>WOXC01002418.1:0-562500 GCA_011680675.1 Gymnobelideus leadbeateri | reverse complement strand
TAATCATTGACTGACTGAGAGGGATCATGGAAGCCGAGTATCCAGAAGGAAGTGGCTTATTGTAGTAGGAAGAACCCTGGATTTGGTGTCCAAAGTGCTGATTTTCAGTCCCAGCTCCTCCATTTTGTAGCCATGTCAGGTGATCATTCTAGAGCCAGACAGGACCTCATTGGCCATCTAGTCCAAGCTTTTCCCTTTCCCTTTTATTTTTATTTTGATCCTTGTGGTTCATTCCCCCAATTTTGGGGGACACCCTGCTCTTTGAAGTCAAATCTAGAGGTCTCCTTTTTCATCACTACTGCTGCAGAAGTGTGAGCGTGTTCCTCCCCCATCCTGTGTCCCCAGTACAGTTCTGTGAGCATTTGGTTCATGTAACTATTAAACATGCACAGGGTAAAATCTCCTTTAAAATAGCCTCACAAACTTTATGCTGCTGTCACTTGCCAGATTTCCCCTTTGAAACTAAAGCTATTTCTGAATCACTGAAGCTTAATAAAATGGTCAACAACCAACAAAATGACAGTCCATTTGTCCTCTTATCACATCAAAACAGCTGAAATCATTTTAAATAAAAATGTTAAAAAACCATTTGTTCCTTTGCCTCGACCCTGTACAAAGTGTGCATCCTTGGTTCATGTTTTTATTGACCAAGTTTTGATGTTGGGTTTGTTTGCTGCTTAAACTTCGGAAGGCTGCTTCTCCCTTGCAAAAAGGCAACCCCTGATACAAGTCATTTCTTATTTCTTTCTGCTCTTGTCCAAGCGGTTTGTTTTCTCATAACTGGCTCACTCTCCTTAGCTTTCCAGACTCAGCTTATTGATATCGAACTGCCCCAGTCTCATTGAGTAAATGTAAATGAGTAAATCTCATTGGACTTTCTTTCCTGAGCTCTTCCGACCTGGCCCTTCCCTGTCCTTGTTTCATTTCACCTTGAAAGAGGGGTTCTCAAAGTTAACTGGAATTGTAGATTGCCTCTAGGCGTTGTCCCCCGACTTTGCTGGAAGTCATTATGGCCGTGGCTTTGGGGATCTGAATGCTCTTAGTTAGACTCAGCCCACATGCCTTTTCCTTTCTTTTCTTTCTTTTGGTTAGCTTTTCTTGTGCCATTTCTGGGTGCCTGGCACTGAGCACAGATGGACTCTTTATCACTACTATTAGATGATGATTTGGGAAGAGTGAGAGGATTATTTTTTCCCCTTAGCTTACAGCTGCTCTCAATATGGTTCATCATGAGTGAAAGGAAATGAATAAAGATGGGATTTCTGAATCCAAATTCAGCTGTGGCATAGGGAAGGCCCAGACTCCTCAACTGAGCTAGGAATTAAACAGGAGAAGGAAATCACTGTGGCCGTTTATTATTTAGTTTCTCATTTCTAATGGGAACAGGGTTGCCTTTAAGCCTCATACCTGTGTGCTGTGTGTGTGTGTGTGTGTGTGTGTGTGTGTGTGTGTGTGTGTGTTACTGCTGCCGCCATATGGTTCTGAATGAAACTCTCATCACATTCAGTGCATCTGAAACCATTTACGTGGAGCTTGTTAGCATAGCTTGTGATTGGAGAATAAGCAGGCCCATTAACACACTGCACACAAAATGAAGAAACACGGAGATAACATTTAAAGGGAAATCCAGGCCCTAGAAATGGATCTTTTGGATCAGCCTCTACTTCTATTTTAAGCAGCTATCATTCCCATACTTTGTGGGTTATATGTTTCATCTGCCCTGGTAACTAAGGTACTTTTAATGCTCAAACACTTTAAGATAGGGGGAGAAAAGGGAAACAGCATGTGGAAAGAGAGGTTTCGATTTCCAGACCAGAGTTTGTTGAGGGGTAAGATTCAACAGATGATCTAGTGAATCATATGCTTCGTGTTTCCAGTTCCTGTATAACAGTGGAGGACCTTTGCAAGTGTAGAAGGCAGTTTTGGGGTCCCAGAACATAAGCATTTAGCACTAAGTAAAAGAAACTTTTGTTGAAGGGCCTAATAAAAATGAGGGACTGTATGATTCTGGTGGCCTACTGGGCCAGTTGGCAAATATGGTCAACTCCTCTGTTGGCTCCATGTATTAGCTTCCAATGCAGTGAATGGGTAATTAGTGTTCTAGTGGCTGGGCTGCATTCACCACTCTGACATTTATTCTTGACAGCAAAGGCATCTGGTAAAATAATCCAGTGTGCTGCAGCTACCCAAATCTATAATAAGTTCAGTAACTCCCTAATTACTCTATATTTCTATAAAATGCAAGGAAATGCCAGACTTTTCATTTTTATCAGCCTCCCAAGATATCACCTCCTTAGGATTTTTTTTTCCTTGCACATGGAGAAATTAGGTGTCATTTACATGCAAATGGTCTTTGAAAGCCCTATAATCTCATGACTTTGACCAGTATTTTCCTTTGGAAATAACAACCATGGCACATGTTGCTTTATTGTTCCTGTTGGCTACTATGTGTTGATAGGAGTCTTTTTGCTACAGAAAAGTTCTCCAGATGGCCCTATTTGCTGATAACAGATACTGTGGAACTCCCAAGCTCATCATAAGTTGACAGTGTGATATGGTGGCCAACAAAACCAAGAGGATCATAGACTAAATTGAGAACTTTACTCTCCAGGATTGAAATGACAATCCCATTGTACCATCTACCTTAGTCAGACTATATCTTGAATGTTATATTCCTTTCTGGAAGTCACAATTTAGGACAGATTTCAGTAAACTAGAAAACGTTTGGGAGAAGGCAACCAGGTTAACAAAGGACCTTGATTATACCGTTTGAGGATTGGTCCAGACTAGTAAAAAGTCATCTTAATCCTAGAGAAAAGTTAGCAGAGAACATGATAGTTGCCTGCAAGTATCTGTAGGTCTGCCATGTGGAATATGGGATAGTTTAGTTCTGCTTGGCCCCGGGAGGGAAAAGCTGATAGCAAAGACCAGAGGTTTGGGAGAAGTAGCTTTAGAAAAGATAAGGGGAAAACATCCTGCCAGAGAGCTGTCTAAAAGTAAGATGGCCGCCTTAAAAAAGAGTGGTTTCCCCTTTGTCAGGAGTCTTCAGGTAAAAGTTGGAAGGTTACTTGCTGACCATGCTTGAGGAAGGATCATTATTCAAGGAAATCCCAGCCAATACTGAAAACTGATGATTAATGGAAATACCTGCACAAGAATAACATACAATGACAAAGCCAGGGGTGGGTTAGAGCTTATAGAGGAGTGCTCACACCAATGAAATCAAGGATTCACCGCTCCCTGTTTAGCTGAAGAGTTTAGATCCTGCCTCAGGCACGGGTATCCCTGGCCAAGTCACTTCACCATTCTCAGCCTTAGGTTCCCCCTCTGTAAAATGCAGGAAATAATAAATAGAATTTAAGTCACACAGTTGGGAGGATAAATTATAGGATTAATTACCATCATCATCTGTGAAGGAAGAACATAGCATGTACATGGATAAATTCTTTTGGTAATACTGTGGGAATAAAATAAAAATTGAAGATAAACACCTCTTCTGGGGAGGGGTAAAGTTATTTGTCCTGACAGAAGTCAAAGACCAAAGGGTGAAAGGTTGAAATATTTCTCTCTCTCTCTCTCTCTTTCTCTCTTTCTCTCTCTCTCTCTGTATGTAGATAGATAGATAGATAGATAGATAGATAGATAGATAGATATAAATATAGGTAGACAGATAGATAGATAGATAGATAGATAGATAGATAGATAGATAGATAGATAGATTCAGACCACAGGAGGTATATAACATCCCAGCTGTCTAGAAGCAGCTTGTAGACATTAGGTACTTGAATGGCCCACTTTGGGGGCTGCCAAAAAAGAATGGAAGTTATGTTTCATTCCAATGATGTGTCTTTCCCAAGAGGGAAAAAGAGTTTTAATATCTGTGAACATTGTATTTAATACTCAACAAATGTGATACGCTGCTGATAGTGGGGGAAGGGAGTAAGGAGGTATTTCTAGTTTGTACTTTGTGGTAATAGCACAATATAGAGTTTATATTGCAGTCACCAGGCCCTAGGAGCACAGGCTTAATGAAAACCAGCAGTGTTTGGGCAAATATTTCCTGGCATCTTTACATTTCCTTTAACTGGAAACAGATAAAATGTTGGCATGGTGTCATAACTGAGGGATGGTGTATTTTCAAATGAAAAACACATCTTAGAGTTGTTTTTGCTGAGAAAAATTAAGTTGGTCATTTAGATAGAGAACTGATGGCATCTGGCTCCTCACCTAGTAAGTTCAGTTAACAAAAGGACTGGGAATTAAGAGGCTAATCCTGTTTCTTCTGCTGTCTTCTTGTGCAACCTGTCTCAGACAGTCACTTAACCCTCTTTCTGCCTGTTGCCTCATTGATAGGGAAAAGAACCTGAAGTATCAATATATTGCATAGGGCTGAGGAATCAAAAATCTTACTGGTGATTGCAAAGATTTTGAAAATACAAAGTGCTCTATTTAAAAACAAAAACAAAAACAACAACAAAAAAAAAACCAGCTTGACCAAACTGAATTAATCTGATGTTTATCATTCTCTATTTTTATTTCTCCTCCTTGCCAGCATTTTGACCATTTCATTATTTTTAATAGGGGCTGGATCAGGGGCAGGGTTGAGAAGGAAAATAAAATGAGCTGGCTCTGTTTTTTATTGAAATGGCGGGGGGAGCTAAAAGGTAATTTCAGGGTTATCTCTCCTCCATCATGTCAGATACTTAGAAGTTGACTTTGCCATTTTTAGAAAACTGATTTCACATGTCCCTTTGTTTAGGGGACCCCTTTTACTTTATGTACTGCTTATCTTTGTACAACTCATTCATTTATACATTAATCCAGCATTTATCATGCTCCTACTGTATGCGTCTGGCACTGACTCTGGTAGAGGCTACAAAGCATGAGACAGAATTGTAAAGTTAAAAGCTGTTTCCACAAGCCATCCATTGGCCCTTGTCTTCTGACTTTATAGTCACATCACACATTGGGCAGGTTCCTGCTCTCCAGGGGCTCACAGTCTTGGGGATGGTCAGAAGGAGAAAAACAGATACAGATAACTGCGGTGTAGGGCAGGATGCAAGAGACATGTGAATGATTTAGATAGTAAAGCTATTGGCAAAGGTAGGGAAAACGAGGTGTAGACAGTATTTGAGCTAGAAATTCAAAGATAGACTTTTGATGGGTGTTAAAGGCAATGTAGATGCAAAAAAAAAAAAAAGCACAAGCAATAAAAAGGGCTTATAGGTGAGAAGGTGTGTGGTATGCTTATGGTATAGTGGGCTAAGTAGTTTGATGGAAAGGAAGGATTTGGGGAAATAGGGCTAGGTAAGTGCACTCACTCCAAATGGAATCCAAAGTACCAAACAATAGGAGGGCCCGATTTGTGGAGTCAGTATGGGAGGAACACTCAGTTTTGAGTTAGCAAATCTGGGTTCAAATCCCATTCTGACTACTTGCTGCCTTGGCATTGTTGGGTAATCACTTTACCTCTTTCTACATATATAAAATGAGTGAGTTGGCAAGATCCATTCCCCAATGAAGAAGTCATCAGAGGACATTAATAGTTCTCAAAGAGAAGAGGAGCAAACTATCAGAAACCATCTGAAAGATTACTTCAGATCATTAATAATAAGAGAAATGCAAATCAAAACAACTCTCAGTTTTTTCCTTATACCTGGCAGATTGGAAAAGATGGCAAAAGATGTATATAGAGAGAGAGTTGGAGGGGCTACAGAAAGACAGAAACACTAATGCCTTTTTGATGTTACTGTGGATTGGTCTAATCCTTATGAAAAACACTTTGGATTTGTGCTTCTAAAAAAATAGCTAACATATCTATAGCCCTTGACCCAGAGATTCATTGCTTCAATCACTAGGAAGTAAAAAATAGAAGGAAAAAAATGTCCATACCCAAAATACTAATAGTAATGCTTTTTTCATAGCAAAAACAAACAAAAGCAAACCCAGAACCATAATTTATGGCCATCGAGAAGCAAATCATAGTATGTTAATGTAAAGGAATTACTTTGAATATATAGAAAAGCATAGGAAGACTTGAACTGGTACAGAGTAATAAACTAAACAGAACTAGAAAAATAATATATAAAACTACAGTGATGCATATGGAAAGAACAAAAAAAGTTAAAATGAAATGTAATGTTATTGTAAAAACCAAGCTTGGTCCCAGAGAAGTGTTGAGAAGATGGACCTCTGCCTTCTAGTGGGAGACTAGACTGTGTGGAATATTTCATATACTGTTGGATATGACTAATGTGTCTGTTAGTTTTCAGAACTGCTTTGTTTTTCTCTTTTAGTCTTTGTTATAAGAATGATTCCGGATATAGAAGAAAAGAAAGAGGTATTCAGAAACTAGTATGAAGTTTTAAGAAATTTGCATATATATAAAATGAAATTTTAAATTAGGGTCTAGAACTTTGAAGGTCTTTTCTATATCACCCAGAGTAGATGTGCTAGGGCCCAATGTCCTTGAAGCTTTGACCTTGCTCTGTTTCTGACCTAACCCAGTTTGCCCTTCCATAAGCAGCCTGATGGCTCCACTCTGGGGCCCACCATCTTGGTGACACATTTAGTTCAGACACATCTCAGAACTCTCAAACTCAAGCAATCTACCTGCATAAGTCTTTCATGTGGAAAGGATTGCAGATGCCTATGAAACACTTTCTTCACAGCTATTCTGTGAAATAGATGTTATACCTATGATTATGAGGTGTTCTTTTATCTATATTACAGAAAAGGAGATCCAGAGTGGGAAAATCACTTGTCTAGGGGTGCATAGCCAGTAAGGAGCATACCTGGGATTTCAACCCTGCTCTTTCCTGACTGCCAAGAGAGCATCCTTTCCAGCACTCTCCTCAATTCTGCCTCCTCCATAGGTACAGAGGAGACGTGGGAGTGAACTCAAACAAAATACAGTAAAGAATTGCTCCATGTTTTTATTGGTGAATAACATCAGACCTTTAATTCAGCATGATGAAGTAGGGAAAGCACTCGAGGGCTTTGTAGTCAGAGTACTCAGATTCTGTTTCTGACACTTAATAGCCATTCTGACTCAATATTCCTCATTTGTAGTGAGATTAACAGATATGAAGCTTTTATTCAGTCATTTCAGGCTCTTTGTGATCCCATTCGGGGTTTTCTTGGCAAAGTTACTGGAATGTTTTGCCATTTCCCCCACCAGCTCATTTTACAGATGAGGAAACTGAGGCAAACAGGGTTAAGTGAATTGCCCTGCTAGTAAGTGTGTAAGGCCAGATTTGAAGTCAAGAAGATGAGTCTTTCTGATGCCAGGGCAGGCAAGCACTTTGTAAGTCTAAAACTTATTATTATTATTATTATTATTATTATTACATTTACTTTTTATAAGCAGTGGGGTAATTTTGAACTGACTCTGTGTCAGTCCCAGTTAAATGGCAGCTTTGGAATAGGGTACCAAATTTTTTTCAATTAAATTATCAGGCATTTCTTGATAAATATAACCAGATGCAGCTCAAATGAATTTGAGAACATAAGAAATTAATCTAGCATGAATTATTAGAAATGCTTATCCGAGGGACAGAGTTCTGTTTACTGCTAAATTTTGCTTGTTGTTAACAGACTGCCGGGGCACACTAAGTCACTCAATGTTTATTCCCACTTCCTAGAGCTGAGCTACCTTGAGGCAATCATCTCTGATAACAAGGTGCTCGACAACCTGTCAATGGAACATAATAAGCACAGATTTTAACTTAAATAAAAACAGAACAACAATGAAGCCCCATCAGAAGTGGAGAGTAGGAATTCGATTCTCTGCCTGTTACACCCTCAATGCTTAAGAAAGAATGAGTGCCAGCCTGGTAAGTGGTAATGGAGGAGACATGTAAATGTGACCGAGGCAAAAGGACTGGTCTTTGTCTTCTAGGTAAAACTGACAATATCCACTTGGACAGACATGTAAAAAGGCCACAAGGACCACTAGGACAAACCGGGAGCTTTAGAGCAAGCACATTGTGATGGGGGGGCCTCCCTTTAGGAAAGGAGGTCCCTGTCCCCAAACCACATTTTCTCAGCATTGACTTTAGACTAAAAATACATCTACACAAGCTTCCATTCCTAAGCCACCTGCCAATAGTTGCCACACAAGCAGAGTTATTTTTGCAACATTTAAAAAATATTTTACGTATTATATAGTGACCCCAGGTATTGTTGATGAACCATAGACTGAAGAGAAGTGATGTTCCTCCTTCAGCGCCCCCAGTCCAGCCCCCTTCCTCTCTTTAGGAAGTCTGAATGGAGTTATGGCTATGTTTTGCATCACTACACATGTATAACCCATGTCGAATTGCTTGCCTTCTTGTTGAGGGGGATGGGGAAGGAGAAAGGGAGAGAATTTTGAATTCAGAGTTTTAAAAACAAATGTTGAAAATTGTTTTTACATACAACTGGGGGAAAATAAAATGCTAAAAGGAAGGCTGCATCGAGGGGGAATATTAAGACATCTTTTTGCCTGAAAGACTGCTTTCTTGGTGTGATAGAGATGGAGACATAATGAAGGTGTACATACGATTGGAAACAAATGAAAGGAAAGTGAGGTTGACATGAATGGAGGGAAGTGAGCAAGTGTGTTACCAGTGAAAACAACAGCCACCATGTAGTCTGTGTTTCTTCCTAAGGAGGAGGCAGTATAGGCAGACTTTGAGAAGGTCAACTTTGATGGAAAGGATCATGGAAAGAAGACCATTCATAAGCACAAGGGCTATACAGTGACAAGAGCACTTATTTGGATCTGGGTTCAGATCTTGCTTTTGTCATGACCTTGAGCAAGTCATGAACCTCAGTTCTGTAAAATGAGGGTGTTGGACTAGGTGACCCCTAAGATACATTCCAGCTGTAAGGCTGTTTTCCTCTGATGGACTAAGTAGCTAACCCGAGCAGTGGCCTAGGGGAGCAGGTTGCCAGGGAGTAGTGGTAGACAAAGGAACTGGTAACTTTCAGCTCTCTGCTTTGGTATTCACAGCCTATCATGACTCAGTTCCAACCTCCCTTTCCAGCTTTATTCTCCATGACTCACCTCCATAATACTCTATAGTCCAGCCACACTGGTCTTCCTGCTGTTGCTCCCTCACACCACGTCTGCCTTTCCCTTATAACTAGAGCACATTCCCACTTATCTTTGCCATCTGAAATCTCTGGCTTCTTTAATGGTTCAACTCCATCATTACCTCCTAATCCCTTCTCCCCACCCCCATGCCTACCACCCACTTTTGAGAGCTTCCTCTACCACCACTTCCCCCCCACCCAGTTACCTTGTATTCATTTGTATTTACACACGTTGTCTCCCCCAGATAGAATGTAAAGTCCTTGAACGTGGGGGCTGTTACATTTTTGACTCAATGCCTGCCATGATGGTCGGCATATAGTGCTAAATCAATGTTTGTTAATAAATTGGTTGAATTTGAGGCTACTGGTCATAAAGCCTTTATGTCAGGACAGATGAGCAAAAGGAAATCCTGATGAAGACTTATTCCTGCTTGAAGATTTGAAGGGTAGTGGATTCTTTTCTTTGGGAATTTTGTGGTTCACTCTAGTCATGCTGAGATTAAAAAATAAAAATAAATCATGCTTTTGGTTCATTGCTGGGACCCAAAGGGGCTTTGCAAAACAAATCAGTGAACCTCTAGTCAATTCTGAAAGCAGTAAGCCTTTTTTTAGTACACTTACAGCATGGGAGAATGCACTTAACTTGAGACACCTGGCTGAGGTGGACGGGGAAACAGGAGCAAATGTGGCAAGACGGAAAAGGCAGGGAAGGGTCGGGTCATAACCAGGGATGCCCATGCTCAGACAGCCTCAGACACAAAGACCCACAGCCCGTGGCAAAAAGAAGGACTCCACACTGGTCTTCCAAGACACTGATCCCCAGGACCTAGTGCTTTTTTTAGACTTGCTTCCCATCCAGTTTGTTGGGCATTATCTCTGTTTCTTTTTTCACTGCATGAATAAAACTGATGAAGAGGGCCATAGGAGAGAGAGAAAGAGAGAGAGAGAGAGAGAGAGAGAGAGAGAGAGAGAGAGAGAGAGAGAGAGAGAGAGAGAGAGAGAGAGAGAGAGAATCTTATTCCAGTACCACTGATGGGCTTCCCATACTACATGATGTCACAGACAGAGAGATGTCAATCAGTGCATGGAAGTCCTTCAAGTAAGTCTGCAAGTATAAGAGGCTCCAGAGAAAGAGAAGATGTTTCTAAAGCAGAGACAGCCTGTCCCCAGAAAGGCTGGTTGGGAAAATGAGAGGGATTTCCAGGCCACAGCTTTCATAGCTGTGTATGCATTTTAACATTTAAGATTTGTCAACAACAAATTTCTGTTACTATTTTTCTGTCTTTTTGTAAGTGTTGTGTGCTCTTTCAACCCTTTCTTTCTGCTCCCTTGGGGGCCCTGAGCCTATTTTTATACAATATTTTGATATAATATGATGGGTTTCTTTTATAATCCTATGTATTTTATTTTATGAATTTCAAGACCTTCTGAGAAAGCATCCACAGGCATCACCAAACTGCCAAAGGGATCTATGACATAAAAAATGTTAAGAACCTCTCTCTTGGGTGATGGCCTTGTCCCTCAGATCAAATGTCCAGGGCCCAGAGTTGTTCAGAAAAAAGCTGAGCAAAGAGGGGATGGAGCTACAAACTGCTCTAAGGGGATGTTGGGTCTCAGTATTGACCATATGCTTCCTCTCATGTCTCCCTCCCCCTGCATTCCTAGTCCACCCTAGTAAGATTACATTCTCCAGCCCACCTAAAGGGGCCAGACAAAGCAGTAATAAATGTGGTCAAGGCGTGTTATGGGAATGGGAATCTGAAGATCTTCCCTGCCCATAGGCCCTTTGATAGCCTTAAGTGACTCTGAGAACCTTCCCTGATTTGAGAATATGCTTTACCCCCTAATGGGCTGACTGGGGTCACCTGCAGCCTGTAGTGGGAGGCTCGTTCTTCAGGAACACACACACTTTGTTATTTTGTGATTGGGCAGTGGGTCACAAGGGTTGTGACATTCTCTGACCCAGGAGAAGGCTATATTTACCCTAATGTGAGGTTTTGTTTTGGGGCTCACTTTGGGAAGAGTTGTATGATGTGGCCAGATGAGACTCTGGGCAGCCATTGAGCTCCCCACCCCCTTTGAAAACCCAGATGTTGGTGCTTCCCTCTCTGGTAACTAACTAGGTATGGATGTAATGGTCAGACAGTGGGAAGCCCTGTCTGCTGATCTGTTTCTCTGTCTGCTTGTAACTTCTATTTGTATTCTCTGAAGTTCAGGGTGCTGACTTTTTCCCCTGAACAAGGTAAATGATATATTTGATTGATTAAAGCAAGATTGTTAACCCATTTTGAGTTGCTTTCCTTTGGAGAAGCAGATCTAAGAACCTGTGTTGGCAGCCATCCTGGGTATGCTAGGGTGCTTGCTAACAAAGTATCAGGGCTTTAGTCCCAGGATGGAAAATTTAGGTGCTGCTCTCCTAGGGGAGGTGGGAGATGCCTCCCCCCACGCCCAGCCCCACTTTAGCAGCTTAGAAACTTCTTGGTATCCTCAGACATGCTTCCTTCCTTCCTTTCCTTTCCCCTCCTTCTATCAGCACCACTACTGGCCTTTGAGGCAGATATAAAAATTGCTACTTATAGCTTTTCAGTAAGATAATCATGTCTTACACCTTTAGCCAAAACAGTCAGTAAGCATTTATTAAGGACTTATTATGATCCAGGCACTGTGCCAAGCCCAGTACAATGAACAGTACAAAGAAAACCAGCCATGGTACCTAACTTGAAGGAGCTCCCATTCTGATGGGGAAGACCACGGGCAAATGCCTGCCCATGGATAGATGAGTTCAAACCCAGCCTCAGACACTGGCTGTGTGACCACGGGCAAGTTATTTAACCTGTCTAACTCAGTTTCCTCATTTGTAAAATGGGGGTAAAGTACCTACCTGTGAAGATCAGATGGGATAATATTTGTAAAGCACTTAGCACAGTGTCTGGTATATGATTATTAAATGATTTATTCATTCCTTTACTTATACGTACAAGATATATACAGAGTAGATAGGAGGTAATCTTTGGGGGGGGGGGGACAAGAAAGGCCTCCTTCAGAAGGCAGGTCTTGAACTGAATCTGAAGGAAGCCAGGATGCATAAGTAAGGATAGAAAGCATTCTAGGCAGGTAGGACAGCCAGTGCAAAGATGGAGTTGGAAATGGAGTTTGGCTATGTGGAACAGCAGCAAAGGGGCTGGCCAGTGAAACAGGATTATAGACTGTGGAGAGGGCTAAATCAGATAGGGAAGGTAAGATGGGGCCAGAGTGGGAAGGGCTTTAAAGGCCAAACGGAGGATTTTATATTTGATCCTGGAAGGCATAGGTGACCATTGAGTAGGGGAACACATCAGGTAGTCGGAGTTGGCAAAGGAAGATTTAATTTTTCTTCACTATCTAGGACACCCCCTTAAATTGTAAATAAGACTGGTCAGGAACCATACCTCCTACCAAGACTTATTCTGCTTCTCATGATGTTGTCTGTCATCATCTACCCTCTTATACCCTCTGTACACCTTCTTATACAGACTTTGTACAACCCTAGAGTTCTCTCTTGGATTCTTCCCACCAACAGTAACTATAGAGAAGGAAGTTAGAACCTACCCAGGTTCACCTGGGCCTCATTCGGTAGGCAGCCAAAGCTACATATAATGTGTAAGTCCTCAGTTGGCCACCTCTAACCAAGGCCCAGACATACACTCCAAAAAACTAGCCAACCGAGCCATAATAGGTCACTCAGTGAATCTGACAGTTGTGGGCTGTAATAACATATACTGCATATCCATCCATCTTGTTTTCCAATTGTGTTTATTGTGATGGGCCCACCTTAATGACAAACTACAGTCACTGAACTCTTCCCTAAGCCCCAATAATTGTGGATAGAAAAGAAAAATATGCAATTCAAGAGATCCTAGCATTGGGGCTAGGGATTTGGGGGATGCTGGTGGTGATAGGACTGGTGATAGTACCAATAGACTGGGAGAAAACATGGGACCTAGTGCACAGTTTCCATGACCCCGAGGGTTGGAAGCTTCCTACCAATGATTGCTCACCAGTCCAGAGCCCTGAGTTCACTGGAGTCCTAAAGTCCTACAGCTTTACCTGATTTCAGGAGGGGGCATGGCTAGCATTCTTCAACCATCAAGGAATACTGCCTCAGGATGATGCCTTGTTTAAGAAAAATGGGCATTTTGGTGTTTCCCTGTCCTGTCCACACCCTCTCCCAATCCATGATGTTTATATGACCTTTTTCCCAATGCGTATCCCCAGAGTTTAGACCTGTCATTACTAAAATATCTCCTGTGTGAATTCTTGGCTTCCTATTCCAATAGATTTCAGTTTCAGTTTTCTTCTTCCCCAGCGTGCTCTTTTCCTCTGGGCCTACTAATTTCCTCCAATCACCATCATTTATTTGTCCCTGCCTCCCCCCTCACCTCACCCACATGTGTATGGTGCTCTAAGGATAGGCTGGCTGCGTGTTGGTGAAAGGAATTTTCCTCCCTCAATAGCTTTAGTCTGATTTCATACACATAGACACACATCAGGCTAGCCTGTTATAAAGGAAAACAGTAATTATCACATTATGGTTTGAAATGTGATTCTGTTATCTCATTGTTCTCTTGAAATTATCTAATGTCACCACCATATATACCAGGCTTCTCTGTAGATCACTGCTGGCCCAGGCAGTTTGGAAGGAATTGTTAGGAGGAATTAGTAGGAATGGATTCTTTTGAATCCAATTAACATTTCTAAGAAGCCGGTGTTTCTGGCACTCCTAGGCAATCAGAAGTGAAATGGGCCATTTTGCAAGGTAGTTTCTCATCAATAGAAGTCTTTAAATAGAGCCAGGTATATTATTGAGTGGCAGTCCTGTTCAGGGATGATTGAGATAAAGGACCACTTGAGTAGAGAAGACTGAGGAATCCTGATGGAATCTCAGAGTTAGAGGACCCCAAGAGGTTGTCTATTCTGGCCCATACCAGAAAAAAAAAAAGAGTCCCCTCTTTTTTGTGTACCTACCAAGTGATCATCTGCTGTAAGACCTCCAGGGAGGAAGATCTGCTACCTCCCAAGACAGCCCATGCTGCTTTAGGATAATGCTGTTAGGAAATTCTCCACCTCTAGGATCCTGTGACTTTCCATGGCTGAAAGGCCTTTTTTAAAACTTCTCTCTCTCTCTCTCTCTCTCTCTCTCTCTCTCTCTCTCTCTCTCTCTCTCCACTTTTTTCCAGATTGTTAAGGTTACCTGATAATATGTGATATTATGATATAATGATACTACATGATATCAAGTTAGAAAGATAACCAAATTAATGCCACATGATGTGCAAGGGAGAAGGTCACTGAAGATTTCAGTACCATGACCAGAGCTAAGCATGACAAAGGTGATTCTAGTGATGGTTGTTGTTCAGTTTTGTTAAACTCTTCATGAGTCTGTGAACCATACTGTCCATGGGCTTTGATAGATAGAGATATTTTCTATGCAGGAAATTCGTGTTTTGCCATTTCCTTCTCCAGTTGATTAAGGTAAATAGAGGTTAAGTGACTTGCCCAGGGTTACACAGTAGTACATGTGAGGTCACATTTGCACTCAGGTCTTCTTTACACCATTACTAGCACTCTGTCCACAGAGCCATCTAGCTGCTCTCTAGGTAGGACAGACCAAAGAGTAGAGCCAGAAAGGCCCGTTCAGAGGCTACTGCTAATAGTCTAAGCTGTTGTTAATAAGGAAGCTGAGCAAAGAGAGGAGGGGGAGATGGAATGTGACAGATATTTGGGGGTCAGTTGTTCGAATGAACAAGACTTGGTGACTGACAGGACATGAGTGGTGAAAGAAATAGAAGCGTCAAAGTTAATACCAAAGTCTTGAACATGGGAGTCAGACCAAATTGCTCTGCCACAAAAAGAGAGTGAGGACAGACAAGAGGTCAGGCTTGGGACAAAATATAATAAGCCTAGTTCTGAGTATGTCAAGTTTCAAGTACTGGTAGAACATCCAAGAAGCGAGGTCAAGTTGGCAGACTAATTAAGCAAAGAAAGGTCTGAATTAAAAGTTTAAATTATAACTTTTTAAAAGAAATTCAATTTAGTTAAATTCAAATGAATATAACAGACTCGGCTTATCTTCCTTAAAAAGTATTGCCAAATAGAGATCTGGGGGTGGGATTGGGGGGTGCTGCTTTAACAAAGGTAGGAAGATGCTTATGTAATTAACAGTATCCCTTGTATGAAAGTGATCATTATCCTCAAAGCCTTAAAAAAACAATTTGGCCTTTTAAACAGATCAACACCATTTTGCATCAGTGATGTAAAGGTAAATCTCAACCTTGGTACCAGGCTTTAAGAGAAAGGATCAGAAGCTTTCTGGGAGAATTGAAGTGTTATTCTTTCTTTTTCTTTTCTTTTTTTTTTAAAGCAATTGGGGTTAAGTAACTTGCTCAAGGTTACACGGCTAGTCATTATTTATGTGTGGGTGCTCATTTTCTGAGGCCGGATTTGATCTCGGGTCATCCCAACTCCGAGGCCGGCGCTCTTACTCACTGCGCCACCTAGCCGCCCCATGAAGTGTTATTCTTGACTGATAGAAATTGGTGGTAGTAAGAGTAGAGAAAGTGGCCATTTCCAGAGCTTTTCTTAGCTCTGTAGTCCTTACTTAAAGATAACAGGCAGATTTGCTGTAGATGTTTAAAACATAATATCACTACAGTGGTGACATAACATTAACCAAACTGAGGGAGGAAATCATGTACATGATCCTGCTTCATTGGAGGGCCATTAATAAGATAACAGCTGGTGGCAGGTAGCCCTGTGCCTCTACCATCCATTGGCAGACCATTTTCCGCATCACAGCACTTCACTGACTACAGTTATCGAACACAAACTGTGACGTACGAGAAGTATCTGAGTTAAATTTGTAAAACATCATGTCAGACCCTTTCTAGTCCCCGTATCCCCCGGTGATCCAAGGTTGGGGTCTGAAAAATGGAACAGAACAGAAGAGAAGAAGCAGACACCAACTTGCCACAGATACATGTAGAGTGAAGAACATATTTTTGTTTAAAAGAAAGACAGCTGAGAAACAAGTCATTTGATCCCTGCTGCTTGAGGGACAGTAGGGAAAGAAAGGTATTTTTGTGATCACTCTTCAGTGATCCCTCTGCGGCTTGGTTCCTACAGTCACAACAAAAACCTAGACTATAATAATAACATTGCAATAGACTGGAGAGATGTTGCAAGCATTATATGCACAGTTGTACCTAACGTTCCCATTCCTTTTGATTACTTCCAGACCCATGACATTTAGATTGCTACATATTTTATCTAACCTCAAAGAATTCTCCTAGAAAATTGCACACATCTAATAATTATGTGATGACAGAGAGAGAAAGAAGCAATAAAGAGTGGTGACTGGTTGATTCTGTTGGTGGGAGCAGAAAGAGCACTGGTGTGAAATTCAGGTCTGGGTTCAAGTTCCTCTTCCTACCCATTCCTATTGGGGTGGCTTTGAGTAAATCACTTCTCTGAGCCTTCGTTTTCTCAACTATAAGATGAAAGGGATGGACCAGATCATCTCCACTTCCCTTTAAAGTTCTGAGGTTCTGTGGGCTTCAAGCCCTTTCAGAAGAGACAAGTCATCACCACACTCTGTGGACAGTTCTTAAGAAAACCTCATTTAAAAAGCTCATCAAAGGGCGGCTAGGTGGCACAGTGAATAGAGAGCACCAGCTCTGGAGTCAGGAGGACCTAAGTTCAAATCTGGCCTCAGACACTTAACACAAAAAACTAGCCGTGTGATCTTGGGAAAGTCACTTAACCCCAATTGCCCTCCAAAAATCAAATCAAATAAAAGGCTCATTGGCCCCACCCTCATCACTCCATTTGTGCTTTAAAGCTCAACTGATGCTAATCAAACCTCTTTTTTGATAGGAAATTACCATTTTATGTTTCTGCAATTAAAGTCCAAAAGGAAGAAATCTGAGAACTTTTCCATGATTACAACTACACCATTTTTGTTGTTGATAAGTTAAAGATAATTCCTTTGGGGGTTTTCTTTGGCAAAGATACCAGAGCGACTTGCCATTTCCTTCTCCAGCTCATTTGACAGATGAGGAAATGGAGGCAAACAGGGTTAAGTTACTTGCCCAGGGTCACAGAGCTTGGAAGTATCTAAGGCCAGATTTGAACTCTCAAAATTGAGTCTTCCTGACTGCAGACCTGGCACTCTATTCACTGTGCCACCTAGCTGCCCAACTAAACCATACTTGGTTTTGGTTTTGGTTTTCAAAGATTCAGCAATTAAATTCAGGAGGTGTTCAGGATCCATTTGTGCAATAACAAAGCATTTGCTTTTCTTCAAACTTTAAAGTTTCTAAAGATGGTGAATGGCTTGTGAAAATATTATTATCCCTATTTTCCAGATGAGGAATCTGAAGCTCAGAGATGTGAATTTACTTGCCTAAAATCACACAGCTATTAAGTTGTCAGAGCTGGGCACTGAGCCCAGAGCTCCTATTTCCAAATCAAGGGCTCATCCCACCATACCATGTGGCAGAATGAAGGGCAATTGTTTTTTCTTGAACTTTTTTCTAAAGAACCTACCTCGGAATTGAACTTTATTTCCAAAGTCATTTATATGATATCACTATTCTCCTTGTTCCTGCTCCCAACAAAGATGTTTAAATTAAACAATTTTAATAGGCAATTAACCGTTTGTTGCCCTCATGTTTTCATGCACAGCTTTACTTTATAATGTAATACAGATTCTGTAGGACTATAATTTTTAAATTGAGTCTGCAAAAGAAAGTCTTTTGATGAGAGATCAAGAACTCATGGAGACTCTTTTGATTCTACTGGTTATATTTGTGGGGCTTTCCTTCCCCCATCCCAGCTTCCACATCCCCACATTGTACATGGGCTGTGTGGAATATGCTTGCTTTCATTTCTAAGCTGGCAGTATGCTATGAGAGCCTTATATATAAATATTTGAATACAGATATATACTTCAGAAAATGCAGCCTGAGATTTCCAAGTAGATATTTTCTCAAAAGGTTAACAGATTCTTCCACCCAAATCTTCGGAAAGGAAATTTGTTTAGTAGCTTGAGATTGCTTCTGGGACAGCCCGTGTGTCTGTAATGAAAGACTGAATCTCATCCCAGCAGACCTGGCCTAGTTGAGCACAAGTACACCATTGAGGTGCAACTCACTTTGGAATTAATAAAATTAATAAAGAAATAGGATGTCCTTGTCAAGATTTGAAGTAAAAAAAATGCCCTTACATTAATAAGAAAAGAAATGGCAAACCCAAAGAACTCTCGCATTTTCGTTGCTGTGGAGTATCCTCCCGTAATCTCCTTTACAAATGGGCTCTGTGGCCTAGCGCCCCCTTCCCCTGAGCCAGGTCACCGGTGATCGTCTGCCGCAGCCCACTGCCGGACAGGGGCTGCTCGGGAGCCTCCACTAAGGTTTACATCATCATAAGAAGAACAAGCAATATGGCAGCAATCCCGTCCAGCGGTTCACTTGTAGCAACCCATGACTACTACCGAAGGCATCTGGGTTCCACCTCCAGCAACAGCTCCTGTGGAAGTGCTGAGTACTCTGGGGAAGTGATTCCCCACCATCCTGGTCTTCCTAAATCAGACCCAGGCCACTGGTGGGCAAGCTTCTTCTTCGGCAAGTCGAGTCATCCATTCATGACAACTGTATTGGAATCCCCAGAGCACTCAGGAACTTTCCAGGTTGCTCATGGCACGATCACCTGTGACCTGGCTCAGGAGGCCATGAGGAAGCGGCATGTCAGTGAGCCCAGCAAGACCAGCACTGGGCCTTCTGCATGAGCAGCAGCACCCTCCTTGCTGCTCCCCCCCGCTTCTGAAGTGTGCTAGGCATCAGAGCCCATTTCCCCCTCCCCTCCCCTCCCTTCCCTTCCCTTCCCTCTCCCACCTATTCCTTTAGAATAGATAGGCTGCATAAGTATGTGGGGTGTGTGGTTTTTTTTAAGGAAAACAAAAGCAAAACACCAAAAAAAAAAAAAAAACAAGTAAAGGAAACCACACTGCTATTTTGGTTTTTTACTATCTGAATCACCTATGTGCTTTTCAGCAGCCTCAGTAACCTGTTGATTTTGTACTCAACTGAAACTAATAAACTTTGAGCAGCCTTTAAAAAAAAAAAAGAAAAGAAATGGCAGACTGCTTCTGGCCTCCCTTTCAGTCTCAGTTTGTGGACTGAAAATGATTTACAAGAGAGAATTGGCTTGTTTGCATTTTAAAAGGATTTAAAGGAAAAAAATGGAGAATAAAATCAGGTGTCACTATGATAAGGATCATGTATGTATATCTTTTCAGGTGTATATGTCACTTCGGGAAGCAGTGTAGTATTGTAAAAAGAACGCTGGCTCTGGAATCAGAGACGTTGGGTTCAAATCCTACGTTTTCTACTTAGCTATGTAACTTGGGCAACTCACTTAACCTCTCTGGGCCTCAGTTTCCCCATTTATAAAATGAGAATGTTGAGCTCTAAATCTAAATCCGGCTCTAAATCTGTGTTCCTAAGGTCAGAACTGACTGCAATGACTAGTTTGGTCATCTAAGGACTTCAGGGTTTAGCTCTTTAGTTGCAATGTCCCTGAGAATATCTTAGATTTGAGAACACCTCAGAAATTCAGGCCTCTGTTTATCCTCTGAGTACAAAGTATCCTAACTGTTTTGTCCCTGGCCTAGTTAGTTACCTCAGCCAATTTTTAAAAATTATTCTCATAATAAACTTCATCATCAACTAACACAGTCATTCCAATATATAAAGAACAAAAAAGAGAGAATTATATATGAAACTGTAAACTTCTGTTGTGTAGTTTATTTTTTAAAAGCATTAAATTTTACAAGGTGAAAACAAAATCATCCCATTTGTGTCCCCTTTTCAACTCCTTTTTGTTTTCATATGAAAATAATCATGCATCTGTTTTATTATCTTTTTAATTTTTACATCTCAATCCCATCCCACTCTCTATCACATAAAATTCATAAGTTGGAATAAAAATCGTCATGCAAAACAAATTAATGCACAGTGACCATATTGGAAAATGTCCATGTCTCATTCACCATCCCTACTCCATCATTTCTGTGCCAAGAGGTAATAGAACATGTTTCACCTTCAGATTTCTAAAATCCATATTGGTCTCTGCATTAATGAGAGTTCTGGAGTCTTTCCAAATCATTTTTCTTTATGTATTTGTGGTCATCTTGGAAATTGTTGAAGGTGCTAAGTGTGTAACGAGGCTGCTTTTCTGTGAGTATAGAACTGGGCTTCCCCAAGTGTTCATTTCACCTATAAGAAAGCCCAGAGAGAAGAATCTGGTTCAGTCATTGTTCACTTAAGCTGAATTATGAACAGTAATCAGAAAGGAGGAGGCTGAAAACTTTCTTTGAGCAATCCAATAGCCCTCGGGTTTTATAGATTTTACAGTGTTTCTTTAGAATAAAGTTTCTCTACATATCATTTACTTTTAGCCATGATTTTACTCTTCTGGGTACACTCAAAGATCATAGAACTTTAGAGCTGTAAAGGAAAATTGGACTGAAAATTCCCTGGTGGAAGATCACTTGGTTGCAAAAACCAACCACATTACACATGGGGAGGTGCAAGAAGAGTTCTGTGTGACTCACCTTGTGACTATGGCAGAAAGACTTTCCTTACTGCCTCTGAGTCTCACTGTTTTCTTCTGTGCTGGCCCATCTTGGCTAGAGGTCAATTTAATTGAATTCCACAAACAATTACTAAGTGCCTTTTATGTGGTAGGCACCATGCTAGACACTGGGGAAACAAAGACTCCCTGCTCTCAAGGAGTTTTCTGCTGGGAGAATAAGACACATTAAGAGGCAATTAATGTAGGATAGATATAAAAGAAATACAGAGTAATGGGGGTTAGGAATTTTAAAAGAGGAATCTGGAAAGGCTTCTCATAGGAGGTGGTACCTAGGGAACCAGGCTAAGATTTGGTAGGTTCTATTGAATTATCCATTGACCCAACAAAAATGGAGCGCCTATAATGTTCAAGGCACATGCTGCCAGAGATACAAAGTTAGTCATTATTTGCTATTCTGAAAAATAATGAACACTAATAATTTTATATCTACATTTTGTATGCTTATAAAGTGCTTCCACATCATTCTGTGAAATAGGAAGTACATGTATTATCATATGTAGTTTATAGATAAGAAAAGGCGCTCAAACCCCTGTCTCCTAACATGGAGTCCAGAGCTTCTCCCAGAACAGCCTGCTGACTCTCGGTATATCATGCTTCTCATCCACAGAATACTCCCCATATTTTCTGTCAGCTCAAAAGCCAGAGGAGGCCCCCGTTGTCTCTTTTTGTAGCCTCAGGGTACCATTTCCCATTCATGCTAGCAACATTCAAGTTCTAGTTCATGTAGGTGATTGTGAACTTGAGATCAGGAGGCGTCTTTCTGGTCTCTTCCCTTGGAGATACCTTCCCTGCTCAAATTGCCATGGTCTTGTTCACATGAGAACAAATAGTTGATTTTTTCTAATGCAGACAGGATAATTGCTATAATGTGAACAGAGTCTTAACGCCATGTTTCATGAGCAATTATCTGAATGATTATTAATTACTTGAGTAGAAGACTCATCTGTGAGCTTTGCATTCCAGGAGGCAGAATGGAGTATGTGATTTTATTTCTGCATCTAAGGGAGGCTCCAGGTGCCTTATGTAAACACAGGTCCCATATGCCCCACCTCTTTACAGGGCACTGTTTTCTCATAGGCATATTAGGAATTATGGTAAGGCATTAAGGGAGGGGGGGTGATGTGTTTTTGTTTTTTAGAGTCACTGTTTGATTTATAGAATAAAAACTTAAATAAAAATCTCATAAATAGGGTGGCCCCAAAGTGTTAATGGTATTAAAACTTAAAACTACACTATGAATTTTGAGACACCATATCTATCAGAAAACATTTATTAAACACCCATTATGTGCCAGGAACTATACTAGGTTAACTAAAATTTTTTGTTGTTGTTTTTTGGAGGGCAACTGGGGTTAAGTGACTTGCCCAAGGCTGTGTTAAATGTCTGAAGCTGGATTTGAACTCAGGTCCTCCTGACTCCAGGGCCAGTGCTCTATTCACTGTGCCACCTACCCGCCCCCTAGGTTAACTAAGAAGACAAAAAAACAAACAACAACAACAACAAAAAAAAAAACACAGTGCATACTCTCAGGAGAAATAACTCCTTTCTCTATAAGGAAATATGAACCATGTAGAAGGTAAACACAATATATGAAAAAACTCATGGACAGTTGGTACTTGAGCTGATCTGTGAAGGACTATTCTTCAAGAATGGGGCAGTATACTCACAGAGGGGCTCACAGTGCTTGGCACATAGTAGGTACTTAATGTTGAGTGATTGATCGGTGTCATCCTTCCTTTTTTTTTCTCATAAAATGATAGAAATTGACAACCTCCGGCATAATCTTCTTGAGATTTTTTTGTTCATTGAAAATCAAAGGCAAAAATCTGTATTGTATATAGGAGAATTTGGAGTCAGGACGTATAAGATTCAACTCCTAGCTCCTTCTATCACTATGTGTATGACCATGGACAAATCACTTGCCTCTGAGCCTCCTTTCCCCTAGCTATAAAATAATAATAATTATTATAATAATTACAATGAGCATATACATAGCTAAGATTTACAAAATGCTTTACAAACATCCTCAGTTTATCCTAACAATAACCCTGGGAGGTAGGTGCTATTATTAGCCTTATTTTTAGAGATGGAGAAATCAAGGCAGAAAGCATTTAAGAGACTTGCCCAGGGTCATCCAGCTAGTAAGTATAAGGTCAAATTTGAACTCCAGACTTTTTGATTACAAGTCCAGGGTTCTGCTGCCTACAGTGATAACAATTGTGAAAAGCATTCTCTTGGCAGAGAAAGTCACTTGACAGGCAGACTGACCTCTTTGGACTAGGTGACTTCTAAGTACCCTTCCAGAACTAAATCTATGGTGCTATGATCAACAAATGATCTTTGTCCTATCATCTCATTATCAATAGAAAATTTTTACAGAAGAAAGCAAGCAGGATCATCCCATCCCCGACTCAAGACAAAGTTTACATTTGGCAAAGTGCCTCAAGGGCCTACAAAATAGAAGGGCCAAGGTCCTGGAAGGACATTCATCGGACCCTGTGTGTTGTACCATAGATGAAAACAGCATTTTCTGGTGGTATAAATAAAGGGCTTGTAAAATTTTATTCCTCTTTTCCTTTCCTATAGAAACAAAGACTCTTCAAGGAACTCAAATTTTATTAAAGAAAAATATTAACAGTTCCTATTCATGCCAGTAAATATTTGCTCCTTTTCTATGTAAACAAACTACCCTATACATTCAAGCATAGAGGACAGGGAATTATATCAGATTGAGTAGCAGGCTTGGAGTTGCAAGGTCTGAGTTTGAATCCTGCTTCACACATTTACTAACTGTGTGATTCTTATCCTGCAGCCTTAATTTCCACCTCTATAAGATGGGGCTGATGGTCATTGAGGCCCATATATCAAGTGACATAACTTAGGTAAATTGCTTTGCTGACTTCAGTTTTTTTGATTGTTATTGCTAGTATTAGACTAGGAACTGGACCTGTGATTTCACCAACAGGGAGAACCTGGAAGAAGGAAACTTCTTCAATCAATACATATCAGTTCTAGTTTATTCTTTTCAGGAGCTACCCAGGGCCACCTGATATTTATGTGGCAGGAGTAGAACTAGGAATCAGGTCTGTGGATACCTCTTTTCCACATAAGACCACAGGGAAATAGAAAAACTGGAAGAGACTTTGGATATCAGTTAGTCTGACTTGCTCATGTTACAGATGGAGAAACTGAGGCCCGCAAAGGCAAAGTGACTCTCTCGTGAAAGTAGTCTTCATAGCAACCTTATTACGTATCATTGTTACCCATTCCTCCTTTTGTTGTTTTTTCCAGATAAACCTAGAAATATTTGTTAAGTGAATGGTCAAGGTAGTAAAGTAAGTTAATGAGCCAAGACTAAAGCCCAGGTCAGTATTCTTTCCATATAGACCAACCTGGGCCATGTTCTCCTTCATCACTGTCTCTTTGGTATGCAGTAATGACTAAGGACTGAATGAAGGCCCCACCAGGGACTGCTTCCTAAAAGCATTCGTTCTTCCTGTTCAGAGTCAATACCTATTTGTAGATAATAAATCCATCAAATTAAAGACAACATGGAATTCTGTGTTTTACTGGGATCTGCTCCACACATGTCCGTTTTCCTTATGGTTTCTTTGAACAGAACACAGTAAAATCTATTGTACAGCTTTCCGGCATGATGGTGCTTTGATAGACACTGAGTGACCTAATATACACACTCTAGTGTACTCTAATCTGTGGTCTCCCAGCTCCCACTCGGCAGGAATCCTGAGATGTTGATGGAACCCCATGATTTAGCAGAGCAGCTGGTGTGCCCTTTGACCCCTCACACTGGTTCTGACAGCTGCCTGCCATGTGCAGCAAGAACCTCACAGGCTGAAATCCCAGTTGGAAAGTACAGGTTTGGGGATAAACAGGCAAGGCTGGTCTGGCTACTACTTTTAAAATAAACAGATTTTTTTTTAATGCAGAGTTTTCCATAGAGAAACCCTATGGGAGAAAAATTTTTCAGTCCAATATCAGAAACAAACATTAAAGAACCAAATGCCCTCTTCCTTTAAAAAGTCAAACAAAAACAGTAATGAAGACAATGGTAAAGCAGTCGTCCTCCTAGCATCCACGCTGATTTGATTTCCCTTCACTTTCAAGTGGCTTCAGCTCACTTCCCAATCCCCAGGTTTTGTACTTGGGAAAAACACCAGGCCTAATCAGCATAGTGTTCTAGCCATTCCTTTGCTAGCTACAAAACTCCATGTTTCAGTTTTAAATTTAATCCACTCTGCCTTTCCTCTTTTATCAGACTTTTCTCCAGGTGGAAAGAAATGGAAAGAAGCATTTAAGTCATAACCATAGTCCCAAATATAAAGTTGGCTTAAAAAAAATCCCTATTAGAGACCCAAATGCTGGGCTGCATTATGCTTAGAATTCATTCTTTGCACACCAAGTACCCAGAGTTATCATTGCTAATGTTTTCCTGCTGAGCTTCCATCATCTTTTGTCTAGCTGTCATGGTATTAAATTGATAGACCTTCCACATTTGGATAGAGGTCATTATCCCTTCGCCTGCTTGCATTGCTTATACTGAGCAGGTTAACTGCTTGAGGTCTTTTATCTTGATAAATGTTCCACCACCACTTTCACTCCACGATGAGATGCACTGTTCCTTAGAGGGCAGATACAGTGGGGTTAGGGATGCCAGCATATGATATTTACTGTGTATCTGATGCTAAAATGCAGATACTGTGTATCCGCTTGAGCCCCACCTTAGGCACAGACATGAGAATGACAGCAGTTTTGCAAAAATCATTGCCTGGAAAGCTTTGCTTTCCTCCCCCCCTTTAAAAAGCTTATTATTATTATTCCAATATCCTGAAATGGCTCATTAAACATGAGAGAATCCAAAGATATTTGATAGAAGCAAATAAACACATCCACAGGATACAATCACGAAATGCAATTTGTAAGTTGTTTCAAAAGTGATTTAAAAACAATTTTCCAACTGGCTTTGAGAACCTTAGAGACATTTAATATATGCCTTAAACATTAAGAGAAGAGACTTTTAATGTATGCATTTAGAGAGTTTTTGTAAGTGACCATAAAAATCTCACAGTCATCTTTAGGTATCCTTTTAGTAAAAAAACAACTTTTTCTGTCAAGAAATGCTTCTAAAGATGGCAGACTAGACATTTCTCCTATCTTCATGACCTCTCAAACCTGTCCAAAGAAAGAAATTATGTGTCAAAGATAAAGCAACCTTAATTGTCTCCATGGTCTAAGACATCCAGAATCCAAAAAGAAGGTTAAAAAGAAAAACAACCCAAACCCAGGAACTGACATTTTTGAACCAGAATTCACTCAGTACCACTTCTCTGCTTCCCACGCTACCAGCAACAAGGCTACACTGATGGACTCAAGGACATGATACATGCTTACAGTGAAACCCAACTCCTGTGACTGTCTCACCCCCACCTCCACCCCCATTCTGGTGCCGTGGGGACCCTGGCTGTGGTAATTTGCTCAGGTCTCAACAGCTGGTTTGACCATAGCTCTTCAGAAGCAAAAGCCTGCCAGAGACAACCCAAAAGCACCAGTGCTGCAAAGCTCTGAACTGCCAGTGCCAGAAAAAAACAGGGTTCAGTTCAAATATCACATTCTTCAGGTCTCTTTTTCCAGTCTTATTTCAGCCATTCACCCTTGCTATTAGTGTCTTCCCTCCAAGATTCCCTTCCATTGACCCCATATATATCTTGGATGTACAGTTTTTTGCATGTTGTCTCCTTCACTGGAATGTGTTTCTTGAGGGCAGGGAATATGCTTTTGCCTTTCTTTATATTTCCAGTGATTAGCACAATGCCTGACATATAGTAAGCATTTATTAAGTACTTGTTAACTGATAGCCACCTCTGAGACCTTGAGCACACAATTCATCCTCTCTTGATTCAGCTCTTCTGCAAAATGAAAGAAGGCCTGTGGGGTCTTTTCTAGCATTAAGCCTATAATTCTATGACAGTGTACTGACTACTAGTCTTAAAATATAAAACCTGAATCCTGCCTGGAGATTCCACCTAATATTTGAGCTAAAGGAGGCAATGTAGAGTCTTACAGAACTCTTCAAAAGAGAGGACCTGGGGGAATGGAATAGACTCATCTATGAAAAAGTCTATCTACTTTTACTCATAACTGAAATGTGTTGACAGTATTAGAATCAAAATGGGAGACCATTTAATGCATCCTATACACAAATAGGACTCCTGACTACCATTTTTTCTGAAATTAATCATCCAACCTCTACTTGGTGACCTCAAGTGAATACCGCTCCCGAAAAGTAACCCATTCCCTTCTTGTTTAGCTCAAATTGTTCCTTTCTGTCCGGCCTAAATCTGCCTCTGAATTTGGCTCTAATTGCATGTTTTAAAACTAGTGTAGTTCAGAGAAAGGAATGCTCACTAAGAGATGGTGCAATCAGGGAAGGCTTCATGGAAAACATGGGATGTGAGCTGGGCTTTGGAGGGAATTTAGAACTCCCTTCATAGAATGGGGAGACAGCTTCCTGGTAGGAGACCAGCCAACCCCCAGCTGAGGGTTTAGTGGGTGGAGGTAAAGGGGTAGGAAGATAATAGTAGGGTTATTACATAACACTTTGAAAGCCAAGCTATGAAGTTTGGGCTTTATTTTATAAAGCACCAAGGATGGCTTTTGTTTGGGGGAGTGAAGACTCGGGTTTAGAGCCCCAACTAACATGGAATTTAAGCCTCAGTCTTTCTCAATCCCTCAACTCACTGTGGCAACAAGCCCAAGATTTGCCCTCAGTCCAGTTGTGAGACCATCCTGTGATTTAAAAAAAGAAAAACATTTGCTAGAAAGTTATTTAAGTACTAGTGTGGATTGCCAAATGAATCCATAAAATCTGCTTTTCAGAACACCTCCAAAAAGTAGGTAAGTACTGACCTTTTAAGGATAAGCTGGGTATAATCTAACTACTAGGCAGGAGGTAGAGCAGGTACACCTGGTTGCTCATCCCTCATTTAGTTCTACTTTGTATTGGCTGCCAAATAAATTTGGTTCTTGAAGAGAAAGAATAGTTACCATGGAAACTGGAAAGAAATGGGAATGGAAGGCTGGTACTAGGTATGAAGTTCTTGGCCTGTGACATGAACTCAAGGACGTGGACCATCATTTCCATAGCCAATATAAATGTCTGATAGGTGTCTGGTTATGACCTGTTTCCCTGTTACCTTGCCATTTCATCTAATCTCTAATATCTCTTATTTTTCTTTAATATTTCACTTTTATATTTAGAGTATTGCCAAACCTAAATACACATTGAGAGATTAATCAGAGTGCCAGTAATTGACTGTTTTTATTTTTCCTAACATTTAGGCCAGATCATACTGCTTTGAAAAAGTTCAGGAATAAAATGTGCCCTCAAAGGGGAAAGCATGGGCTCTCATTACTTGAGCAGAATCTGGGCTTTCCTAGATAGAGAGGTTTACATCTAACAAGTAAACACCAGCTTTGAGATTCACACTGCAAAGCTAGATGCTTAGCTGACTTCTAAGAGGATTTAATCAAGCTACAGGATATATGATTCAAAGCAAAAAAATGTAATTAAGAAAAATCCCTTTTCAGTAAGGAAAAAGCAGATTGTTTCCATTAATTTTATGAGGAATTTTGTTTTCATTGGCTAAAGTTTAACCCTGTGAGGGGAGAAGGGTTTAATGGAATAGTGTAGAGTATTATGTCACAAATAATGAGTGCACTACAAACATCCCAGCCAGGTTGGCTTTATATAACATAATAATACATAAAGATATTTTAAAAGTACCCCCAATGAATCTGTGGTCTCATTACTATGGGTATTTCCTACAACATGAAGCTAGTAAGTATCTAAGGCAAGATTTGAACTCAGATCTTCCAGACACCATATCCAATATAAGAAATGTCATCAAAAAACTGACAGCATAACGGGGGAAAAAAGATGACCTAGCCATGTAATGAAAGCAGGGAATAATAGCCCATGGACTTCATTGGTATCCATTTAGCTAGGTAGTGCTGTGAATAGAGTGCTGGGCCTAGAATCTGAAAGATGAGTTAATATTTGGTCTCAGATACTTAAGTAGTTGTGTGACCCTGAGTAAGTCACTTAACCTCTGCCTGCCTCAGTTTCCTCATCTGTAAAATGGGAGTAATAATAGCACTTACCTCCCAGTATTGTTGTGAGCATCAAATGAGATAATATTTGTAAATCATTGTAAATACCTGGCATATAGTAAGTACTATATAAATGTTAACTGATTCAGCCTCAGATGCTTGACACTTAACTAGCTGTTTGACCTCGAGCAAATCACTCAACCCCAATTGCCTTGCTTTCCCCCCTCCGGAAAAAGAAAAGTTAACTATTATTGTTATTTCATCATTCTTCAGATAATCTAAAGAGAACACAAGGAGAGGCTTCAGCATAGTGGTTGGATGTTAAACAGAACTGAATTAAAAGCACTGTGATCCAACATGACTAATGTGGAAGTATGTTTAACATGATTGTACATGCATAACCTAGATTGGATTGCTTGATGTCTTCGGGAGGGGCAGGAGGGAAGGAGAAAAATGTGGAACTCAAAATCTTAAAAAATGAATGTTGAAACCTATCTTTACATGTAATTGGAAAAAATAAAATGCCATTAAGTGAAAAAAAAAACATACACTATGATCTTGAGTTGGGTCTACAGGCAAATAAAGTGAGATGCAGAATTGAGATAACTCAGTGTTTCTGCTACCTGAATTATCCAGATGTCCTGCCTACCTCTATTTACAGGATATTTCTTTCAACATAAATTCTGTTTTTGAAGGCAGGGCAATTGGGGTTAAGTGACTTGCCCAAGGTCACATGGCTAGTGTTTTGTGTTACATATCTGAGGTCAGATTTGAACTCAGATCCTCCTGACTCCAGGGCCAGTGCTCTATTCACTGCGCCACCTAGTTGCCCCCTCTCAATGTAAATTCTAAGCCAAACTCATTATCTGATGCCCAAATCCACTCCCCCTTCTAGTCTTTCTGTCACTGATACCATAATCCCTCCTATCTGTCTCAGATCCTTGGGTTCACCTTTTACTCAACCCTGTCCCAAAACCCATTGCTTTTTTTTTCCTTTAAAATGTCTCATGTCTATCTCAGATCCATTCCCTCTGCCATAGCCTAATCCAGACCCTCAGAATCATGTCCCCACAGTATAACAGCCTACTAATGGATCATTATGACTTTAGTCTACCTCCCCACCAATCTAATCTATTCTGTACAATACCAACCTAATTTTCCTTAAACAATGGCCATGGTAGTGAATATTCAATCTGCCAGCGTTTATTAAGTGCCTGCTATGTGCCAGGTACTGTGCTAAGTACTGGGGATACAAAAAGAGGCCAAAGACAGATCCTTCCCTCAAGGGGCTTACAATCTAATTGTGGGGAAAGCATGCAAACGAATATACACAGGATAAAACATATATATATATATATGGTAAAATAGGAAATAGCGGAGGGAAAGCAGTGGAGTTAAGAAGGGCTGGGAAAGACTTCTTGTAGAAATTTGGATTTTGGTTGGGACTTAAAGGAAGCCAAGGAGTAGATAGAGTAGATAAGGGAGAAATGGGGGACAACCAGAGAAAATTATTAGAGCTGAGAGATATGGAGGGACTTGTTCCTTGAGGTGTGGAGGCATATATCACTGGATATCATGTTGGGGCTTGGAGTTCAGAAGTCCTCAGTTCTGAAATTCCGCCTCATATAATCATCAGCAAGGGCCACTTTCCTCATCTCTAACCTGAGGATAATATTACCTGTAGTGCCTATTTCACAGGGTTCTTGTGGGTCTCTGAGATAATATACAGGGTGCCCCAAAAGTCTTAGTGCAGATTTAAGCTAACTAGGTTAGTCTAAAGGGCCACCCTTCACTTTTCAGAGCACTTTGCAATCTTAGAAGCATTATATTTTTGGATTAGATTAGATTTGAATTGGATTAGAAGCATTATATATCAATTTAGCAAACTCCCAATGAGGAAGCTACCTCTACCAAATGCAGATCAACACCTGCTCTGCACATTTAGAGACTTAGAGATTGTCTTGGGGCACTGAAAAGAGAAATAAATCAGTTGACCCAGATCTTCTTGGCTCCTCTATCCACTGTACCAAGCTTAGATTTACAAGCAATTCATTTTAACTTAGGATTCCATTTCTATAAAGTGGAAGGTTGCCTTGGAATTGTGGGAAATGGGCAAGTTCAAAATGATTTCAAGTGATGAACCTGGTTCCCCTTGGTGTTGGTCATTTGGTCTTCTATGGCTTTACAACTTTTCCATTAGACTGTAGCACAGCTGTGTGTTTTTACTCATAGTCATGTCTCACATCCAACTGAAATAATTTTTTTAATGTAGCCCTCAGATTTTTTTCCTTTCCTCCTTATCAATTGCATTAATGTTAATGATCTTTACAGATTATGTTGCCATTTTTAAAAAAGCACAGAAACCATTTGGTTTAGATAAATTATACAAACCATGATATTTTTTCTTCCTCCTTCCTTTTTGTGATTTCAGTCATATTTATAGAAGTTTCCCAAAGCTCCAAACTATAATTAGCTAACCTAATAACAATTATACCAGTTGGTACACCAATAATACCAATTAAATGTAAATTTTTATCTCAGATCCATAGTATTCTATTCATCATGTGGTTATGGGAACACAGCAGTGGCTGTTCTGTCTTATTTGGATCTGTGATTTCATCCATGTGTCTATCCCCTCTACTGATACAGATGTATAAACCCATCAAGGCCTCTCATCTTGGGCAGTTTTCCACATATCCTCATAAATTAAGGAACCTGTGCCAAAATACTGGAGCCCAACCTAGCACCCAGGCTCTCCATCTGGCTTCTCTCATTTTTAAAATTATTTATTTATTTATTTACTTTTAGTTTACAACATTCAGTTCTACCTTTCCTTGAGTTCCAAATTTTCTCCCCCTCCCATGGTGTGGCATGCAGTCTGATATAGGTTCTACATATTCATATTAAACATTAGTCAAGTTGTAAAGAAGAATTGTAACCAATGGAGTAAAGAATGAAAAAGAAGGAACAAAACAAAAAAGAGAGAGAGCAAGCAGTTTGCTTCAATCTGCATTTAGACTCTGTAGTTATTTCTCTAGATGTGGATAGCCCTTTCCATCATGAGTCCTTTGGAGTTGTCTTCTAACCTTGCATGGCTGAGAGGAGCCCAGTCTATCAAAGTCAGTTGTCACAGATATGATGTGTCTATAATTGTGTACAAAGTTCTCCTGGTTCTGCCCTTCTCACTTAACATCATTTTATATGTCTCTCCAGGTTATTATGTAGTTCATCTGCTCCTCATTTCCTATAGCACAATAGTATTCCATTACATTCATATACCCCAACTTGTTCAGCCATTCCCCAAGTGATGGGCATCCTCTTAATTTCCAAATCTTTGCCACCACAAATAAGAGCTGCTATCAATATTTTTGTACATTGGGGTCCTTTTCCCACTTCTATGATCTCTTTGGGATACAGCCCTAGAAGAGGAATTGCTGAGTCAAAGGGTCTGGCATCTCTCATTCTTACTCTGTTATTAGGCCACCTTTTATTTTCTTCCCTGTCTCGTTTCATTGGTATTAGATTGAACCCTTTTGATGCCCACAGGATTACTTGTAATTTTGATCCTTCTAGGAACACTGTGCCAGGAGACAGCATGAAGGAGTAGAAAAAACTGCTAGATTTGTATTCAAAGGACCTCAGTCCAAAATCTGTCTCTGCCATTTCCTACCTGTGTCCGTTTGGGAAAGTCTCTGGGCCTAACTTACCTCATGTGTCAAATAAGGGGGTTAGACTAAATGGCCTCTAAGATATCTTTCAGCTCTAACTATAATCCAGTGATTCAGAGCTGTAGCCCTTCAAAAGTAAGCGAAGAATTTTTGTTCAATTGTTTTTCAGTCTTGTCCAACTCTTGGTGACCTAGTTTGGGTTTTCTTGGCAAAGATACTGGGATGGTTTGCCATTTCCTTCTCCAGCTTATTTTATAGATGAGAAAACTGAGGCAAACAAGGTTAAGTGACTGGGCAAGTCACTTGTGAGTATCTGAGGCCAGATCTAAACTCAGGAATATGAGACTTCCTAACTCCAGGCCTTGCACTCTATCCGCTGTGTTACCTAACTGTGCTGAAAGTACTGTAGATTTCCCCAGATATAAACTAAGCACATCTTCCAACACAGTTCCAGTTTATCATCTAATATAGTGCCAAGTTGTATTTATTGATGGACTACTTACTACCTCTGTGGATTGCTCATCCGTCTATAGAAAATAGTGGGGGTAAATGGTGTTTTTCCTATTCTTCACTTTTCCACTGTGCATGGTTAAACTTGTCTATGTTACATGATGCCTTTACATAGTGTTCATGGCTCGATGCAAAGACTATGATGTCATCTCCAGATAGGATCACTTGGAGACACTCAAATACTTGTTAAGCACTGCATTAAAATGTGCACAGGCTCAAAAAACATTGAATTTCACAACATTGAAATCCTTTTAAATCTAAACCTTTCAAAATTTAAAATGTTAACCAAGGTTTGAATGGCACTCACTTTTCCCACATCAATTTATACCACATCATAAGAAGTTCAGTATGCCCCAAGATTAGATTTACAACTACCAAGAAACCCCAAATCTTTCATTTTAGCTATAAAAAAATAAGCTGGTGGCATTTTTAATGCCTGGAAGAAGATGTAGAAACAAAACTAAATGCCACAGAACTAGCAGATATGGTCAATACCATTGTCAATGAGTTCTTATTTCTTCTTTTGAAGTCTGAGGGGACTTAGAAAGTGTGAGGTGGGACTGTTGTGCCCTGACACCACCCTACCTCTTTGACTTTGGACTCGGTTTCTTCCCTTTGAGAAAAGAGAGCTGACCTCAAAGTCAAAGATTCTGGCATGCCCCATCTGCACTTCCATAATAGTCACCTCTCAGGTCTCTGGTCAAATTTACAATTCTAGAAATTGCAGAAAAGGTGCCAACCTGCAATTGGGAGAAGTTTCCTTCCCGTGAAGTCCCTGATAACAATGAAATCCCAGGTCCATCCTCTATTCTCTTCATTCCTATGTAGTTCCTCTGTTTCTTTATATTCTATGGCTTTTGTCAATTTTTTTTCTTTTTTTCCCCTGAGAAATTATCACTGAGGGGCTCTAATAATGTAGCTAGCATCAAATGACTTAAACTTCATGATGATTGGTCCCATTTTTCCTAATGCCTCCTCTGCACCAGCTTAGTGCTCTGTCACTTTGTGGAAATTATATTCCAGATACTTTGTGTTGCTATAAGATCCACATCTGCCTCTTTGGGATCCATCTTCAAAATGAGACATAAGCCTGTGCCATTGGTGAGAGTCTCTGATTGTCAAAAAGCTATCCCTTATATTGGTCTAGAGTCTGCTTCTCTATCATTGATCATTTCCCTCTTTCGAAGGACAAGCCTTCAAATGTCCAAAGACATTTAATGTCTCTCTCCTTAGTTTTCTCTAGTCTAAACACTAACAGGTCCTTCTACTTTTCTCTTATATCATGATTTCCAGACTATACTATATATACATACTATGCTATATGATTTGTCCTTTGTTCTCAAAAAGGACCATGACACCAGGAAGGAGATGTTGTGACCTACAAGTGAACTGGATTTAAGTGAGGGAGGTCTATGCAGGGTCACCAGCCTCACTCTTTCCATCTGGGTCCAATGGCAAGATGTAGATCAGGAAGACTGGAGATGGCCCCAGATGCAGTGGGAGGCCTTGGCCTTTTTAAGCTAGAGAAATAAAATCTGTCTCCTCTTTTTTTTTTTTTCCTGGACATGTATTTTTTCCTAGAAATGGACTGGTTGTGCTTTTTAAAAATAAGATCCTACAAGAAGAAACTTGATTTAGTTTTACGGGGTGTGAACTGTGGTATACAGACTGTTTATCTCAAAGTCTGAAATAATTGATATAAGAAGTATATACAAATTCTGTCCCTGAAACTCTAGAGACTGATAATTAATAAATAAAAGAGTTTCTTCCCTTTTTGTGGCTCATGTCCTTGCTTACTAAGCAAGGTCTCTCATGCTGAGCAGTTGAAACTAAGGATTGTGATGGGAAGAAAAAATAAAGCAGCTGCTGGTTGGTTTTGCCTGGCCTTTTTTTTCCTTCCATATAAGCTGTACTTTGCACGATAGGCGTCCTCTTTAGTTATTGTTGGTTAAAATTACATTGTCGTGTGGGTGTTGTATTGGGTTGGGTTTTTTTTTTCTCTTCTGAAAATATGAGGCACCCTGAATCACTGGGCTTTTCTTTTTCCAACATGATCTAAGTGTGAAAAATCAAAAACTTTGCCGAGGATTGGTGGGGCATCATCTTTGGTGATGGGTGTTTGGAGTGTGATGTTAATGCCAGCACACTGGAAAACAAACACAATCATTCAAACAAGACATGACTGTTGTTTTGCATGAGATTGAAGAGGAAATCTGTGCATGCTTACCAAATCAATAGTCTGGGGTGGTTTAGGTGTGGTCCTGCCTGAAGGCAGAGACAGAGCTCTATGACCTCTCACTTCTTTTGTTCTCTCATCTTGGAAGGAATTTATTGGGGGGTGGGGATGAGGGGCTGAGGGTACCGGAATGCTGTGGTATTGACTTGGGCATAATGAACTAGATTCAGTTCTATACCTCAATAATACTTTTCTAGGCTACTGAAGAGGACCCTAAAACATTTCAAACTCTTCTTTTATCTGTAGGACTCTTGAGTAAATCTGCTGCCAAAACATGCTTAGCCTCTTCTAATGTAACTGTGCAGTGGGGAAATGACCCCATTTCTTTCTACCACCACTAAACTGCTAAGCTTTTAGCAGTTCCTTTTTTTTTCCTACCCATAAGAAGCCAGTTTTTAAGGATGCAGATGTCTTACTTGTGTGACAGTAGAGGCTTTCTAATGAACTGGAACTCTGGGCCCAGAAGGATATGTAGCCAGTATGAACCAAAGCTTGAGTACAATGACCAAATCTCCCTTTAGAACATTAGAGCATTTGTTGCTAAAAAATTTCAGCAGTGGTAATATAGCATTATGACAGTCATTGAAGCTTGTGTGTTCATCTGAAACAACTAGTTATTTGGGGGAGAAAAAGCAAATGAAGACAAAAATAATAAATGGTACTTCCTTATTTTTCTTTTGCTTTAAAGTAAATTAAAGTGTATATACCTTTTCAGTTAATCACAGAATGTCAGGGTGGGAAAAGGTCATCTAGTCCAACCTTAACTAGAATATGAATTTTATCTTCAACATTTGACATATGATCAGATGGCTCTGGATGGGTTTGACACCTGATGCCCCTAGTTCCTCGATTCTCATCTTTCCCTCCACCCTGTGTATTTGGGCTTCTAGCCCCAACACCCTGCTGAAACTCGCCCCCCCTCCCCCCGCCCCAGGATCTCTAATAACCTTCTAATTACTTTATTTTCTGGCCTCCATCTTCTTGACCTTTCACCTGCCTTTGGCACAGTTGACCATCTCTTACTGCTCAATGCTGAATACACCAGTACTTAGCCCATAGTAAGCATTTAAGAAATGTTTTTAATTATTTGAATACTCTGCCTTCCTTTAGCTGCAGATACATCACATTCTCCCAATTCTCTTCTGTCTTCACTAATTCATCCACCTCTTTCCAGTATTTTGATGTGTTTCCCAGAGGTCTCTCCTTGGCATTTCTTCATTTCCTTCTCTACAACATACTGTTGTCTTAGTACCCGTGACATCTTTCTGATGCATGAAAATTCAGATTTCCCCATGGGTTAAGCTTTGGGAATTTAGACACTAATAAAAAAGTTTTAATTCTAGGCCATAGTTTGTGTACTACAAAATAGACTTTTTTGCATAGGTACAAGGAAAATTTATTTTCAGTAAATGTGTCCTTTGGTACTTTTTAAGTAGGTAAAATGGTAGATTGACCTACTCAAATGATCAGATTCATTGAGTAGTAGCAGAGTGACTGCTGGAGAATATGTATGCATACCTGGAGTCTACAGAAAACAACCAGAGAATTCTCCTACATGAAATTGCCTTTGGCCAACTTTTTGGTCCTTCTGATCCAGTCTTTAACTGGCATAATAATAACAATAGGTCATATCCATATAGCTAGCGTATTATAATCATAAAGTTCTTTTCACATATGCCTTGTAAGGTGGGTTTTCCATCATTCTCTCCATTTATATGAAGAAGCTGTGACAGAGAAAAGTTAAGTGTCTTAGTAAAGTTCAAATATATTAAGTGGTAGAGCCAGGTCTAGAACCCAGGACTTCTGATGTGAAGCACTACCTTTCCCATTATGCCGTGCACTGGGTTTTCTAACAATGTAGTCAGAATTGGTACTCCATTACCATTTGTGTAGAGCAACCACATTCACCATTTGCAAAAGTTGAGCTGCATAGAAATATCTACCATGTATGGAAAAAATTTGTGGAAGAGATTAATATGTTTTATTATTTACAAACCATAGAATGAATTAATGGATGGATGGATACGTGAATGAATGAAACATTTATTTAGTGTTTACGATGAGTAGGCACTGTGCTAAGGTCCAAGTATACTATCAAAAACAAGCAAGTGGTCAAGATGGTGGAGTAGAAACAGGATTTCTGTGGGGCCCCAGCTTTCACCTTCCCCAATTCATGTAAAAGGTGACTCTGAACAAACTTTGGAGCTACACAACCCACAAAATGACACAGAAAAGCTAACCTCCTGCTGAGGACAGGCTGGCAGCCCTGCAGGGAGCAGCCAGTGCAGCACTCTGGGAGCCGTGCCCAGGCCTGCGTGAGCCAGAGGTTTTAGCCCCAGGGCGGGCCTGACCAACTGGCTGGCTGGAGGGACTCCAGATCACCAGCAGCTATGATGGTCCAGAATTATCGACACATAGATGCTAAGGACAAAGTGAGAGGTCAGTGCAGTGTGGACTTTGGGATCCAGTAGTTGGGAGTGCATTGGCCTCTTCCCCCGAGGTGAGAAGCAGCTGAGACACCATGGCCCTGCAGCCACAGCCACACATGCCTGCTTCAGCTCCTGGCCTGCATACTGTAGGGGGCACCAAGCGACCAGTCTGAGGGGTAATCACTCTTGCTTTAACCTGCTTGGAACTGGATTGTGGTCTAGGGTGGTCTTGGGGTGTGTGACCAGCTTGCCAGAGCATGTGGAGGCTTCTGAGAGGGCACCCAACTAATACCTCCAGCAGCTGAGAAAACCCCAGTGTTTGGGATGGAAGCTCCCTGGCTGGTGGCAGAGTCCTCCTGTGGCAAAAAGCCCCAAAGTCAGGTAACTGAGTGGCAACATGACCAGGCAAAGGAAGCAAAAAAAAGAAAAGCATCCAGCATTAGACTCCTATTTTGGGGACAAAAAGGATCGAAGCATGGAACAGGAGGAAACCAGTGAAGTCAGAACTCCTGCACCAAAAGCTTTAAAGGAAAATACAAGCTGGCTACAGGCCATAGAGGCCAAGAAACAGATAAGAGAAGTGGAGGAAAAATTGGGAAGAGAAATGAGAAGGATGCAGGAAAAGTATGAAATGAGGGTCAACAGCCTGACTGAGGAAAACAACACCTTAAAAAATAGACTGGCAAAGGAGGCCCAAAAGGGCAATGAGGAGAAGAATGCCTTAAAAAGCCGAATTTGCCAGATGGAAAAAGAATCTCAAAAGCTCACTGAGGAGATTCATTCCTTCAGAGTTAGACTGGAGCAAATGGAAGCTGATGACTTTATGAGAAATCAAGATACTATTAAACAGATCCAAACAAGTGAAAGAATAGAAGGCAATGTGAAATATCTCATGGGAAAAACCACTGACCTGGAAATTAGATCCAGGAGAGATAATTTAAAAATTATTGGACTACCTGAAAGCCATGATCAAAGAAAGAACCTAGAGATCATCCTTCAAGAAATTCTCAAGGAAAACTGCCCTGATGTTTTAGAACCAGAGGGCAAAACAGAGGTTGAAGGAATTCACCAATCACCTCCTGAAAAAGATCCCAGAAAGAAAACTCCCAGGAATATTATAGCTAGGTTCTGAAATTACCAGATCAAGGAGAGAATATTACAAGCATCCAGGAAAAAACAATTTGAATATTGTGGAAACACAATCAGGATAACACAGGATCTAGCCGTTTCTACACTGAGGGATCAAAGGGCCTGGAATATGATCTTCTGGAGATCAAAGGAGCTGTTATTAAAACCAAGAATCACCTACCCAGCAAAACTGAATATCATGTTTCAGGGGAAAATAGGGTCATTCAGTGGAATAGAGGACTTTCAAGCATTCTTGATGAAAAAAACCAGAGTTGAATAGAAAATCTGACATTAAGATACAAGAAGCAAGCGAAGCATGAGAAGGTAAACAGGGAAAAGAAATCATAAGGAACTTATGTCAAAGTTGAACTATTTACATTCCTACATGGAAAAATTATAATTGTAACTGATTAAACTTTTATCAGTATGAAAATAGTTGAAGGGAATATAAATATAAATATATATATATATATATCTATAGTCTATATTGGAGGGTATATGGGCATATGAATATATATGTGAATGTGTGTATATATATTTACAGGTATACATGGATAGAGGGAACAAGACCAATTTAATAAGAAGGGATGATACTTAAAAGGTGAAATTAAGAGGTGAGAGAGGAATATAATGAGAGGAGATGGGGAGAGACAGAATGGGGTAAACTATCTCATATAGAAGAGGCAAGGGAAAATGGTTACAATGGAGGGGAAGAACAGGAAGGCAAAAAGGAATGGATCAACCTTATTCTCATTGAATTTGGCTCAGGGAGGGTATGACATACACACTAAATAGAGTATCTCACCCTACAGGAGAGTAAGTGGGAAGGGGATGAGAGGGGGGATGATAGAAAAGAGGGCAGGCTGGAGGAGGGGATATCCTGTGGGACTGCTATTTTGGAGAGGTGAGTGGGGGAAAAAGGAGGAGAAAATTTGTAACTCAAAATCTTGTGGAAATGAATGATGTAAACCAGAAGTTAATAAAGCATTTGAAAAAAAAAAACAAGCAAGCAATGTAGTTCTTTCCCTCAAGGAGCTTACAGTCTAAGGAGGGAAATAAACATATAAAAAAGGGAACCAGAAAGTATGGGGACTGGGTGGGTGTGTTTAAATGGAAATGTCCAGGAAGTAGCATGGAGGCCTAGTTCCAGAAAAGACCAAGTGAAGTCTAAGTGGAATCCAAGTCCCAGTAGGAGAATGTTAAAGGAATGTTAAAGCTGGAAAGAGTTTTAAAGATCTTTCACATATGAGGAAACTGTCTCAAAAAGTAAAATAACTTGTTCAAGGCACAAAGTTATTATGTGGTATAATGAGGACTTGAACTTAGTTCTTCTGATTCCAAAGCCAGTGCTCTTTCGTCTATACTATGCTGTCTCTCATAGTTATCCTTATAAAACACATCAAAATGGAAAAAGCACCCTATTTATTTCTGAAACAGCAGGGGCGGCTAGGTGCAGTGAGTAAGAGCACTGGCCTCGGAGTTGGGATGACCCGGGATCGAAACCGGCCTCAGAAAATGAGCACCCACGCATAAATAATGACTAGCCATGTAACCTTGAGCAAGTTGCTTAACCCCAATTGCTTAAATAAATAAATATTTCTGAAACAGCAATCAGCATGAAGCTTAGAGTCTGCTGTTAAGGCTGCTCGGATATGAAATATTATGATGAAGCAGCAATCCATTATTGAGAAAAGCATGATGAAGACCTGATTCTTAGGCAAGAGAAATTACAGTAAAAAGACGTGGCATTGACACTGTGGCCTCCTTAGAGATTTCTTCCCTCTACCTCACTACCTCAAATAGGGACTGGCCTGGAGGAAAAAGTTTGAAATCTTGGGTCATTATTTTAGTAACCATTGAGTCCAACTCCCTCCACTTTGCAGGTGAGGAAAGTAGTTAGGAGTTTGCCTTCATTGTCCCTCTCATTTTCAAGTGGCCCCATCTTCCCTCCTCCACCAAGTACCTCATCTCCCTAAACCTACTTGTCTTGGCTAATTACCATCACTCCGAGCTAGTTGCTCCTTTGTGTAGTCCTTCTGCCTACCCACAGGGTATCTATTTCCAACCTAGAAGTTCCTGTAACCTCATTCACCTTATCTATGAGACAATGCCTAGCCTAGGGCAAATTGTAAAACCTAAGATATCTCCATCATCATCCCTGAGATGATTTCCAATTTAGAATATATACCCTTTACTTATTCTAAAACTAATGCACTTAAAACAAAGGCATTAATTCAAATTCTGTTTGGTGTACATATAAGCTTTAATCTCTTTTCAGTACCACTATCAACCTTGCTTTCAAAATCTATTAATCTAGACACATATTTGAACTCAGGAGAGCTATATACATTACTCCTTCTTCTAGATTTCTTTGTCAATCTCCATGTCACTGCCTCTTGGAAAAACTACAGCTCATTATTGCCCATGGCAGATGTACTAGAGTACCATGTGGAATTGCAAAGAGGGGTCCTCAGCTCAGCTACCACATTAAGAGGGATGAGGTAGAGTGTAGCCCACCCAACTGAAAGGAAAATTCATGGGGGGTGGAATTCTGAAACAGAAGGCATTAAAGAGTAATCATGCATAGAAGTAGATGAAAATTTCTTTCTGGATGCAGGTTCTTAAGCTGAGCAGGAGGCTCTAACTGTGCTAGTATATTCTTGACCATTCTTGGTATTAAACAGTGGTAATGCTACTATGACTCACTGTTTGAAGCCAGAAACCCAGCGTGTGTTTTAACACGAGATACCAAGCTTGCTAGCTCCATTTTTATAACTGCTTTGGAAATTATAACCACACTAATCCCTGTAACCCCTACTTATGAGGCAGCTCCTACAATGAATGCTTTGGGTAATTTAAAGGTGGTCACATTCCTGCTACTAGGCATCTAGGTGGTATAGAGGATAGAACACTCACTGGGCTTGGAATCAGGGAGACTCATCTTCATGAGTTCAAATCTTGTCTCAGATACTTGTGTGTTCCTGGGTAAGTCACTTAATTCGGTTGGCCTCGGTTTCCTCATCCGTCAAATGAGCTGGAGAAGGAAAGGGCAAACCATTCTCACATCTTTGCCAAGAAAATCCCAAATGGAGTAATGAAGAGTTGGACACAACTGAAAACAACATCTGCTACCAACAAGACACATCAGTGGCCTAAAAGGTCAGAACTTCAAAATAGTCAAGCTAAATATGCAGAACAAATTTTGTAAATATCTATTTGTATAGTTTTGCAGTCCCCAACCCCTAAAAAGAATATGCTCTTTGTGGATGAGAACTCTTTTGTTTTTGTCTTTCCTATCTCCAGTCAGCTAATTAAGTTAATTGTTGACCTAATTGAATTTGCATAAAATGAGAGAAAGGCATATTGGAAAGAGCACTTGCTCTGGAGTCAAAGGATGCTGGGTCAAATCCTACCTCAGGAGGTTACTACGTGGCAACCTTGGATAAGTCATTTACTCTCCCTTGGCCTTAGTTTTCTCATCTGTAAAATGAGACGATTGAACTAATTGACTTCCAAGGCCTCTTTTAATTCTAGATCCATGACACTATGACAAGTTTTGTCTGTTTGTTTCAGCCGCTCCAGTACAAAGTTTTTATTTGTTTCCACAGATGCCCAGGCTCAATTAAATTGCATCATCCTTAAATATTGGAGACATTTTTGATTTGAAACATTTACTGGCTTTAAAAAGTTTTTTCCTGTATGTTGCTCTGTAATTCTTCAGAAATTATAACTGCCTTTTTTGCTTCATTTTTCTTTCTGTATCATTTTTATTATATCACCAAGACAGTGACTTTGCAAACTTCTGAATAAAACTGAACCCAGAAAACACATAGGAGCTGATAGTTCAGGTGTGGCCCAAGAATGAACAATCTGTATATTTCAGTATTCTGAGCAGTAATACTACCCAGGCTTTAATTTGAGGAAATCCAGCCTGAATGGATTCCCATTCCCCTCAGATCTCTTCATTAAAGTCAGCGTGAGCTGAGTTGTTGCTCTGATTATGGAGTGCGTTCAGGAATTGGTTTATGGGATATTTATTTTGTTTCTTTACCATAATCAGAAAATGTAAGGCAGGCATTGTAACCTTAGGGCTTTTTTTCCTGTGGTTTATTTAAATAGGTAGTACTTGGGATGTGATATATATAAGAAGGGTAAAAAGGTCGAAATCCTATTTAATTTAATTAACTCATGCTTACTTGGAAGCCCACCAAGTCAGTGCAAAGGTGTGTTGAGAAAACCAAATCTCAAGTCATATGAGATCTTGGGAAAGAACAGGCCCCTTTGATGAAGGCTTTCCTAGCCTTGGTATTGTATCATTTTAATTATTTGAATAAGCTGTTCCAGGCTTTACATTTAATATTGCATGGCACTTCTAAAGCAAGATTAAATAAGCCTTGGTGTTTGCAAGGAAAACTTATTCTTGAGACCTGAAAAGAAAAAAGTTGAAATTCTTTTTATTATTGTTATTATTGTTGTTGTAACAATTATGTCTTAGAGATTAATGTATGTTGCACTGAAAAAAATCCCACATCTGGCATAATCTACCCCAGATATTCAATTGATGATAATTTTAATGATTGTGTTGAAGGCTTCTAATTTAGAGAACCACCACTTACTGTTTTAAAAAGATCATAAATCACAATATGTAGCATTTTTCTCAGTCATGCTCACTAACACCACACAATGCCACATCTCCAACAGGAATTTCAATCAGCCTGAACTGATAATAATGAAAATAGCAAGATATTGTCAGGCCTTCAGATATGAGATGTTGTAATTTGAAGTAACATTTCACTTAAAATTTTCAGTTCTGGGTTTGTTTTTTTTTTAATTCAAGTCTTTTGCTTTGGCATGATGTTTAAAATATGAAAAGTTATTGCAATTAGTGGCTTGTGTATCCAGATGGACATGACCAAATAACAGCTTTCAACTTGAAGGATTTTGGCGATCTAGGATGTGCCTGTAATTATGTCCCTTCTGTTGAGCGGGGGAAGGGAGAACCTTGCAACACATTTTAATTGATATTCTTTTGCTTGACTCAACAGTATGGTCTCTTCTTGTAGGAGATAGGGGAACATGGAAAGCTTAGATAATCTAAGGTAGAAATTGGTTACAAAAATAAGTTTTCATTCTCCAATAACCTCCCATTTACCCCCAAAGTTCCACAGCAAAAACCTTAGTTATAATGCAAGGGTAAATGGTGAACGTTGATTTCAGATTATTGTATAAGAACAAACATATTGTTCTACCAAAACTGAATCTTGTTTAAGTGCCCTAGAAAGGGTGAAATAATTGGATGAACTAAAGTTCTTTCTGCTGTGTGACTTCGGAAACTTGCTATTTTGATAAACGTTCGTCCAGGAAATTTTAAATATCCATAATCTACAGGTATTCTTAAAGATTAAAAATTTTTTCTGGTAGTGTTGTAGTATGGAACAGAAGTATTCCATATGCCATCACCAACCCCTTGCCCCTATCACTTTCCCATCGATTATATCTGAATTAGAGCTTTGCTGTCTTTGATCAGAGAGTTTCTCCATTGTGAAATCATTAAACACTTCTCATTAATGATTACATGGATGTGAAGTGACCTTTCTTAACTCCATAAAAATAGTTGTAACTAAATGTTAATATATCTGAGCTTTTACTGAAAGCAACCCATGTTTAAAAGCTTACCTATGTACCAGCAAGGTCAGAGTTTATTTTCTCATCTTGGTTTTAAAACTGTTACTTCAAATTATACATTTCAAACAGAATACTTATGTGTGTGTACCAGCAAGTGGATTTAATCATTGACTTTTTAATTTGATAGATTTTGAAAGCTTGTCTGAGTTTTGTCGTTTTTTTTAATGCACAAATATCTTCATTTGGGAGGGAAATTTCTGCTCTCTGGGTATTCAGCCCCTAAGCTTTGATCAGGACTTTTCATGGGCTTGATTGCACACTGCCACAAACTCTGCTTGAGGGTGGGTTGGTTACAAAAGACTTATTTTGTTTACTTATTTTGGTTAGTATTTAATCCAAAATGTTCATCATAGCCCCTGTAAGGGGAGTGATGTTTCCTTATCAAAGACTAAGAGTGACATAGCTGTAGAAATTTCTTCCTAAGTATATTTCACATGAATATCTATTCATATGGTAACTGAGAGGAGACAAAAGTATGTGTGGACTTTATTCTTCCTTAAGAGACTGTAGGCAAACTCCCTAGGCAGTTATGAGTAACAAAGGATTATTTAGCTAAGACTCAGGGCTTGATTTTTCAAACTTAACCATACACACACTCCCCTTTCTACCACTTCCATATGCCACCCATCTGGGTACCCACCTGAAACTCCCACAGTCAAAAAAATGGATTCCTAAGTAAATATTATTCAGATACGTGAGTCTCTGAAGCCGAGAAAGGTTCTTTATAAAATGGAGTGGCCAAGATGGTAAAATTTTAATTGAATTTTGGAAAGTAGCAAAATGGGAAAGTGACAATATAGAGTCAGACTTCACGCAGGCTCCAGAAGGGATTTGTTGAAACCTTTTGGAAGGAAGCCACAGGAAGAAAGCTTTGGCTCTAGAGAACTGGCATCACAGGTTTATTTGGGAGACATTTTCAATTATGGAAATTCTTGTTCAGGGATTATGGGATTTGACCTAGCCATTCTACCTATCTTCCATAGTATATGGATTGTTCTTTTTCTCTTTTTCTCTTTCCTTTCCTTCTTATTTCCATCCGCACTGACCTGATCAGTGTTCAGCATTTTGATGTGCCCCCTTGCATTCCAGAGCCCACATTTGTGGGACATCAGGATTTTGATACCTGCTAGATAGATCCTGAGCATGCAAAGGATGGGTTTGGTTTCTTTGAAAAGATCAGAATCATTTGTTAATGCTCTAAATTCTAAAGTACAGTTGCAGTCTATCCAGTCAGCCTGAATATTTCTTCTACCTTCACTAGGCAACTGTACAAAACAGAGCCTGAAATAGAAATGAGCTAAGTCGCCCATTAGCCCCATATATACTCCAGTGAATAGCAGTTCTCATCAAGCCATATGCACATTTTAGCCGATGGAAGGAAGGCCGACAGCACATTCAAGTTAGAACTGAAATAATCACTGCCTATAGCTGAGCATTGACACCACTGAGGAATGGGGGCTGGGGGAGGGGCCAGGGAGGAAGGGGGAGAGAAAAATAGGCTGTGGAATTTTCTTCATTCCTTTAAAAGAAGAGTTCTAGGGTTTATTTTTTATTCTGTTTTAAAATTTTAAAAAGGAAGAGGGAGAGAAAGAGGGAGGGAGGGAGAAAGGGGGGTGGGGTAGCTAATAGTGAGGAAAATAGACCAGCCAAGGCTTGACTACCTGATCACACTCCAAACTATGAAGCAAGTGTTCTGTGTGTGTGTGTGTGTGTGTGTGTGTGTGTGTGTGTTTTCCAGGGGCATGCAGACTGCACATATGTGCCCTCAAACATACACACACAGATTTAATGGGGGGCACAAAGGGGAAAGTGGAAGAGCCTGGCCTGTTTTTAATTTGGATCTGTTTGCTTGCATTTAGCACTTAAGGGCTCATGCATTCAGTTTGCTCAAGAGTGATCAAGTTTTCCTTGCTCATGCCTCCAATCAGAAATGCATGAAGGGCAGCTGCAGAGATAATACATTTTCCCCAAAGGCTTTGGCTGAGCAAATTAGGTGTCAATGGGGTGCCCGCTCAGGCAGTACTCTCTCTAATTAGTCTCTTGAGCCTAGTTGGTGGCGGGTATGAGATGATCTAATCAATTGGTCTGTGTCTGATGGTACGTGTAAAAATCCTACCCGGCAGAGCTCTCTCCCACAGGTCACTCACCTGCACAGCGGGAAGGCTTACTTTCATTTTTCATCTCTCCTGTCACATGATGCTGACAGTTGGTTTTAAGAAAATTGAATCCAAAAAATATCTAGTTCATAGGGCACCCAGGTCAGAACAAAGTTGCATTATGGGTATCAGGGATCCAATTAATTAATATTTATAGCCAAGAAGCACCATGTAGATATTTTCTGAATAAAACTGTTATCAATAATAATCCATTTCATATAAAATGGATTCCTTTTATAGAGATAGGCGAAAATAACAAATGGTGATGTCTATTAATCTTCTTATTGATGCGTGCATGCATGTGTGTGTGCGTGTGTGTGTATCTGAGGGGATGATTCATGTATAAGATTTATGTCTCTGGGTGTGAAGTATATCTCAATGGTTGAGAATGTACAAGTGGATGATTTAAATCAATCTGATATTTTGCTTACCAGAAGAGGCAGTGGCATCCTGTCATCCCCACCCTAACTCCTACTCACCAGACATCTGGTCATACTTTGTCTTCAAAGAATACACATACACTCATATACTCAATACACTTGTACACATGAGTAGTTCACTCCACCACCAAATTGGCAGCAGCATAAACAGTGCTACACTGAGCAAACCAAGCCTTCTGCCTACTACCTCAACCTCAAAGTGGGGACTCAGCATCATGACTAAAGAGATGTCTCATAATGCAATATGGACTAAGGGTAGCTTCCAGTAAAGCTCTCACCAGGGCAGCATTGAAACCATTGTTGGGTCTTTCAAGGTGCTGTGTTGGGTATCGATTAAAAAAAAAAAAAAGCAGGGGATGGTACAAGCAGAGTCATCTTCCAACATGGCTGTACTTGACTGCTACAAAATTACAGTGGACAAAAAGCCCAGAAGTCACTACAGCTCACAGCTGCCAGAACTCAGACACTGATAGGAACAAACCAAAGAATTCAAAAGGCATAAAAAATCATTAGCAATAAACTATGTATGTAGGAAAGAGCAACTTGTGGGGAACATCCCTCCCTTCTGACGTTTCTAACTGTCTCAGGTCTTCCAGTAGCTTTGTGAATCCAAACTTCAGTAAGACAGCAAGCACAGTGCTTTCAAATGGGCTGGTAACTATGATCTCAATAACAAAGAAAACATTGCATAAGCACCCAATTCTCAGTCTTAATGTGTTACTGAGTTAAGCCCACAAAGAATCGTAGTGACCTTGTTACTCCTGTCTAGAAGCAGAGGTTCAAAGTGAGCTGGCTGCATTTTAGTGCCTCCCCTTCCTTTCCTCTCACTAACTTTTCTGGCCTCCTCACCCAACTGATACATTCTCCCTGCAAGGTACTAAGCCCTCTGTTCATTGCTAGATCCATTGGCATCATTCAGCCCTTGCCTTATTGATCTACCTGCAGCATCTCTCCTGAATACTCTTCCTTACATAGGTTTTCATGATGCCGCTCTCTCCTGGCCCTCCTCTTAACCTGTCCAGTGGCTCTAGCTCAGGATCCTTTGCCAGATGACTTACCACCTTGGCACCTGTGTATCATGAGCTCTCTCTTGGGCCCTCTTCTCCTCATTGTCTCTGCCTGCTTTCATCTGCTCCCACAGGTTCAGATCTAATCTCTAAAAAGATCGCTCCCAGACCAATCTACCCACTTCTAGTCTCCCTTAAATTGCAGCTCTGTGTCGCCGACCACCTATTGAACATTTCCAACTGGGTAGCCAGCACACATCTTAAATTCAATGTCTGAAAGGCAGCTCGTGACCTTTCTCTTCTCTTGAGGGCACCGCCATCTCTCAGTCTCACAACTTCACAATCCTCTTTGACCCCTCCCTCTCATCACCCACCTTAGTCAATCATTTCCCAAGTCTGGTTGATTTTGCCTCCATCTTTCTCCCATATATTCCCTTCACTTTACTCAGCAGCCACTATCCTAGTTTAGACTTTTAACACTCCTTGCCTGTTCTATGGCAATAGTCTCCTAATTGAACTTCCTGGACCCCATCCTTCCTACAGCAGTCAGTTACAGTGCATAGGTCTGACCATATCACTGCCCTTCTCAACAAGCTCTAGCAAGTCTCTAGACTGTAGCCACCTCTTTTTGGTACTGAAATGCTCTTCACAATCAGGATCCAACCTTCTTTTTTAGATGCATTATACATTACCCACCTATCTTTACTCTATGGTCAGCCAAACCAACCTACTTGTGTTCCCCCACGTTATAGTCCATCTTCTGCCTTCAGGCTTTTACACAGGCTCTCTCTAATCCCTGGAATACACTCCTTCTTCATATCTGATTCATGGAACCCCTGAATTCCCTTTAAGCTTCTAGCTCTAAAATCAATCTATTCCGATCCCCAGAAGTTTCTAGTTCTTTCCCCTAGAAATCACTTGATCTCTTGGTATTCACTCTGTGTATGTATAAAAGTTATTTTATTTACTTCTCTGTGTTCATATGATTTCCCCTCAGACTGTAAGCTCCTTGATGTCAGGCATTATTGCATTTTTGTCTTCATATTCCAAGTGCCTAGCACAGGACTCAGCACATGGTTTGCATTATGGTTGTCAGAAGGACTCAGTAAATGTAGAATGAGTGAATGAATGAGTCCTGGTCTGTCCAAAGAGAGTAGAGTAGTAACATTAAAAAACCTCAAATAAACAGGAAAGTGCCACGGCCTCCTCAGATAGCACAATTCGGTATCACATTGCTTTGCACATTCTAAAGGGTAAACCAGTCGTGCACAACATCAGCAATTATGATCTAAGTTTGAGATTGCCTGATGGGGGAACAAAGGCAGAGAAGGGAAGGAAAGAAACATTCATCTGGTACCTCCTATGTGTTAGGCACTGTGATAAGGGCTTTTTACCAAGATCATCTTATTTGATCCTCACAATAACACTAAGAGATGGGTGCTATTATTATCCCCACCGAGGCAGACTGTTAAGTTATATGCCTAGAGTTACGAAACTAGTATCTGAGGCCAGATTTGAACTCAAGGCTTCTTGATTCCAAGCCCAGAGCTCTATCTGCTGTGCCACCTGCTAGCTGGTATATCTGTCTACAGATACAAAGAAAGTCACTGTCTATGGCATGGATGTTATAAAGCAGTTTCCTTACTTACTTAGAGACAAATTAATGTTAGGAGAGGAGAGCCATGGAAATAAACATGTTAGAGTGTAAGTTCTATGAGGGGAGGGGCTATGCCTTATTTCATCTTTATATTCCCATTGCATAGTCTTACTCAGAGTAAATGCTTTAAAAAACATTTCTTGAAGTGAATTCAAAGAATTATGTGCAGGGCAGAATTGATTTAGAGTAGGCGTACTCTAGAATAGACATACAGATCATCTAACTCTCATTGTATAGATGAGCTGATTGAGGACAAGAGGGGGTGGACATGGGACCTGGCACAGGCCCCACAGACAGGTGGACCTGGCAGGTCCTCCACCTCCCAAATCCATGATTCTTTCCAATCTACCGCACTTCCTTGTATGGGTTCAGGACAAACTACTGAGTCTCATCTTCACATTCTGAAATGGCTTTTGGGAAGAAGCTATGATTCCAGGAGCTTTCTGAATAGTAGCAGAATGATGACCTTGGAGATTCGACATGGGTGGCATGAGGAAGGCAGGGATCATTGTGTGTTATCTGCTGCAGTTTGGGATGGTTTTGAAGACAGGAATAAGTGACCAGAAGATACCTTTGAGCAGGTGTGCCTGAGGCCTTTTATCTCTCCCTCTGCATGCCCCTTGCTGGGCCTTGGCAAAGCCATTGTGCCTCCTTGGAGGAGGAGGGCGATAGAGGCGACCTAGAAGAAAGCAGAGCATAGAAAAGAGCTTTTCTTTTTCTTCCATTTTTTTCTCCAAGCATTGGGGTCTTTTTTACAGGTAAGTTTTCTTTATTGGGAAGTAAGCAGGCTGTAGTTAGTGCTACTAAGTGATTCACAGAACTCACTGTTGTTTAGTCATTTTCAGGTCATGTCTGACTCTTTGTGACCCCATTTGGTGATTTTTTGGCAAAGTTGCTGGAGTAGTTTGCCACTTCCTTCTCCAACTCATTTGACAGATTAGGAAACTAGGGCATATAGGGTTACGTGACTTGCCCAAGGTCACACAGCTACCAAGAGTCTGGGGTCAGATTTGAACTCAGGTCTTTCTGACTCAAGACCTAGGGCTTTATCTACTGTGCCACCAAGCTGCCCTGACTCACAGAATACCCTCCCCTTTAAAAGTAGCTATGATTTAATGATTTAATAATTTTAAGGAAGTTAGCAGGTATGGCCCTGAGAGCATCAAAGCTACAAAAAAATGGCCGATTCAAAGCTTGATGGATACAGAAGTACCCCAGACTTCTTAGACACTGCTGAGACTATCGTCTATGCAATGTGACTCAGGCCCTGAGGAGAAACCACTGGGAAAAGGGGGGATGTGGGAGAGAAATCAGAGGGGTGAGTGCTGAAAGGCACAGAGATAATAGTAATATAAAAGGGGTGAAATGAGTAGCTAATAGGGAAATACTCTATTTTCACAATTCCACAACTGTAAAGGTGTGAAATCTAGCACTCTGCTCAGCACCTACTTGTCAAGAGACTGTTTCCATGTTCACTGTCTCTGGGAATGTGATATCTACAACAATAGACTCAGAGGTGCCTGCCTGTGGTTGAGAGAGGCCACTAATATGGGAGAGATTGGAAACCAGGGAACCAGGAGCTATCCCAAGTCTGTGCCTAGTAGGAAGATGCGGCATCAGGACTTTTAGTTCCGTCCCTTTGAAAGAAGACAGAGTCCTCTTGTTTCAGAACCTAAATGATGAGGTTCAGGTCCAAGAGCCATGGTTTTGATAAATAGGAGTCACTTGCGTGTGTGATTCTTATTTTCCTTGTCCATAAAGTGTTCCATTTACCCACCTACTTCCTGCCTGCTAACATTGAGTCTCCCCAAGGCCCTGGACTTGACCCTCTTCTCTTCTTCTCTATATAATCTCCTCACCTAACCGGCTAAGGGCATGGCAGGTAAAGAGCTGGTCCTGGAGTCAGAAAGATCTGAGGCTGACAGATAATCATGGTGTAACCCTGGGCAAATCACTTAATCTCTGTCTACCTCAGTTTCCTTAACTGTAAAAAGAGAATAATAATGTCACCAGGTCATAAAAATCAAATGAGAAAATATTAGTAAAGTGCTTAGCACAGTGGGTGGTACATTTCAGGCACTTAATACATACTTGCTTCCTTCTCCTTCACCCTTCCAGTAGATTCCATTAAAATTTCCATTCAGATGATTCTCAGATCTAGCCCTAACCTCTCTCCTGATCTCCTGTCTTGCATTTCCAATTGCCTGTAGGACTTCTCAATTGGATGTCTAGTAGATATCTTAATCCCAATATGTGCAAAACTGAAGTTATTCCCCCAGACCTTCACTTCTTCCCCTTCCCCTTCCCCTAAGCCCTCCCCTCTTCTAAACATTTCTGTTACTGTAAAGGATACCACCACCCTGCCAAGTCACAGAGGCTCACAAGTCGAATGTCATCCTCAACTCTTCATTCACATTCACCTCCACATATCCAATATGTTGGCAGGTCCTATTATATCTACTTTTACCATTTCTCTCATATATATGCCCCACCCCCACCCCCATTCCTTTACTTTGACATAGTGGACACTCTGGTACAGTCCCTGCAATGGCTTTCTGGTTCATCTCCCTAGTTTAATTTTCTCTCCTCTCTAATCTATCTTACACTTAGCTACCAAAGTGAACTTCCTGAAGCACAGGACTCAGTAATGTCCTCCTGTTAATACCAGTAAACTCCACTGTCTCCCTGTTATTTCCAGGATCAAATATCAAATCTTCCATTTGGTTTTTAAAACACTTCACAACCTGGGTTCTTCCTACCTTTCTAGTCTTCTTTGACTTTACTCCCTTCCATGTACTCTATGATCCAGTAACACTGGCCTTCTTACTTTTCCACGACACAACATCTTCCAACTTTTCACTGTCCATCCATCACCCGTGTCTGGTTTACTCTCCCAACTCACCTGTAGCACATCGCTTCCCCGACTCCCTATATGACTCAGTTCACATCATACCTTCTGCAAGAATTCTTCCTTTGTCCCCTTTAATGCTTGTTTCCCTCTGAGCTTACTTACAGTTTACCCCCTATAGATCTTGTATATATGTAGCTGTTTGCCTCCTCCATTAGACTATGAACTCCAAGATGGCAGAGACTGTCTTTTGCTTTTCTTTGTATCCCCAGCACTTGGCATACTGCCTAACACATGGTAGGCACTTGATAAATTCTTGTTAACTTCTTCCTTGTTGATTTACCCACATCAGTGATCCTTTGGAAGTGTTCAGGAGATGAAGATAATTAACTAAGGTATTGGAATATGTGGGAGTGGGTGAGAATGAGCATTCTTTTGCCTTGATCTGTTTGGCTGAAAGTATTTACCTTAGTAATCATTAGAGGCACCTACTAGCTATTTAGTCCAAGTGAAGTGTGATATTTTTTTTTCTTTACTTGTGGGTTGTCTTTGTTTGTTGATTCATTAGGTTTTGGTTTTGGTTTTGCAACAGAGGTCATATTGGCAGGTTTTGTATACAATCCTTTGTATGATCCCAAAATACTAAATGCTTTTAATCAGTGAGCACATACTACTTACACTGATTTGGGGAAGGAAAGCTGCTGATTTTCTTTCTCTCTGAGTGATCCAAGTGTACATGGAATTAGATTAAGAGGGAAAAAATAAATAAATAAAAGCATCACTGATCATATTACACTAATAGGACGGGTTCAGACTGCATCTACTGCCTCAACTGTGTGCTGAGCTGTAGTGGAAATAGGTGGCTCTACTTTGGAGTGACTTTTTTTTAATCTGTCATACAATTTGGGGAGCATGAAAGGAAGCAAGGTTTGGGAGTTTTGTTTTGGCTTTGGGTTGTTTGTTTTTTCACAATTTGCATTTCTTTTTTTTTTTTCTTCCAGGACTAAGTTGTCATCATTCTGGGGAGAAGAAAATCTAATGAAGAGGCCAATAATATGAAGTGAATCATGGTTCAGTCTCCTTTCTCTCTCCCTATGGTGGATTTTGTTCAGAAGAAAATCGAAACTGGCAAGACCCTATTTCCCCTGCAATTTATTTAAAACCTTGCACGCATTCGGATACCTTGTGATTTCAGAGAACTATGTGAAGATTAAGCTTTGCTTACTGATACATGGCATGTATTCTTTCCAGTCTTTTGTGTTGGATTTTGTTTGATTTTCCACTGCAGCGCGGCATCGTTGTAAAGGTTTTTATGCTTTCACCAGCAAGGTCTTAAATACATTAAGACAACACATTTGGTGTTCACACTTCTCCGGTAATGTCTGTACATAAAAGCCACAGAGTGGCATAAAAGAATGTGTGTTTTCTTTGAGAATAGTTCAACCAGTAGGAAGGCCATTTTTAGCTGGAGCAAACCCATATTCTCTGACTGACTGACTGACAAGGACAGTCCCTGGTCATGATGCCATCAATGTTTTATTTACTTCTTCAGAATCTTTGCATATAAATTTGATTTTTTTTTAATCCATGGAAATAATTGCACATTTATTTAGCACATCAGAATCTGGTTACTGTTCTTAAATTACATAGCATGCCAGTCATCAGAATAGATTGAAAATGAGACCGGGCTGGGGATTGGGTGGGGGGAAGAACAGGGAAACAAGATATAGGAACAAAGACAGTAATCACTTAATTAATTGATTAATTGCTATTTGGCTTTTGGAGATCAAAGTAACTTTTTGGGTTTCATGAATATTGTCTGCACTTGTTTTTTTTTTCCCACATTGACTCATCTTGGAGGTATTTCCTAAAGAAAAAAAAAGTTTCTAGGACTAGGGTGTAGAAAAACTGCATTTGCTGAATGAGCCATTAAAGCAATCCTTGCTTGTTAGCTTTAGAAAAAAAAAGCAAAGTATAAAGCTGTCCACAGGTAATTTTGCTCTCTTGAATTCAAAGTTATTCCAGTTCCATTTTGTTTTCATTTCAACATGATTGGAAGAAGCTAGTGAACACCCCTTAGACTAGCTACTGAATCAAATTTCACACATTTCAGAAATGATGCAGAAGCATCATTTAGAAAGAGGGACCCAGCTATCTTTGTTTGAGAACATGAGGGAAACTTGGGGAGGGAGGAGAAGATGTTGAATTGGAAGCAGAAAGGAGCTGGAAGTATCTGATTTTCTTGGATCTGGAATGTATGGTGCCTGAATTCAAGAAAACTAGGAATAAGAAAACTAGGAATGTGGAGCTTGCTGTTGCATTGTAAACAGCATAGAGCCCAAGGAATACTTCATGCACATCCTCAGGACACAACTTCCCATGGAAACATCAGACTATACATTGGCTCAGTCTTACCATTTCCCTCTTGGTTTTCCGTTTATTATGGCTACAATGAGGAAAGTCTAGCCAAGTTGACCAATACTCAATCTCAGAGAGCTTTTCCCCCCTACATTCAGAACACAGCAGAGCAGGGAAGCTGAATGCCAGGATTCACAGACCTCAGAATGATATGTACTGTAGAATGTGATGTCACTGCTTAAATATATTCACATGATGGGTGCTCTGAGGATTCAACATTGATTTTTAAATGTGTAGTACCTGCTCAACCAGGTAATCTTTGCTATTTGACATTTAAAGAAAGTAAAACATTTACCCAATGAGAAAATGTTCGCCATTTGCTCCAAGATCTGTCCCATTCTTTCATCATACATTCTTACCAAATTTGGGGTATTTTGCAGCATTTTGAGCCTTTGAAATGTTTTGTTTTAAAACTAATTGATATTAGAATTTTTTTAAGGGAATTTACACTCTCCGTCCCAAACACCCTTTTCCGGGTTTGTTCCAAAGTTTCATCTTCCATTTTGGGTAAGAGGCAGATCTTCATCCTGTGATTAGAATGAATGATTACAATTTACTCTTTTAAAAGTCTTACAGTTGTTGACAGGAGGGAGAAGAAAACCCTGAAAACATACACTATAACAAAGTTTCATATTAGGAACAAGGAGGCCATTTCATAGGTGTGTTTCACTTGTTCATTGAAAAGTTCTCTAGGAAAGCCAGAAAGTACATTTGTACTACTCAATGAGGAAATCTGCTGGTCTGACTTATAAACAACTGCCTAGAGAGTTTGTTGCCTTTCAGGGAGGTTTATAGGCCTTCTATTTTGCCATCCATGGCATAAAGCCAAAGATTTGGCTGGCTTTCTTTTCCATTCTCATTCCTATTCCCTTCTCCTTTTCTCCCCTTCTTGTTTAAATTAGCCCCGGAAATTGTGTTCCATTTATTCTTCAGTCGAGGAAGTAGTAGAATGTTGGGCAAGTTTATTTTCCTATAAAAAAAATAACTTGAAAGCAATGAATTGTGGGGTAGTTAGAACACCTAAGTACTGGGATTGAATCAACATTACATCACTGCAGAGAGTTCTGAAGTGGGGCTTGGGATTTGCTTTCCATTTTCTTTTGAAAAGAAACATTCTGGTTAGCAATACTTCTGCACACATAACGGGAAAACTTTCCTCTACATAGGAAAGATCTGCAAAACTTACCAGAGGAGGTGGGAGGAAATTGACTGTCAATCCACTGATAGGAAGGGTGAGAGATATTTCTAACTCCCGTGAGCGACAAGAGAAGGTTTGGAATGACATCTCCCTTAGGCATTGGTAGGGGATGCAGGCCTCTTGGCATTCTCTGTACGCACAGGACTGAAGGGATAGTCCACATTCTATGTTGTGCTTCCTTACTAAATACTTACTTGTAATTATTCTTGATTTTGTAATCTCTGTTACTTAAGAAGATGAGTAGGCTGTACATACTTGGGGAGGAGGCTGGCTCCCCTTTGAAATAGAAATACGCTGCTTTGTTACGCAGAAGCCTCTTTCCTGGCTGGTGGGTGACTGTAACCTTGTATGTCCCCATTTTACAGTTCACTCTTTCTCTTTCTTCCTCTCTCTCTCTCTCTCTCTCGCACACACACACATACACACACCCCCCCAAAAAATAAAATAAAATAAGCAATGTCCCCCTAACCCTGTCCCCCAAGTGTATTTTAGTGGCACATACGAGATCTGTGTTCTCTAGCTGGAAGTGTTTTTTGTTGTTTTGTTCTGTTTTGTTTTTGTTTTTTTAACTTTGAGTTTTTGGATGATACACTACGCTGTGTATTTTGTGAAAGGACAAATGGGCACGAGATGAAGGCGGCCATGTCATTCAGATAAAAAAAAAAGGATGATTTCTTCACAATGACAGCCTCGTAAACAGAATGGTATAATACATGTTGCATTATTTGTTACGACTTGTACTTTGTCTGTATTATGAGAGATGTAATGGTTTGTCAGCTGTAACTGTTGTTTTCTTGTAACATGATATGGAATAAAGTGTAGCCGAATCTCCCTATATCTTCTCCTGTGTTTGCATCATAAAATCACACACACACACATACACATGTGAGATTAATCAGCCTGCAAGCTTTTTATAAAGTGCCTACTGTGTGCCAGGTACTGTTAGCCATTGAAGATATGAAAATAAATAGGAAACAGCCTCAACTTTTAAGGAGTTTACAAGATATAAGTATATAACTTGGGTTTTTTGGCTTTTTTTTTAAAAGTGCAATGATAACCATATACCTCCTTCTCCTGCCCTCCCTCCCAAAAAAGGTATTTGGAAGGACTGGACCAGACAGAAAAAATGTAAATGAAACATTCCAGAATATTCCATTAAAACTGCATTTTCTTTACAGCGCCAGTTTTCCCAAAAATGAGTAGAGACATTTCAAAACAAGCCCATCCATCGCAAGATCTTCAGTATTCCCAAGGCACGATGCATATGTTCACCACATGTTTCACCCATCGAAGATTTCGTCTGTGATCTGATCTGGTTTTGTGTAATGGACCTTCCCTTTACATTTTTAACTGACTTTCGCTTTGTTTTTTGCACCTTATCCAATGATGTAGGATACATCTGTTAGCCTCCATCAAATACATATCAAAGTGCAAGTGGTTTTCTCCTCCTTAATGTTAACCAGCCTCTTCCAGTTGACCTCTCCACCCCATCTCCCTTCCCAGACTCTTGCAGCTGAAGGGAGCTTAGTGTGGCCTCTTTTCTCAGAGCTCCCCAGACAACATAGAGTACTATCTGGGAAGAGTTAATGGCTTGAAATGGAACAAGTTTGGGTCAAATCCCAAATTAACAAATGCTGACCTTGGTGGTGATGGATCGGCACTGTTCACAGCCATTTGTATTCATCCATCTTGTGAGAGTCATCAAGTTAACAAAAGTTATTCCTGTAATTGATGAAGTTAACCATAAGTAGGTATCAGCTACTGTTGTGGACATGATATTTCCTTTATTTCTACATTTTCCAAAGTGAAGAAATAACCTCTCAGTTGTTATTTGGCACAATGGGAAGAGGACTGGATTTGGATTCAGAGAATTCCTGGGTTCAGATGCCAACTCAGCTACCTAGTACTTATATAACCTTGGGCAAGTCACTTAAATTCAGCCTTGGGGAGGCAGGGAGGTGGTGCAGTGAATAGAGCACCGGCTCTGGAGTCAGGAAGAACTGAGTTCAAATCTGGCCTCAGACAGTTAACACAAAAAACTAGCTATGATGTTGGGCAACTCAACCCCAATTGCCCTACCTTCCCCCCTCCAAAAAGGAAAAAAAAAGTTCAGCCTTGGTTTTCTCATTTGTAAAATAAAGGGGTTGGCCTAGATGATGTTTGAGTTCTGCTCTGGCCCTAAATCTATATACTTATCTTGTGATTTAATTTTTTATCCAGAAGTGGTCAAAGGGTTTCACATTTCCCTATGGTGCCCATGCTAAACATTGATTATTTAGAAGCCATGACCAACTGGAGTTAGCCTTTTTTTTATTTCTAGCCTAGAGCTTCCAGACTTTCAGATCAGACTGCAAAATAAAATTTTAATGAATTCTTACAAAATTCCAGTATGTGTCCTACCTCTGACACACATTAGCTGTGTCACCCTGGACAAGTAACTTAGCCTCTCAGAGCTCTAAGCAGCTCTGAGACCACGTTACAGAAAAGGTGCTGACCTACACTGATAAAGAGAATATCTTCATCTTGGAGTAGCCTTCATCAAAAAAATCATAGTTTCTATTCTTGTCATTATCTCATAAAACTTAACCATTATGTTCCTGGCTTATCTTACCCAGGGAATGTGTAGGTCAAGTGACTTCACCAAAAAATGGTCAACCAGAAGTAAAACCTTTAGCACTCTGAGAGATCAAAGGATGCCATGAGATGGACCCCAATGGCTTCAGATGCTCAGGCACAAGATCTAAGGTCCTACGACTCAGAGACTAGAAAAAATAGATGATGACCCTTGGTAAAACCAATTGATGATGCATTTTTTTTTATTAAAATGAACATCTGCCCTCACATGGGACACTTGTTGAGATCCCAAAGGTGTAAATGAATGAACAAATGAATTAGTGAATAAAGTATGGGCAAAAGACCAGCATACTCCTCAGAGTCCATTGGAAAGGAACAAGTTAGGAGCTCATCTCACTTTCAAGTGAGTGTGAGGGGAGTGTTCGTGTCTAGAGCTCACTGTGGACACAAACCCAGTCACCATAAAAATAAGGACACTGATGTTTCATATGTTGTCTGGTATGGTATCATGGGTAGAGAGTGATCTGGTCTGAGTTAAGTCTTGGATTCAAGTCCTACTTTAACACATGCTAACTGTGTGACTCTGAGCAAATCACTTAACCCCTTGAGTACCCCCAGGTGATTCTAAAGTAAGTCATAACACAGTTGGCAGGAGTTTCCTTATTGGGATCTCTCCAGACTAGAAATGGGGATGGTGCAATGACTTTGCTCACAGGACACAGGACAAGTAATCAGCATGTTTGGTGAAGAGGAAGAGGGAAGAGCTTGTGGGATCCATATCCAAGGCAAGAAGAAAGATGGCTCAGAAACCTGTCTTAGCTGTATAAAAAAGATGGTTCTCCAGGTGCATGGCCGCATCCCAGCATCCATTCAGCTCAGTAATTGTTCAGTGCTTGCTCTCCTGCTTTGGCAGAACTGTGGTGCTGATGTGTGCTCACTGAGGCCGGCAGTGAAGAGTCAGGAGGGCGGCACTCGCCACAGTCACTGTTGCCCCCCAGAGTAAAGAGAAACCAGAGGGGAAGGTGTTCACGCAACCTTGTGCCACTAGGTTAACGTAGACAGTTGCCAGATAATGGCCGTCATTGTCAGTCTTTGCGAGGAGAGCCCTACCGTGGCACAGCTGCCTGCTGCTACCAGTGGGTGGTGGTGTTATGGGCATTAGCTTTGAGAAGCTTAGAGAGCAGAGGGGGCTGGGATAAAGGACACAAATCAGGGGAAAACTGACAAGATTAAAAAAAAAAGCCAGGGCCTAGTATTTACTGTTCATCCTCCTTGCTTGTGGTGTTATATATTGTCTGCTGTGAGTCATGCTGAGAGAGAGCCAGGCACAATAATAGCTGAGAGCAGGCTTGTAGCCCCCTGAGCTATTCTCTGCCAATGGCGGTTACTGAGTTAGGAGAGTGTGATTCTGATAGAGTTGTCTTTTTTCTCCTTCCCTCCAAGACCACCCATAATTATTGAGGACATACCTGGGATAGGACATGCCTAGATGGATTTAGGGCTAATGTAGCCGAGAAGTGGCCCAACCAGGGTCAAAGGGAAGGTGTAATCCACGTAGCCACCATTTGTGGAAGTAGAACAAAATGGAAATAATGGTGGGGGTGGGGGTGGGAGGGTGGTCACCATAGGCCTGTTTGTTCAGCAGTTTATGGGTTAAAATAAAACAAATATAAGAATTGACTCTTCTCCAGTTCTGCCTTCACCTATATCTCAAGGCTTTCACCCAGTGTTTCATGTCCACCAAAGGATTCTACAGAGAATGGAAAAGCATTAATACAGCCTATGACTACCCAGCCTGTTCATAGCCATGCCTCATTCAGGGCATTGCTTGGGAATGCCCTTTATTACACTATGCCTATCTTCCATTGGCAGGCTTTATAATAAAGGGAGTCTGCATGGATTTGATGAAGGGTGAAGGTAAATTTCAGGTGGATATTTCATTGGACCTATGATGCCATGATCAGTGTACTTACTCCAATGATGCAATCAAGCCAGGCGACAAGCATTTTGAAGTTCCTATCGGGATGTCAGGCACTGTGCTAAGTGTAGAGGACACACAAAAAAAATGCAAAAAGACAGTCCCTGCCTTTAAGGAGCCTCTTATATGGCGGATCACAACCCCTCCAAACCTCTCCATCCACCCTTGGACTTCACCCCTTCCACCACTTGGCCATCATTGGTGCCAAGTAGAAGTTGGACATACAAGTCAGGGTGCCATTTTCTTTTCTATTTTCTTTTTTTCATGTTTTGCCATTGAGAATTCATTTCCAGATGGTCAGCTGACTGGTAATGGGTCTATACTTAACTATGATATTGTTTATTACTGGGAATCTAGGACTATTTTCAAAGGTTTTTCCAATATGGTAGAACTTTCCAGAGTTTATGCTTCCCTTTCAGAGTCTTTAGGAACCCAGGATCAGTTCCTTATATAATAAGACATCAGAGTAAGTCTTGGTGTGAAATAAAGGGCCATAGAGTCTAATAGAAAATGAGCAGACGTACAGAATGAAATGGTAAAACATTCCCCTTGCCTTAGTAAGATGCAGTTCATAAAAAGTAGCTAGGTAGTGAACATAAATTGCCCTCAAGAAGACTGGATTATGAATCTTGCATCAGTCACTCTCTAGCTGTGTGACCCTGGGCAAGTCACATGCCACAGAATGGGTACTTAATAAATGTACTTAATGGGTACTTAATAAATTGACTGTCAACTTCATGGAATCCGTTTCCTCATCTGTAAAATGGGAATAATAACAACCCCAAGAATCACATGTGATGGAAAATAAAGCTCTTTACAACCCTTAAAATGCCACATGAAGGCTAACTTATTCTTTATATTATAAGCACACACCCCCTCTCCAGTGAAGACATCTTCCTATACTTGGCTGTGACACGACTGGTGCTTGATTCCCCAACATCACATCAGTGGAGTGTGCACTCTGCCACATCCTAAAAGCCTAGGAAAGTTTCCACCATGGACCCAGTGGTAGATGGTGTGTCTAAGAACCAACTGAGCTAAGTTGAGAGGTTCCTTCCCCAGATGGTTGGCCATGGAGGATGAATCACTGAAGGAGGCACACAGAGATATAATCTGCATCAGATAAGGGCATCCCCCCATTGCTGAAATCCTTGGTCTTTGAAATCCATCCACTGAAGTACTGTAGCATCAGTAATGACTTTGGTATAAGCCATTTGTCAGAGAATAAATGGCTGCCTCCAATTCATGGTGGAGCAGAGTGAATAGAGATCCATTCTCAGGATCAGGAATAGCAGAGTTCAAGTGTTCCCAACTCTGGACCAACTCAACAATGGCACTTCCTCCAAATCATTATGAATATTCAAGCAGTGATGTCAGTCCTTGTATGGTGTAGTGGACAGAGTGCTGAACTTGGAGTCAGTCAGGTCTGGGTTCAAATCCATCTGTGTATCCCATAGGAAGTCACTTAACATCTTGAAGGAAGCCCATTTGCTCTTTCCTGAAACAGAGTTGAATTGGCCTCCAAGGTTCCTTCCACCTCTAAATTCATGACCTATAATCTTTCACATACTTCCCCACTTGCTGCCCCGATTTCATTTGTACTTCACAACTTGATGCTCAAAGCCCTGGCTTCTTTGAATTCCCAGGTAAAATTCCATCTTCTACAGGAAACCTTTCCCAGTCCCTCTTAATTCTAGGACCTTTTCTCTCTCTACATATCTGTTTGGGGTCTTCCCCATTAGATGGTGAGCTCCTTCAGGACAGGCAGTGTCTTTTGTCTCTTTTTGGATCTCCAGGGATCTGCAATTCCTAGTACATAGTAGGTGATTAATAAATGCTTATTGGCTGATTGACACATGACACAAGTCATCTGAGTTACTTTAGCAGCTTCTCTCAAAGCAAGAGGAGCAGTAGAAATGTCTGTTTCATGCAAATACCCAGGTCCTGATCTAACTTCCCACTAATTTATTTGGACCCACAGGCTATGTCCATAGAGACAAAGGATCACTCTCAGTGTTGTGGCTTTTCTTCAGAGAATCCTATTTCTCAAACCCTAGATCCTTGAGAATGTCCAGAACCTCTATGAAATGCCCACAAAATTCTTCCTGGGTGGTGGGGGAGGAACAACTGGGTTGGCTAAGAAGTTAGGAGAGCTAAAGGCCATTAGTGAACTTGAAGGTCTGATAGTATGGAAGAAAAGGTTTTAGAATTCACACTCAGGGAACTATTGGAGACAAGGAACCAGGACTCCTCAGTTTGTAATTGTTTTTTAATTTTTTTTTTTAATTTTCATTTTCAGAGGGGGAAGAGTAGGACAATTGGGGTTAAGTGACTTGCCCAAGGTCACACGGCTAGTTTTTGTGTTACGTGCCTGAGGCCAGATTTGAACTCAGGTCCTCCTTTTGTAATTTTGACAACAACAACAACAACAATAACAACAAAAATAGCTAGTATTTAGATAGTGTTTTAAGGACTGAAAAGCATTTTCCATATATTATCTGATTTGTGATATCAACCTTAGTGTCATTCTGGAAGATTCACTCTTACTGACCTTCCATATCCAGTTAGTTCTCAGATCTTGTAATTTCTCCCTTCACAACATTCTTGTCTCTGACCTTTCTTTCCACTCACATAGGGGTACATGGGGTCCTCTGGTGTCAGTACTTGCTGAGCCCTTCTCAGGACTGCTCATTTGCTGTCTACCTGGCACTCAACTCTCACCTGTGGCTCCAAGAAGCTGCAGGATGGGCAGTGGCCACACCCCAATAAACCATCCTGGCAGACGGGTTAAACCAGGTTGAGAGTAACTGGCCTCAACCCCGTTGGTGAGTTAAAAGGGTGTCTACCATAAGCATGTGAAGACTTCCCTGGTGTAGCGGGTAAATAAGGACACTTTGGCCCAATGTCCCAGAAGGCAGCTGAAGCAGGCACTGTGGAGCACCAGAGTTATCCATCGAGTCCTAGGCCATCGCCAGTCGTCTTGACTTTTGTCCTGCCACAGGGCTCTGATGACTGTAAGAGGGAGTCTGAGGACCTTGTACAACTCGACCTCACTTAGAACTAATTCACAGGCAAGTCAAAGCAGAGCGTGACGGACAAAGTGCAGCGCAGGCTCTCACCACCTCTTGCCTAGACTATTGCAATGGCAATTGGGAAACTGATCACCCTGCCTCAAGTCTCAGTCTTGCACTCTGTCCTCCACACAACTGCCAAAGTGATTTTCTTAAAGCATAGGACTAATGATATCACTGTCTTCCCTTCCTCTTCTCTCTCCTACTACTTAATAAACTTCAGTGGCTTCCTGTTACTTTCAGGACCAAATATAAAACCCTTTGTTTGGTATATAAAACAACCTGGCCCCTTCCTACATTTCCAGTCCTCTTATGCTTTACGGCCCCCAAGCATGCTACAATCCAGCCATCTTCGTATGTGACCTTCCATCTCTCATCTGTGTTCCTTTGCACTGGCTGTCTCCCATGGCCAAAAGGCTCTGCTACTTCTTAAAATCCCTGGCTTCCTTTAAGACCTAGGTCACATGTGCCACCTTCCACAGAAAGCCTTTCTCAGTTCTATAAAAATCCTAGAGCCTTCCCCTCCCAGGTTACCTTCTATCTGTTCCATATGTATCTTGTATGTAGCTAAATATTTACATGCTTTCTCCCCCCTTTGAGGGCAAGATCTGGGGTTTGGTTTTGGTTTTGTGTTGCTTGTATTTCCAGCACTAAACACAGTGACTAAACACAGTAAACACTAGGCACTTAATAAACACCTGTTGACTGATTAATTGATCAATTAATCTCTTTTCTCTTCTCTTCCTATTGTATTTGACATTGCACTTAAGAGTGAGGTAAGAAATAGTTGGTGTTTATTTCTCATTAAGATGCTCACTTTCTGTCACCCACAAAGAGCTTTTAGGAAATTAATAGCCAAGTCCTATGTGGCTTATTCCTAAAGCCTAAGTTGTTATAGCAACTTGTCCAAACAAAAAACCCACTGTTCTCCCCTCTTGGTTATATGGATTACACTCGCGGAAATAAAGTGCAGGTATCTGTGGGCATATTTCATTCATGGAGTAATTTATATGACAATAAATTATCCAGAGAATTTTAAGCATTATTTTTAGTACCCTAAAGTTACTTTCTATCCTGTATTCATAAATTGACACACTAACCTAAGGAACAGTGAACAAAAACTCACTGTGTTCTTTGGAAATCTCAAGAAGAAATGTATACACCAAATTTAAAATAAAAAATTTTAATTACATGTTATTATTATTTCAATAGAAATACATATGGTTTACAAAGCACTTAATATATATGTATATCATTTATATTATCAAATGAGGAAACATTTAGGAAGCTCAGAACAATAACTGACACATCACAAGTGCTTAATAAATGTTTGTTCCCTTTCCCTTTTGTGCATGATTTGTGCATATATTATAATTGTATTGTTGCAGAGCCATCAAGGGATGAGAAATTCTCACTCAGATATATTTGTCCTCTTCCTCCTCCTCCTCCTCTTTCTTCTTCTTCTTCCTCTTTTTCTTCTTTTTTCTCTCTGTCTCTGTGTATCTCTCTGTCTCTCTTTGTCTCTGTCTCTGTCTGTCTCTGTGTCTGTCTCTTGTCTTTCTCTCTCTCTTTCTTTTTTTTCCCTTACCTCCCCCATCCCTAAAAAGATATTATACAGAGCCAAGGAGCTAGCTTGGTGACATGGAAAGCCCTAACCAGAGAGATAAAACACTCAAGTCTTAGTTCTGGTTCTTTCACTGGTTGAATTTCCATAGACCTCAGTTGCCTCATTTTTGAGTAGAGCATAGATCACCATGCAGCCTTTGGCTTACTCATTTTAATTGCATCCTTCTTTCCTTCCTGGTGTCACTGATATTGCTGCCAAAACCCTGCAGCTGAGAATGACACAAGCCTTTAAATTTGCCAGAGACAGATGGCGACATAAATCTCCATTGTTACTAATGGCCTTCCCAGTGCGGCTGCTGTCTGTTTTGAATGGGACATTAGCAATCGGGAGTTCTCCTAGGAGCACTTTTCCAATTTCCCTTCAGGAAGCGAAGATGCTTTACATTTTCCATCGTGGCTTCCCTGGGTAGAGTTGTGCATCTTGTGGCAACAGTTGGACTAGGAGATTTAATTAAAGGCTAACCAATCAACAATCCCATGACTCCTTTGAGACTTGGCCCATGACAGAGGCTGCATTTATTCAGGCTTTTTGGCCTTTTCATTTGTTCTTTTCCATTTTAGGTGAAAGGAATGCAGTCTCCAACCTTGTTTGAGAGTGACAGCCCCAGGAATCTGGGAGTTTGAAATCAGGCTAGAGTTGGCAGCCAGTATAGCATGCCCCCAGAGAACAAGGAGCCACCTTCAGAAGAGTCCTTCAAGATGCCAGCCCAGGGGAAGAGTTTATCTAGCAGGCACTCAGCATCTGAATATGGACTTGGTAGGATCAGTGCTATGGAGGAACTGAGCTAAATTGTGATTCTTGGAACATGGTGGTGAGGAGGAAAGCATACCCCTGAGGTATTAAAGAAGATGTTTGTACATTTGTTCTGGCTCTATCTTTGAAGTAAATAACCATTTGTAAAAACTACACAATGTTACTGTCCCCTTAACAAAGGTGGAGAATATAGTCAGTAAGAGCCTGAGCCAATGGCGATGAAGAAAAAAATCCCCTTTCCCCCAAACTCCTTGGGATGCTCTGGAACCTTCAGAGGCAATATAGCAGGCTCTGAAAAAGTGGGACAAGAAGATACATGTTGCATAAGCTATTATTATTACTACTATTTACTGCACATATTCTGCATGGTCAAGAGAACTAAATACCCTTGATGAAGGTTAACCCTCAAAGCTGAATACAAACCATGTCAACAAGAATAAAGCATTTTCAAGAATCCCAGTGTGATCTAGCAGACGAAAACCAAGAAGGCCTGCCAAGTCAAGACATTGCTCCCAGACCTAGCAAATCAAAGGGACACTGGGAAATTCTGTTTTTAATCTTTAGAAATGTTTTAATTTGGGTAGTGGAGAATATTTTCTCTGGGGACAGGAAGTTATTCCTTTGCCCAAGTTCTAAAGTCATTAAGTCTTTAAATCTCATTAGGAAAATTACTAGTTGGTCAGATTCTTTCTACCAGAAACACCCAGTTGAAGGGCGTGGGGGAGAGAACACAGAATTCTTCATAGGCTGAATACTGTCTATGTGAAGTGTTGTCGCCTAGATAATTTAGGTCAGTTGTGTACAGGATTGAGAATTATCCCACAGTTAGCCATTTTACTGTTTATATGTCCTGCATCATCTGTTTCGGTCTAGACCTGTGATTTCCGGTGTGCAGGGGAGCTCCTCTGCAAGTAAATTCCCTCTGCCAATGCAGACCATCAATTGTTCTTTAAATGATAATCTTTGTTACCTGGAACCTCAGAGATGAAGTAACTTGCTCAGTCACAAAGCCATTATGTATCAGATGTGGAACCGGAACCGAGGTCATCTTGACTCCTCCGCCAGACTTGTATCCATTACTTCATGCTGCCTTGTACATTTTAATACATTTTTTTCAACATGAAAATGCATCATTTCTTTGTCTCTTCCCAGTTCTGTCTTGCTCCTCCCATTCACTAGAAATTTCTGTTCTTGGCCCCTGTGACTCTGTCACGACTCTCAACTCTCTCCTTTATGAGTGTATGGGTTTATGTGATTTGAAAGAGATATAAACACCATTCCAAGAAATGGTCACTAAAAGCCATCTAGTCAGTAGGGTCATGGGAACCGTAGTTTACACAAGATCTTCAGTGGCGCCTTCTCTGGTATCTTGGAGTTCATGTACAGCTATGAAGGGATGGAGCTCCCTCATTGACTCACAGCCAACATTTCCTGAGGAATAGCTTTTGCTACATGCAGTCATTGTGGATCTCAAAGGAGGAATCCTCTAGTGAAGGAAGGTTCTGATTAAGTCTGGCAGGGATTAGATCCCCGTTGCTGGGCAGCAGAGAAGAGAGTCAGTGCCTGTTGGTGGAGCAAAAAAGAGAGTCTAAGAGGTTTTAACATGAAGTACTTTTCCAGAGCTATTTCCATCGACTGTTTCTACAATTCCTGTGTTAGGATCCATTCAGTCAGTCAACACATTTATTAAATGCCTATGTATGCAGAACACTGTGATAGGGGCTGGGGGAGATAGGCCCTTATCCTCATGTAGTCTATTTGGTGGAGGGAGAAGACACAAACAGGAATAACTACAATCTATGCCCAATATTATATAAGTGCAGCAGAAAGGGCCAAAAAGTGCTGGTGAGATTCTAGGGGAATGTTTGCTACTAACAGGAGAATTGGTGAAGGCTTCATGGAGAAGGCTGGTATTTAAAATCAGACTTTAGAGGAGACATCAGAATTCACTAAGTATTGTTCAGCCTTGTCCTACTCTTGGTGATCTCCGTGGGGTTTTCTTGGCAAAGATACTGGAGTGGTTTGCTATTTCATTCTCCATCTCATTTGACAGATAAGGAAACTGAGGCAAACAGGGTTAAGTGACTTGCCTAGGGTCACACAGCTAGTAAATGTCTGAGGCTGGATTTGAATTTAGGAAGAGGAGTCTACTACTACCACTACTACTACTACTACTACTACTTCTACTACATTACTACTTACTCCTGTTGCTGCTGCTGTGGCTGCTGCTACTGTCTACTATTTCTATCTACTATCTGCTATTAATAAGAGTAAGAGGACAGTCAAAGCTGATCTTTGTGACAGCCAAATGAGTAGTGGGCACTGTAAGTGGTCTCTGAGTCCGGAGGCAGAAAAGATGGCCATAAGCTGATGTGGCTGGGCAAGTCCTAACTGGAAAAGCTCAGGGCTTGAGCTAGATAGGTAAGTCTGAAAGGACAGATAGGATGTGGAAAGGCAGAGAAGGGAGGTCACTGAGAGTGGAGAAAATAGCAGGTGCAAAGGTCTGCAGACAGGCATTGGTAGACCATGACCAGGAAGCCTGGTTAGAGCAGAGGCTTTCTGCTGGAGAATTATCCTTGCTCAGTCAGTTTCTTCTGATTTCTTCTCACAGAATTAATATCCAGCTTTGCAAGCCACTGCAGATACAGAGAGAATACAATTCTGTGATTCCAAGGAGCGCCAGTCAAACTGAGACATTCTGAAGGATGCAAATGAAAAGTCTGGAGGGAAAAAAATGAAAATGCAACCCTGACAGTCAGTCACCCACTCCATCCATAATCCTCCACCCCTCCTAAAAATTCAAATGGCCCATAGCCACAAACGTGACGGTTTAGATCCTCACCCTGAAAAACTGTCATCCCAGAGGTCTCTGACAGCCCATGCCACTGCCACTTATTTTATTTAGCCAGGAAGACGGGTTTTGCTAGGGACAAGGCTGGGAAAGATGCCTTTCAATAGCATTCGAATGACTTCCTCAAAACTGAAGGTTAGAAAGACATGCTTCCTTTGTGAGAGACCCCACCTTTTGGATCTGGCAGGATCTGTGAGCATGAGGAGGGCAGAAGTGGATTGTTTTTCTCTGCTGAGCACAGGGGCCAGTGCCCAGAGAGCCCTCCCTAATCAGTCTAGGCACTGCTGGATATTTGCCAATGTCCTCATTAGCCAGCAGAATTGGGAACCAGCATTTGGGGCTTGATTTGCTGAGTTTCTTGTTAATGGCTTTTGGCATTTATCTGTTTGTCTGTTTTCTCCCCCAATGTCACTGGATGATGCTGCCTTTGCCTCAGAGACACAGCGAGCGGAGCTGCCAAGCACATGAATACTAAGGAACTGGTTTCCTTAGTAACAATGTCCATGAAGCAGTTCTGAGAAATTCCTGCCTTTCTGTCTTCTTGTTTGTTTGTTTGCCAGGGTCGGTAGGGAGACACCTGAACTAAAACCAGCTCAAAGCATAGCACATCCTTTCATGTCCGGGAAGCAGGGCTATGTGTCTCACCTGATGCCACACCTCACTTGCCCTAAACTCATCATTAATAATCTGGCATTTATGTAACACCATAAGGTTTGCAAAGTATTTCACTCTATTATCTCACCTGCTCCCGGCCACAACCCTGGGAGGGTGTTACTATTATTATCCCTATTTTACAGATGAGGAAACTGAGGCACAGAGTGATTTAGTGACTCACAGAGGGTCACACAGCCAATAATTGTCTGAGATGCCATTCAAATTGCATCTCCCTGACTCCAGGTCTAGTATTCTAATCCCCTAGCTACCTAGTTCTGTCTATCTAGTGTCTGTGTCCCAAGACTCTTCTTCCTTTCAGGTGTTTTGGAGTCAAAACATGTTGTTACAAAGATCCTAATGTGCGAAGCATTAAGTCTGAGAGGCTACACTCTGCAGGCTGCGAATTAGGCTTGTCCTGAAATATTCTAAGCAATGAATGTTTGACCAAGAATATGAAATCCAAAAATGAGTTTAATCACATGGAGAAAGATTTGGTAACAGACTAAAGACCTACAGGTAGAATTTTGGGGGGGAGGGCAATTGGGGTTAAGTGACTTGCCCAAGGTCATACAGCTAGTTGTGTTAAGTGTCTGAGGCCAGATTTGAACTGAGGTCCTCCTGACTCCAGGGCTGGTGCTCTATTCAGTGTGCCACCTAGCTGCCCCAGAATTTTTTTAGAAGATAGTCTAAAGATCATGGAAAACATTAGATATTAAGAACTCCCAAATACCTTCAGTTTGGTGACCTTGTATTATCAAGAATCGCCTGGTTTCCTGCCCCTTATTCTAACCAAGCATACTTAATTTGCCCCCACCTGCAGTCTCCAACCCACCCATACTCTAAGGCCACATTGGTCCTTATAGGGCAGGAAATTTAGAGGGAATAAATCAGTGGCTCACAAAACCTTTGACTCATCCTCAAGTTCCATCAAACAGAATGCAACAAACAATATTTCAGTGCTTGCCATATGCCTGGTACAGTGCTTAGTGATGCCCTCAAGGGTCTTACAATCTAACCGGGAAGACAAGACAAAAAAGGGAAATGGAAAGGGGAAGCAAGGGGGAAAAAGGAAGGAATGAAGTACCTGGGTGGGGGGTGAGGAAGATGTGACAGGACATGGTATTGAGGTCTAGAAACCGAGAAGCAGAACAGGAGGGGAATGAAGTTTGGCCAACTTGGGCCTTTCGTGGAGGCCCTAGGAGGAACTCACCAAGGAGAGAAGGGGACCAGCCTGAGGGAAGGATATTCCAAAGCAAGAAGACTGTGAGAGAGGTTGGATGTTTCAAGACACAGAAGTCCCAGGCCCTGTGGTCTCAGCATTTATGTTAAGTCTCACTGTGACCTTTAATGTATTTCTCTTCTCTGGCCCTTAATTTCCTCCTCTGTGAAATGAGAGGGTTTGACCAGGGAATCTCTAAGTTCCTTCCAGCTCCAATACTCTATGATTCTCTATTTACTATTGGTACTTCTTGCCTGGACCCTGGACCCTTTGCTCTCCTCTCTCCTAATTTGAATTCCTTGAATGCTTGACTTGTAGCAATCTTATCTGTCCTGCTGAGACTTAGAGTACCTGCTGACTTCTACCTACATTTGAGGACCTCTAGCCACACTGATTTAGAACACTCAATGTCCCCACCTCTGGTTTGCCAAACTTCTGATCCCTTCCTGGAATATACTCTCCCATTGCTGCCCAAGGTGCCAGTGGGGTGCATACAGACAGACTGGCCTAACCATTCTGAACACTGTATATACCATCTGAGCAAAGAAACTGATTGAAAATCCAACCCACACAATTTAGCCATCACTGTATATGGAGTCACTGATTAATGTATAAAAAATCATTTTATATGTCTTGGAACTGACAACCAAAGCAGTAAGTAACAGAGATCACCCTGTGTTAACTCCTAGAGACATTTAGCAGAAAGAGAATTGGAATTCATGGGCTAGATGGAGAAATATGAGACTACTCCACTGCTCATATTCCTTTCCTTACAACTGCTGGTTCAATCAAAAGTCCTGCCAATATCTGTGAGGGAAAAGAATAGCTCATATGGAACAGGGTAGCTTTGATAGACGCCATCACCATTTCCATGGCAGAAACCACCATGGGAGTTTTCCGTGAAATGTCTAGCCCTTAATTTACTAGTTGAAATTTTGAAGTCACTATTCTGAATGGCCAATTCAAGAATCCACTCCCAGGTTTCTGACTTCCGAAATACTATAATGGGTCCACATCACTGTAATGGTAATGGGAATTTGAAGATCTTCCTTGCCTCTTAGTGCTACAATCATGGAGAAAGAAGAAGAGGGGGAAGAAGAATATAGAGGAGAAGGAGGAAGAGGAATGAAAGAGGAAGAAAAGGAAGAAAAAGAAGGAGGAGGAGAAAAAAGAGGAGGCAGAGGAAGAAGAGGAGGAAGAGGAGAGAAGCAAAGGGAGGAGGAGGAGGGAGAAGAGGAAAAGGAGGAGGAGGAGGAAGAGGAGAAGGAGAAAAAAGAGGAGGAGTAGAAGAAGAAAAAAAACCTTCCTGACCTGAGAGGAAGGCATAAGAATATCAGCTGTAATTAAGTAAATAACAGATGACATTTCTTTATGTGATCGCCCAACATTTCAGCAAAAATCTGGAGTATTCCCAGAAGCCAGCCTCATCTTTCTCCATCCTGGCCCCTGGGCTCATCACAGAAAATGCCCATGTTACCAGAGCACCAATAGACCAAAGAGCAAATTTCAGTTTTTTCACAACTCTTGCTCCTGCTATCTTCTTTCCAGTTTCATGTTTTGTTTTATCATAGGAATCTGAAAAATCAAAGGATTTTCAGTGTAAAAAAAAATCTGAAGCAAAGTTAGCAGCTGTGTAAATTAGTTACAACTTTTGGTGGCTTAGAAATGAATCCTCTACATTTAAGAAAAAATTCAATTTGGCATTTGTGATTAATACAGCACATTGGGTTTTATCCACTGTTGTAATGATGGGCAAGGCAGAGTGAGCTTGGAAGAGAAGGCCATTGTGTGCCAATGAGGATCTACTGTGCCACTGGGTCTCAATGAGTACTGTGATTCTTAACCATGGTGCCAAAACACAGTAGGGAGTCACTTATTATCAAAGTAGAGCCAAACTCAAGAGTAGTAAATTTAGAGCCAAAGGACCTGAGTTTGAATCCTGACCTTGCTACTTTCTATGTGACCTGGAAAAATCCTTCAATCCTAAGGCATGATGCCACCCAGGTTAAATAGCTCATTTACTTTTTAAAAGTGTCCAGGAATACTGAAGCCCAGTTCAGTAGATGTGACATTCTGGGCAAATAAATCCACAAACTCAATCTTCCAGGAAACAAGAAAGACAGGATTCAGATGCTCAAAGGTTTCTCAGCAAAGCAGCTGAGTTAGATAATATTGGACCCCTGAAAATATCCATACCAAAGAGGCCTGCTGATCTGGAGGAGGGTGAGATGTAGTCATGTTAAAGAACAGGAAATCTAGTTCCTATGAGAAAAAATTAGAGCCCCTATTCCTGATTAACTGACCCAAGAAGGCAGACTCCCCAACACTGAATCAAAAGGACGTTGAAAAACATAACTAATTCTCCAATTACCATATTTTAGCATACGGTTCCACACTGCTTTATTTCACAGTTATAATGAGATTGCTAATGCAGTGCAGAATGGGACAATACATTAATTTGGTACACAATTCCACTTATCTGATAGAAATGCCATATTTAGACAGCAGGAATCTTTCCCAAGGCAGCTAAGCAGCCCTTCCTTCAACATAAGAGTGTTAGTATTCCCCGTTTGTATGGCTGGTGGTGGGCAGTTTTTTTCTATTGCTAAGACACATTGCACTGTGTCTGCAGGTAGGAACCACGTGTATACTTTATTCTCTATTCCTATGTATGATATTCTCAAACTTCTATGTGACTTCTTTCTTTTTTCCTTCCTTCCTCCCTTCCTTCCTCCCTTCCTTCCTTCCTTCCTTTCTCTTTCTTCCTCTCTTCCTTTCTCTCTCTCTCTCTCTCTCTCTCTCTCTCTCTCTCTCTCTCTCTCTTTCTTTCTTTCTTCCTTTCTTTCTCCCTCCCTTTCTCTCTCTCCCTCCCTTTCTTTCTTTCTTCCTCCCTTCCTTCCTCTCTTTCTTTCTTTCTCTCTTTGGTGCTTTAAGACTGGATCTTTTCCAGGACCAGCCTGTGTGCCAGCCATAGTAAATACCAATTTCATTTCCATCCTATTATTTTTCTAATTAAGCATTTGTCATGCAAAAGAAGATCTGAGGTACCCGTGTTTTCTATTATGCAAAGTATTCAGTTATGATAATGGCTTTCTGAGAGCTTCCTAAAGGTGATGGGGAAAGGAGACAGGAGAGGAATGCAATAAAACCCAGCCCACTGGCCCTGCCTGCTCTTGTTACAGACAAGCCTTGGCCTTGGCCCTCATTTGCCTGCCACACACATTACCACTGACATTCCCAGACTCGGGCTCTGTGCACGTGTAATTGGCAGCCTTCAATGATGAGACTTTTGCTGAACACCAACCAAGCCTGGCAATTCGATCACACGTCATCCAACCTTGACTCCTTCCCACCCACCCACCCCCTTCCATTCACACTTAGTAAAACCCATACTTGGTGAAATTTACCTTGAGAGCTCAAATTGTTTCAGAACAAAGTCAGAATATGCCAGCAAAGACCGCCTGATATTTCTTAGAAATTCCCTCTTCCTTCTTAGGATAAATCCCATGGGGGAGGGCTCTGCAGAAGGGGAGTTTATTTTTTAAACCCTTTGAACGCAAAGCTTTTCTGTTTTCTAGGGCATGATATTTTTTCCCAGACAAACCTTAATAATCGAATCTTTATATTAATATGTTTCCCTCTCAAAAAATAAAACAAGGTTATGTTTTAAGCTCCAAATATTCCCCTAGTTCTCAGAGAATCAGCTATGAGTCTAAGGGGCTTAAGGGTACTTAATATTATAGTGAGATGCAATGAGATGATTTCCTTTTTCATTTCTTAGAATCTTAAAGCAGAGAATCCTTAGGAATTGAGGAAAGACCCAGGAAATCATCATAAATGACTTCACACATACACACATATGTACATGTAAAAAATGCTACAGGTGCCTATAGGGTGCCGGGTCATCTAGCATCTGAAATATACCACTGAATGTGTTTAAATGGCTAGAGGAAAATATCCTGCAATCTGAAGCTTGGAGTAAAGTGCCCTACATTGGGTGTTCAGTTTTAATTGGTAGAATTGCTCGTTATTGGTCCACATTCACACTTACACTCACAAATTCACCCAAAGATATCATTCACCTTTGTGATAGCATATGGGATAACTGGATGTAGATTCAGAGCTGGAAGGGACCTTAGAAATGATCTAAATCGACACCAATCCCTTATTTTACAGCTGTGGAAACTGAGGCCCAGAGAGGGGAAGTAATTCACACAATATAAAACAACTATTACACATCAGGCTTAAATAAAGCCTCCCCGGCCCTTCCTATTTCTTTGTACATCAAGCAAAACAGTTTTTCCAATACTTAGAACATTACCAGGCACAGAGTAGGCACTCAACAAATGTTTATTGAATTGAATATAGGTTAGCCTACATTTTGAATTTGTACTTGTTTAGGGAGTTTAAGACATTCCTGATCAATTTCTTGCTGCTGTTAGCTGCTGTACCCTGCTATAAGCAAACGCAATATGTGAACAGCTGATTTACGGATGAACTAAATGAGGGGGTGACTGCTGGTCTGACAAATGAGGCCTCTCTTTTCCAAAAGCATCTGATTCTTTTGCTTAAACAGCTCCCCAGGGCACTAGAAATATGACCTAAGGTAAGCAGTCATATTTTAAGTGCCCTGGGGAAATGCTAGGGTCAATGGCACAATGGATGATCTATGATCTAATTACAGGAGAGAAAATACCAAGTTTGAATTCTGCACGATTCAGGTCCCAAAGCTTTGATGGTCAGTGAGTATCAGGACTCATTTTAGAAAATTTCAATCTAGAGCCAAGATGGTAGAGTATAGGCTGCAATCCAGATGAGCTCTTCTAGCATTCTCCTCCAAACAACTTTAAAAGAACAAACCAGGGGGTGGCTAGGTGGCTAGGTGGCTAGGTGGTGCAGTGAGTAGAGCGTTGGCCCTGAAGTCAGAAGGACCTGAGTTCGGATCCGCCCTCAGACACTTAACACACGAACAAAACAAAAACCTAGCTGTGTGACCTTGGGCAAGTTACTTAACCCCAATTGCCCTCCAAAAGGCAAAAAAAAAAAAAAGAACAAACCAAACTTGGGGCTGGCAGCACCAAGAGAAGGTCAGGTTACACATTTTTCTAACCTAAGACAACTTAGGAGATCAGCAGAAAAGGTCTATGACATCAAGACAGGCCTTGGAGGCAGCAGCAGTAGCAACAGCAGCTTCTCAAGCCAGAGATAGTAAGGGGCTAAGATAGCTGGTCTTAAAGAGATTACAGGGGACCCTTTTCTGGCATGGGGTGGAGCTGGCATTGATTGGCAAATCTATTGCCCATTAGCAGTTCTGGGTTCCAGAGCCCAGAGGAACACTTGTAGTAAGTTACCAAGGAGCAGGTGACCTAGTCACATTTCCAGGACCAAGAGAATTACTAGTATTTATGACATCAGGGAACCAGGGGCCCTTCCTGGGTAAAGACCAAAGTGCAGACCAGGAGAGCAGTAACTATACCTTTCCCTAGATCACACCACTTTAGAAGCACTGTAAATATGCAGACACTCAAAACTAACTCTGAAAACAGCAACATACACACATACACACACTAATGCCTAAAGGTTGGGACAGTGCCTCCCCACCCCTAGGTGAGTAGAGTACAACTTTAATATAAAGCTCAAAGTCAAAAAATAAGATGGAAAAATGAGCAAACAACAGTAAAAGAACTTGACCATAAAAAGCACTCTGGTGGCAGGGAAGACCAAGACACAAACTCAGAAGACAACAGCATGAGAACAGCTACAACCAAAGCCTCAAAGAAAAATGCTAACTGGACCCAAACCCAATAAGAAAGAGATAAGAGTGGTAGAGGAAAAATTGAAAAAAAGAAATCAGAATAATGCAAAAAGAAAATAGGAAAAGAGAACTGACAACTTGGTACACAAAAAAAGGCACAAAAATTAATGAATAAAATGACATCTTAAAAAAATAGAATTGGCCAAATGATAAAAAGAGGCAGAAAACTCATTGAAGAAAAGAACTCCTTAAAAAAACAGAATTAGTGAAATGTAAAAAAGTTACAAAAGCTCATGGAAGAAAATAATTCCTTAAAAATTAGAGTTGGGCAAGTGCAAGCTAATGACTCCATGAAACATCAAGAACCAACAAAATAAAACCAAAAAAATAAAAAACAGAAGAAAATGTGAAATTTCATTGGAAAAAACAACCTTGAAAATAGACAAGGAGAGATAGTTTAAAATTTATTGGACCACCTAAAAGCCATGATTTTGAAAAAATGAATCTAGATATCATATTTCAAGAAATTATCAAGGACAACTTCTCCATTATCATAGAACCAGAGAGTAAAATAGAAATTGAAAGAATCCACAAATCACCTCCTAAAAGAGATCCCAAAATGAAAACTCCCAGGAATATTAGAGCCAAATTCCACGGCTCCCAGGTCAAGGAGAGAATATTGCAGGCAAGCCAAAAAGAAGTAATCAGATCACACAATTTGGATCACACAAAATTTAGCAGCTTCTCCCTTAAAGAAATGGGGGGCTCAAATATAGTATTCTATGAGACAAAAGAGCTAGGATTACAGCCAAAAGTGACTTATCCAGAAAGAATGAATATAATCCTTCAGGGGGGAAATGGATTTTTAATGGAATAGAGGACTTTCAAATATTCCTGTTGAAAAGGAGGTGAATAGAAAAATTAGAATAGAATAGTTTATTTTCTATTAGAAATAATAGAGCTGAATAGAAAAAACTGACATGCAAACAAAAGACTTAAGAGAAATATAAAGAGATAAACACGAAAGAGTAATCATAAGGGATTTAATACGTTTAAATTGTTTAAATTCCTATATAAGAAGATGATGCTTGTAACTCCTAAGAACTTTATCATTATTAGGGGTCAACATAAACAGAGGGCATGAGTGTGAGTCAATTATGTTGGAGTGATCTAAAAAAAGTGTGAAAAAGAGGAATGCACTAGGAGAAGCAGGAAGGGAGAGGTAGTATGGAGAAATTTTTCTCACATAAAAGAGCCATGCAAGGAACAGCTTTTACAGTGGAGGCAGAAATGCAGGGGATGGGCAATGCTTCAACTTCACTCTCATTGGAATTGGTTCAAAGAAGAAAGATGTGTATGTATGTATGTGTATGTGCATGTATATTACACACACACACACACACACACACACACACACACACTCATTTGGGTATATAAACCTACCTGACTTGATAGGGAAATAAGAGAGGAAAGGGATAAGAGATATGGGAAGGAATGATAAAAGGGAGGATAGATTAAAGAAGGTAATGGTCAGAAGTAAAACAGACTTTTGAGGAAGGACAGGATATAAAGAGAGAGAGAGAAGGATAAACATAATAAAATAAGATGGAGAGAAATTACAGTAATTATAACTGAATGTGAATGGGATGAGCTCACTCATAAAATGGAAGCAAATAACAGAATGGATTAGAAACCAGAATCCAACAATATGTTGTTTAAAAGAGCATGATTGAGACAGAAAGGCACTCAGGAAGTCAGAAATAAAGGGCTGGAGCAAAATCTATTATTTTTTAGCTGAAATTAAAAAGGCAAAGGTAGGGGAGGCTAGGTGGCACAGTGAGTAGAGCGTTGGCCCTGGAGTCAGAAGGACCTGAGTTCAGATCCGACCTCAGACACTTAACACAAAAAACCTAGCCATGTGACCTTGGGTAAGTTACATAACCCCAGTTGCCCTCCAAAAAAAAAAAAAAGGCAAAGGTAGTAATCATGATCTCAGAAAAAGCAAAAGCAAAAACAGACCTAATTAAAAGAGATAATCGAGGAAACTACATTTTGCTGAAAGGTACCAAGTACCTTTGAAGTAGTATCAAAAATTTTACAACAAATTTCTCTGATAAATGCCTCACTTCTCAAATATATTGGGAACTGAGTCAAATTAATAAAAATAATAACCATTCCCCAATTGATATATGGTCAAAGGATATGAACAGGCAGCTTTCAGAAGAAATCTAAACTACTTACAGTCATATAAAAAAATGCTCTAAATCACTATTGATTAGATAAAGGCAAATTAAAACAACCTAGCACCTACCAGAAATGACAAATGCTGGAGGTGCTGAGGAATAGGTGCACTAATAAATTGTTAGGGGAGTTCTAATTAGTCCAATCATTCTGGAGAACAATTTGGAATTATGCCCCAAAGGCTATAAAACTGTGCATACTCTTTGACCCCACAATACCACTACAAGGTCTGTACCCCAAAGAGATCAAAGAAAAAGGAAAAGGACTTATACGTATAAAATTATTTTGGCAGCTCTTTTTGTGGTGGTAAAGAATTGGAAACTGAGCACATGTTCATCTATTGGGGAATGGCTAAACAAATCTTGGCATATGATTGTGATAGAGTACTATTTCTATAGAAATGACAGGGGAGGAGAGTTCAGAAAAGACCTATATGAACTGATGCACTGTAAAGTGAGAAGAATCAGGAGACCATTAAACACAGTAAAAACAACATTGTGATGATAATCAACTGTGAAGACTTGGCTACTTTGCTCAATACAAGGATCCAAGACAATTCCAAAGGACTCATTAAAAAAACAAAAAAAACCAAAAAGCTATCCATCTCCAGAGAGAGAACTGATAAACTTTGAGTGCAAATTGAAGTATAACTTTTTGCTTTATTTTTTGTTGTTTCATTTTTTTGGTGTTATTGGCTAATATGGGAATGTTTTATGTTATTTCACACTTATAATTGATGTCATTTTGTTTGCCTTCTCAGTGGGTAGAGGAGGAATTAGGGGGAGGGAGAGAATTTGAAACTCAAAATTTAAAAAGAAAAGAATGTTAAAAATAAATAACAAATTTTAGAAGAAAATTTCAGGTTATGCACAATTTTTCAGAAACATATCTATAACAAAAGACAACGTCCATCTTCCTAGTTCATACATATGTTCAATATATTAGTGCTCACCTAACAGTGAATTCTTATGATTATAGATGGTTGATTGCTATATACATATTCCAACTTTTAGCACTTTGAAGAGCCACAAACCAATCATCAGCACTTGTTTTTCACACACACACACACACACACACACACACACACACACACACACACACCCCTCTTGTATGCTGGGCACTAGTCTAGGTACTGGGCAGTCCCTGCCCTCAAGGAAAATATATTGTATTAGGAGAAGCAACATATACACCTAAATAAAATGTATACAAGGCAAATATGGAATAATGGGGGCACAGGAATAGGCTTTAGAAACTGGGTAGGAGGTCAAGATCATTAAAAACTTCATATAGTAGTCGCTAGCATTTATATAGTACTTCAAAATTTGCAAAGTGCTTTATAAATATTACCTCATTTTCTCATCACAATAATCCTGGGAGGTAGGTGCTATTATTTCTATTTAACGGCTGAGGAAACTGAGGCAGGCAGGGGTTAGGTAACTTGCCCAGGGTCATACAGTTAGCAAATGTCTGAGGTTGGATTTGAACTCAGGTTTTCCTACATCCAGGTCTAGGACTCTATCAACTGCACCAGGAGGTGGCACCTGAGGGAAGTTAGAAACTCTAAAAGGCATAGGTGAAGAGAAAGTCCATTTCAGGCATGGGAGAGAGCCTGTGCAAAGACAGAGAAAGGAAATGAAATGCTGTAGATGAGGAATCGCAGTATGCCAATGGAACTGGAACACTGATTACATGAAGGAAGTAATATATAATTCATAAGCTTGGAGGAGTCAGCTAGATCCAGACTGTGAAAGGCTTTCAGTGCCAAAGAGGAGACTTACAATTGAATTGGAGAGACAGTAGAGAGAGATTGCAGCTTTCAAGCAGGGGAGTAAACATGGCCACACCTGTGCTCCAGTAATACCATATAGGCAGCTATGAGGAGAAGAAAGGTGAAGAGGAGTAAGGCATGACACGAGGAGACTGGTAAGTAGAGCTTTGTAAAGCCCTGGGGGCAGGCAACAAAGACCTGAACCAAGGTGGTTATGTTGTGAGCAGAGAAAAGAGTGTGTGAAAGATATTGGGGAGGTAAAATCAACAAAATTTGGCAACTGAGTGGATACATGGCATGTATGACAGTGTAGGACAAATATCAGATTATTGAAAGAGGGTGAGTTTCAGGAGGAAATAATAAGATGTTATGTTTTTGTTATGCTAGGTTTGAGATGTTTAGAAGTCATCTAGTTGAGGGGGGCAGCTAGGTGGCACAGTGAGTAGATCGCTGTCCCTGGAGTCAGAAAGACCTGAGTTCAGATCCGGCCTCGACACTTATCACACCCAAACAAAAACGTAGCCGTGTGACCTTGGGCAAGTTACTTAACCCCAATTGCCCTCCAAAAAGCAATAAATAAATAAAATAAAAGAAGTCATCTAGTTGAAACTGTCCAAGAGGCAGTTAATGATTGGAGCTGCAGCTCAGGAAAGAGACTCGGACTGGGTATATAGAACTGAGAATAGTCTGCAGAGACATTATAATCAAATCCCTGGGAGCTGGTGAAAGTACTGAAGGAAAAGATATGGAAAGAGAAGAAAAAAATGATCCATGGTCCAAATGCAGCTAGGGAGAGGAACATTCACTATTATCCAACCAGAGACCAAGGAATGCTGAGCATTTTGGTTCTCATTTTTTCAACTGATGAATTATCAACCAAATAACAATCACTAAATGTGTAAAGGAAGTTGGCATGTCATTTCCAAATTCTGCTTTTAAATCCCAACCCTATTGATTGTTGATTCAATTCAATTCAACAAGCATTTGGTCAGTGCCTGCTATATGCCAAGCATTGTCCTAGACCAGGAGTGGGGAACCTGAGACTGTGAGGTCACACGGGGCCCTCTAGGTCCTCAAGTGCCACCCTCTGACTGAATCCAAACTTCACAGAATGAATCCCCTTAATGAAAGGATTTGTTCTGTAAAATGTGAACTCAGTCAAAAGGCCATGCCCAAGGACAGATGATTTGTTCTGTGAAGTTTGTATTCAGGCAAAGGACCACACATGAGAACCTCGAGGGTCCACATGTGGCCTCAAGGACCAAAGATTCCTTACCCCTGTTCTAGACCCTCAAGATTCAAAAGCTTAATAGTCCCCGCCTTCAGAGAGTTACATTTAACTGGAAAAAACCCCAAAGTGTCCATATATTAATGGGGCATAGTAGATGGAGTGCTGACTTGGGAGTTAGAAAGATCTGTGCTCAAGTTTTGCTTTGGGAATGTGCAGGTTGTGGGTTCCTGGGTGGGTCATTTAACCTCTGTGTGCCTCAGTTTCCTCATCTGTAAAATGAGGAGGTTAGACTATTTGGTCTCTGAGGTCTCTTCCACCTGTAAGTAAACACAATGTACATGAGTGGGTGGTGGCACTAACAACTTTGGGAATCAAGAAAAAACCCTGTAAGAGATGGCGCTTGTACCAAACCTTAAAGGGAGCTAGGGGTTCACTGAGGGAAGTACCCATAGCTTTTTCCCTATGTTGGTCAAATCTTCCAGAACTCTGCCAGTCATTTAATGTATTACTTCACCTAGTCAGTGATCTCTTCTCAAATGCCTACTGTGTGTAATCCAAGGCAGGCAAGGGAGGGCTGAAATGATTGAAAGCTACAGAGAACCCTTAAGCCACTGAAAAAAAGCCTTGTGAGCAAATGTGGCTAATGAATTTCAGGTCGACGACTTCTGCTGTAAATATTCCCACTTAGGATTCCTGTGGACTTTGTAATGACCATGAATCACAAAGGGCAAGAAAAAAATGAGCCAAGTTTGCAAACTGTTTGAGCTCTTTTTATGATGGTCTTTCCCCAGGGGAATCTGGGCAGCACTACAAGTCCATTTTAACAAAGTGCTGTCTGGTGGCGCCTTCTCAGCACATAGCTCCAATGGAGGCAGCTGTCTGGCTCTGGGCATGTGTTTTTCTGGTTCCATACCCAGCCAACCAACCAACTCTGCAATTCCCAGGATTGGCTTTAGTCACTTAATAATATAATGGCATTCAAATCAGACTCAATTAGGATATGAGATAATATTAATAATTACATTTTATATTTATATGGCGCCTTTCACTGCAAAGCTCCAAGGGTTTTGCCAATGTTATCTCTCATTTATCTTCTGGATGAAGCCAGATATTATCATTTCTTTAAAGATAAGGGAACCGAGGCATGAAAAGGTTAAGTGAATGACCTAGAGTCTAGACGTGATCAGATTCAAGATCAGAAAATCCAAAGACGTTTTTCCTCCTTAGATACTGTATTTTAAGAGAATTGTGTGTAAAGTATGCATTTCTCCCTCTGATCATTGAAGTCAGGCCCAGGCAAACTCATTGTACTTATATCTTTAAAAACCTGATGTTAAAAAATCAGATTCACTATCTTGACCACTTTATCTAGCCGCCTCATTTAGTAGGAATTGCTGTAATCCCAAACTATCATCATGGTTTGGATTGTTTTTATCATCTTCATTCATGGGTTGCCGATTGGAAGAATTAAGTATTTAAAAATAACAGTAACAACAACAAAAGGAACCCAAGGGGGACCTCTAGAGCGCTGGGTATGTACTCTGTGGAGAACGGATGGAAAGGTATGGTCAAGAGCCCCATAGGATGAGAGGATGTGGAGGGATCACTATTTTACAGGGAAAGGAGTGTGTTTACTTATGTGAACCTAAATCATAGCATGATCTGAGATTTAAAGCTGTATGGGACCTCAGGATACATTGAGTCTACACCTCTAATATTATTAATGGAGGTGCTAAGGGAAGCAAAGAAACAGGTAGAAAGTATGGAAGGAAGGAAGGGATGGAGGGAGGGAGGGAGGAAGAGATGGATGAGGAGGGAGGGAAGAAGGAAATAACATTGATTAATTTTACACTTATCTGGCATGGAGGTAACTGTAATCAAGATTTATTATTAAGGACAATCATAATAAAAAGACTTATTGCATTCTAAACTATGCTAAGTGCTGGGGACATAAATAGAAGAGTCAGATAATCCCTACTCTCAAGAAGGTACCATTCTAATAGTGGGAGACAGCATAGCTAGGAGACTCAATAGAGTGCTGGCCCTGGAGTCAAGAAGACAGGATTTCAAATCCAGCCTCAGACACTCACCAGGTGTACAACCCTGGCCAAGTCACTTAACCTCCATTTGCCTTAATCCATGGGAGAAGAAAATGGCATGTTGCTCCAGTATCTCTGCCAAGAAAACCTCACAAGGAGTCCCCTAGAGTCAGACACAACTGAACAGCAACATTTTAGGGGCAGATAGGTGGCGCCATAGTGCATAGAATACCAACCTACTGTCAGGAAGACTTTCTGAGTTCAAATCTGGTCTCAGACACTAGCTATGTGACCCTGGGCAAATCACTTAATCCTATTTGCCTCAGTTTCCTTATCTGTCAATGAACTGGAGAAAGAAATGACAAATCACTCCAGTATTGATGTCAAGAAAACCCCAGATGGGGCACAAAGTGTCAGACATGACTGAAATGGCTGAACAACAACAAAAACGACTGAATAGCAAGCTTTAACACATAGATTTTGAAACTCAGTAAATTATCTGCACTCTTTCTCTCAACAGAAATTTTTAAGATCAGCAAAAAATTTGTGATTTGCACCCAGTATGTATCAGACACTGTGCAGCATGAAAGGTATCATTATTCCCTTTATACAGCTGAGGAAAGTGGGGTTCACATCAGCTAAATTACACAGCCAAGATGATGTGGTTAGTAACTACAGGCACCATGGCTTATACAACCCCACAACTTCTGACTAATCTAAGACTCTTTCTAATGTGTCGTGCATATATTAACAAGTTTTATAAATGAGCTTGCTTCTTATATAAAGCATAAAACATCCCAATAAAACCATGGCTAAAATTAGAAATCTGAGAGTAAATCCAGAAACATTTAAGTAGGTGTTACAGGCACTTGAGATATTTATGGACATTGACTCTTTGCAGACTTGGTTCTCCTCTCCCAGCTTGAGAATATAACAATGTGCTCTCCAGGGACACCAAGGGGAAAAGAGGTTCCATCTGTCCCTTCCCGTTGCCTTTGAAGCCTCCAAGTATAAGCCCTAGAGATTGCTGAGCTGTCCCTGAAACCAAACTCCCAGTTGCACACCCTCTAGGCTGTGTGATTAGTCAGTCCTTGGATGCTGGCCGCTCTCCCTCTTTTGTTTATTTCCAATTTATCCTTTACATGAATGCTTAAACATTGCTTGTTTGTACATAGTTTTTGCATGTTTTCTCCCCCCTTTAGACTTGGGTTGCTCCTTGACAGCAGGTATTGTCTTTTACCTTTCTTTGCATCCCCTAGCCTAGCACAATTCTTGGCACATAGTGGGTTGTTAGTACATGTTGACTGGCTTGACTATTATTACCAGTGATCCCTTAATCCCTGTTCTCTGGCCTCCAGATAGAGGGGGTGACATGCAAATTAGCACACAGTCAGTTCTAGGCAACCAGTGAGATCCATCTTCTCAGGAATGGATTCCTTTGGCACCCCCATCCTCCAGGTTTAAAACATTCCCTCCTGGTCTCTAGAAATAGTAATCAGTCACATTAAAGAATGAAAAAAAAAAACCCTATCATGGCTAATGTCTTAGCTTCATTAAGAGATACAGAGGCCATGACTTCAAACAAACCTTGCTAATTTTCTAGTTGCTCTGAGTAATGAATCAGATGTGAAGCTATTCATGTGGTGGTGGTTGATAACCAAAAGTTGGATATGACTGAAAAAACGACTGAATGATAAGTCAACCTGCAATGAAAGGATCTGGGTTTGATTCCTGGCTATACTCCTTACCACCTCCATGACCTAGGCTAAGTTCTTTAAATATGTGTGGGTTTCAGTTTCTTCCCATGCAAAATGAAGAGGTTGGAATCCGTGACTTTCCAAGGTTCTTTCCTTTGATCCTCTGGATCTGGATATCCATTTCTCTTGGCCACATACATCACTCTTTATATATATTTCCTCCTGGTCACATATATCACTATTCTACCAAATGTTTCTCAGTTTAAATCCCTTTCTTTTTTTCTGTTCAAAAAGAGGTGAGAATTACCGCCTAATCACATCACAAACTGAGTGGAAGATCAATATAATTAATCAATTCTCAAATTTATTTTCTATTTATTAGACTTTCCTCCAACAGATTTAAGGAGGAATCCAATTAATGGGTATACAAAGGATGGAATAAGTGAATGAGAACTGGTCTCAGAGTCAGAAGATGGGGCGAATTTGCCCCTCACTAGCTCTATGATTTGGGGCCATTCACCACTCTCAGTCTCAACTTGTTCTGGAAAGTGAGTATAATTATTTTGGTTGCTGTATGGAGACATAGTTTCATATCCTACTTCTCACACATGGAATATTTGAGATGGCCTGGCATAGTGGACAGGACATTGGACTTAAGAGTCAGGAAGACCTAAGTGCAAATTCTGACCCTAACACTCACTAGCTAAGTCACCCTGGGTAAGTAACTTAACTTCTCAGTGACTCATTTCTTCATCTTTTCTTTCTTTCTTTTTTTTTTTTTTTTTTTTGCAGGGGGGAAGGCAGGGCGATTGGGTTAAGTGATTTGCCCAAGGTCACATGGCTAGTAAGTGTTAAGTGTCCAAGGCCAAATTTGAACTCAGGTCCTCCTGACTCCAGGGCCAGTGCTCTATTCACTGTGCCACCTAGCCGCCCTCCTCATCATTAAAATGAAAGGTTTGGACCCAATGACATCTAAATTTCCTTCCAACTTTAAATGATCCTGTGATCCCTGTCCAACCTACTCAGAGGGTTGTTATGAGCCTTAAATGTCATAATGTAGAGAAATATTTGTAAACTATAAAATACCATGAAAATATAAGATTTCATGAGTATCTTTTGAGGCATTTGTCTTCCTCACACTTGGCTATATCATGTAGATTTTCATTATTTATAAGAAGTTCTTTCCTTTCCTCCAAATTTGGCTTAATGTCCTGAAATTCTGCTAATCTTGCTAACCTGGTGGGCAGAATCATCCAAGCAAGGCTCAAGGCTTTCAGTATACAAATCATGTGTAGAAAGAACTGAAAACCAGTAGGGTGAATGGAAAATCAAGGAAGGATCTGAGGAAGAAACCTGTAGAAAGACATGGTGCCCATTGTTCGAGTTACAGTTATAACCCTTAATAGGATTCCAGTAGGCTAATTACTGTATTTGTTCCCTCAAGTTGCAAGGGCTAATTACGGTGCTTTGGAGAATAAGAGATGACTAGGTGTTATTAAATTACTCCATAGGCACTCCATATCAGCTCTGTTGTCCCATTGTTTAATGTTTTAAACAAACAAACAAAAAAGAATTTTGTGGTTGATTTAATCAGTTCATGCCCTAATGTCATACTAGAGATTTCTGAGGGTAGAAAAACCCTGGACCACTTAGATTTCAGTCATTGCTTTCTATGCGTTTGGAAGGGGAATTTACATGGAGTGGTACTTTAATTGAAACAGTAAAGTCATGGTGCCTACTGAGACCAGTGTCTCTCAGATCTTCCACCTCCTTGCATATCTTTTCCTTTTGGCAGGCAAAAAGAAACCCCCAGCAAAATAGAAAAGGAGCCCCTATCAATGTCATATCTGCTCTGTGAAAATTGAAAATTCTCAAGTCCTGATAATTCAGGGCTCTGCTTTAAATCTACATGAACTCAGGCCCTATGAGAAAATGGAAATGGCACTTGGAAATGAGGTTAAGCAGAGCAGTGGGACCAGGTGAACTATCTTCAGATGACTGCTCGTGAGGCAGTGCCATTTTGAAGGCATCGTGGGATGCGCTGTTAAGAAGTTTGTAAGGGGGAAGATACTGAACCAAATGGAAAAAATAAATCATGGTTGGCATCACTACCAAAAAAAAAAGGAAGGAAGAAAGGAAGAAAAGAAGGAAGGAAGGAAGGAAGGAAGGAAGGAAGGAAGGAAGGAAGGAAGGAAGGAAGGAAGGAAAGAAGGAAGGAGGGAGGGAGGAAGGAAGGAAGAAAAAAGAAGGGAGGGAGAGAGGAAGAAAGGAAGAAAAAAGGAGGGGGGGAGGAAGAAAGGAAGAAAGAAAGAAAGGAGGGAGGGAGGAAGGAAGGAAGGAAGGAAGAAAGAAGGCAAGGACCAGAGAAACCTTCCAAAGATCTTAAAGGGCATAACAATCACTACCAACTCATATAGCTACTTTTTAAAATCTCTGTACAATTTTTCTGAGAGTGCTCTAGTCTACACTGCTAATCTTGGTGACCTGGTGGGCAGAATAGCCCAAGTAAGGCTCAAGGCTTTTTGTATACAAATCATGTGTAGAAACAACATTCAGAAATGTACCAACACTGAAAACAAGTATGGTGAATGGAAAATCAAGGATATTTTGGCTTCCTAAATCTCAGCTCAAATCTCACCTTCTGTAAGAGGCCTTTCTTGGGCTCCCTCAGTGCTGGTGCCTTCTTTCTGAGATTACCTATAGCTTACCATGTAGGTGCCTTATATGTGGATAACTATTTGTATGTTCTTTCTCCCATTAGCATGTGAGTTCCTTGGAGGCAGGGGTTGTTTTTGTCTTTCTTATATCCTGCTAGGTGGCACAGTGGATAGAGTACTGGGTCTGAAGTTCAGAAGACTCATCTTCCTGAGTTCAAATCTGGCCTCAGATACTTCCTAGCTGTGTGACCCTGGGCAAGTCACTTAACCTGCTTGCCTCAGTTTTCTCATCTGTCAAATGAACTTGAGAAAGAAATGACAAACCACTCCAGTATCTTTGCCAAGAAAACCCCAAAAGGAGTTGTGAAGAGTCAGACACAACTGAAAATGATTCCACAACAACATATCAGGGTGGCTAGGTGGCACAGTGAATAGAACACCAGCCCTGGAGTCAGGAGGACCCGAGTTCAAATCCAGCCTCAGACACTTAACACTTACTAGCCACATGACCTTGGGCAAATCACTTAACCCCAATTGCCCTGTCCTTCCCCCTCCAAAAAGCAAAAACAACAAACAACAACAACATATGCCTAGAATTTAGCACAGTGAGTGGTACACAATAGGCACTTGGTAAGTATATGTTCATTTGATTTTCCACAATAATAGATGCTTCCACACACAGATAATAAATACTGCACTGATTGCAAAGTCCATAATAGGACCTCCTTAACAAAATTCATGAACTCTCAAAAGAGATCAGGCTAACAACTCATATAGGAAAAATCAAATGGATGGAAAATTGAGGGTGCTGGAGCCAGCTGGCTCATGAGAAACAATTGTTAAATATTCAGCTTAGCCTTTAGACTTTGGGAGTTGCCAAATGCTGCAAATCAGGCTTGAATTACTATTTTGATGATTGTCTAGACTTAAGAAAGTGATAGAGGAAATGTTAATGATGCGATTTAACTTAAGAGTGTGTTGTTCATGCAATTTTTTTTTTTTGCTACTTGTTAAACATTTACCAGCATACCCTTGTGGAAAATGCCTATTGGTCCAGACTATGACGTACATCTGGATGAGCAGTGCATTGACTTAGTCCATCAGTACATCCAACTTAGACTAGCACCATAGATGGGCAATGAGCTGGGCAGAGAAGTAAATGGGAGGAGAACAGGTTGGATGAGATTGGAAAGTTTGAGGAGCACCTTTAATGATCCTAAGCTACTCCCCAATACAAACGTACCCCTCTCCTTAACAACAACATTTTCCAGGTAGTGCTATATGACTAAGAATTATATCACCCCACAATCTTGGAAGAATCAATACTATGAGTGATAGAAAGTATAATGGAAAAATTCATGAAAAGCATAAGTAGGCAGCAGCAAATTACTGGTGGTAACTTGTATGGTTTAAATGAAATCACCTAGGCAACGGAGGAGTGTTAGTCTTATAATGGGTAGATGGCCCAAGTGAGGTCATGGAACCCACAAAACAGGAAACAACCTTGAGGGAGGCTTTTTCTGAATAGATCCTCGGTGGGGCATTTATAGGATTGCCTTAGATAAGAATCTCATAGAATATCAGTATGTGGCTAGGTTCCAATCTGCAGAGTGAATATTCATAGTTGTTATGGTCAGGGCTTTGCTGAATTATGACTGTTTGTTTAGTAGCAGCTATAATTCTGAGCATGGTGTCAGGGGACTTAAATTTAAATCCTAGCTACGCCACTTACAGTACTATGTGAGACCTTGAACAATTAAAATCACCAATTTGAACCTCAGTTTCCTCAGCTGTAAAACGGATAATATCTATATCACAGGATTGTCGTGAGACTCAAGATCAAGTACATAAAATAGGCAGATATTAAAGTTCTATATGAATCTAAGTTATTCAGAGTGCCACAAAAGTATTAGTCCACTTTTTACGTTTTTAATAACAGAAACATGCGGGGTGGGGAGTTGGCACAGTGAATAGAGCACCGGCCCTGGAGTCAGGAGGACCTGAGTTCAAATCTGGCCTCAGACACTTAACACACAAACTAGCCATGTGACCTTGGGCAAGTTACTTAACCCCAATTGCCCTCCCCTCCCCCCTCCAAAAAGCAGAAAAGAAAAGAAACATGCACCAAGATTTTGGGGATGTGCCGTATTATTATTAAACATTGGCCAGAGTTTCAGGTGACACTGATACTTTTTTTCCCTTAAAAGACCTCAGAATTTGGTTTTCCAATTCCAAAGGACTTATGATGAAAAATGCTGTCCACTTCCAGAGGAGGAACTGACAGATTGAAGCACACTATTTTTATTTTATTTTTTGGTGGGTTTTTTTTTTTTTTGGTCTGTGTTTTCTTTCAGAACATGACTAATATGGAAATATGTTTTGCATGATTGCACATGTATAACCTATAACAAATTGCTTACTGTCTCAAGGAGGGTGGGGGAGGAAAAGGAGGGAGGGAGAGAATTTGGAACTCAAAAAATTAAAAGAATTTGGTCTTAATTTAGTTTAATCATTTTCATGAACTTTTAACAAAATTCATAATCCATCTTAAACACTAAGAACTGAAAGTCAAAAACTGCCATTTTGAAGATATTCCAATTCAGAGACGTAGCTGTAAAATTTGGAAAAGAAGGCAAAATGACTTTCTCCAACTTCTTTCAAAAAGAAATCCCAAGAGATTTTTTTCAGAATTTCCAAATGAATGAAAAAAGTATTTATTAACCTCTCATAATGTGCTAACATCTGGAGATACAAAGAGAAATGTAAGACAGTCCCTGCTCTCAGGGCACTCATATTATAATGGTGGAGACAACACATATGAAAGGTTTCAGCTGCAAGTAAGATGGAAGAGTCCTAGGGTGTCCTGTCCTTAGGGTGCAGTGGCAAAGCAGATGGTAACGCCTTTTCTCTAATGTCCTTTCTATTGAGAAAGCCAAATCCACCTCTAATGGTGAGTCATTTGACAGTGCCAAGGACTTTGGTGGTGAGAACTTTCTTTTCCAGGTCTTTAGTAGCAGAGGCTGGGAACAACAAGTCAGAAGCACCAATAATATGCTTTTCTAATCTTAAGTACACCAGTGTTCTTGCTCAAAATAGAAGTGCGGCAGGCTACAGTTGTATCTCCAAATTCATATCTTTTTTTGTAAATTATATTTTCCCAAAACATGAATCTGCTAGGTAACTCAGTTTGATGTATGAAAATTAATCACATTTAAAAAGTGAGCTTCCTATTTCTATGCTTTAGCAATTTACATTTTAATTGCTCTTCAAGATGAAAACTCTTTGTATTAGAATATTTCTTGATGACAGCAGAATTCTGGGTTACTGAAATCTATTACAGAGTATAGTGCTAAGATCTAGCTTCCCAAAAGTCATAACACAGCAGCCCTCTGTGTCCCTGTGAGTCGCCTTATTCTCTGGGGGAAGCATTCAACTCTACTTTCAAAGCTCACTTAGCTCTACCATAATAGAATAGAGCTAACTTACAGGTTTTTCTTCAGGCATAGGGAGCTTTGGGCAGTGGCTACTGAACTAAACCCTTCCTTCCTTCCTTCCTTCCTTCCTTCCTTCCTTCCTTCCTTCCTTCCTTCCTTCCTTCCTTCCTTTCTTCTTTCCTTCTTTCCTTCCTTCCTTCCTTCCTTCCTTCCTTCCTTCCTTCCTTCCTTCCTTCTTTCCTTCCTTCCTTCTTTCCTTCCTTCCTTCCTTCCTTCCTTCCTTCCTTCCTTCCTTCCTTCCTTCCTTCCTTCCTTCCTTCCTTCCTCTTTCTTTCTTTCTTTCTTTTCTTTCTTTCTCTCTCTCTCTCTCTCTCTCTCTCTCTCTCTCTCTCTCTCTCTCTCTCTCTCTCTCTCTCTCTCTCTCTCTCTCTTTCATTGGACCACAATGGGTCCCTGCCCAAGTTTCACTTAATGGCTATATTTTAGACCCTCCAGGCTTAGAGTGAAAGTCAATGGAACAGCACCCCTGAGGGTCTTTTCCTCCCAGCTTGATTTTTTTCTTTTTTTTTTTAATTAAAAGAGCCACTCTTTGACTTCTTAAAGAGACCTATTCACTAAATGGGCATTACCTCACTCCAAGCGAGTACATGAAAAGTCGATAAAAGGGCCAGGGTCTCCCATTGCATCCTGAGTCATCTCCACTCATTCTGATGAATATCTGGCCCCTGGACCCAGATGGCTCTAGAGGAGAAAGTGAGGCTGGTGACCTTGCACAGCCCTTCCTCACTCAAATCAAAGTCAACTGCAAGTCATGTCATCATTTCCCTATGCCATAATCCTCTTCAAAAAGGAAGGACAAACACAACAACAATTGAACCTACTGACTCATAATAGTTTTTTTCACAAATGTTAACTCATTTGTTGAAGGTCCAGGTTTTATTTTGAAGATATCATTCAATATTTCCTGAACATATTCACTGTTAAGAATCACATGTGGATATGTTGCAAACTGCAAAAGCCTACAAAAATATTGCTTATTTGGGGAATATAATTTTATAAATTACACTCTATCCTCTCTAGCCACCTACACATCCTTCTTGGAGTTCAGACCAGAAACTATGTCCTGAAGGAATTTCTCTGAGTTTTCCCTCTCTTCCTCGAGTTTTGGAACCAAGAACCATGATATGATTAGCTCTATCACTGTTCCTGGACAGTGTGTGTCAACCTACTCCCCTTTGGCACTACTCATTATACCTTAACTTTTAAGACCAAAGTGTCCCTCCTCAGCCCCTGCTTTCCTCCACCATTAGAATACACACTCCTAAAGGGCAGGGACTATCTTTGCTTTTCTGCATTTATCTCCCCAGCTCTTAAGCTCACTGCTGGCAACCTGATAAGGGCTTAATAAATACTTCTTAGAATTTTTTTTTGGCTTTTTTTTGAAGGGCAGTTGGGGTTAAGCGACTTGCCCAAGGTCACAGGGCTGGTTTTTGTGTTAAGTGTCTCAGGTCACATTTGAACTCAGGTACTCCTGACTCCAGGGCTGGTGCTGTACTAGAATTTTTAATAAATACCTAATAAGCACTTAGTAAATACTTTTTATTCATTCATTTATAAATTCAGATAGTTTATATGACAATGGAATTTAGGTGAAAGAGAAATCTTTAATGGTCCTAATGTCAGCACATCATGGCACACTGCCAAGAGCCCTTGGATTTAGTCAAGGAACCTGGGTTTGAATGCTGGTTCTTGGTCAAATGACATTATTTTTCTAAGCATCAGTTTCCTCATATGGAAAATGAAGGGGCTGGACTGATTAACTTACAAGGTCCATTCCAGTTCTAAATCAATGGATCCCATGATCCTACACCCCACATTCCACTTTTGTCTGTTGTATATTAGAAATGTTATGAAGCAGATATCATCCCAGGAAAGTCCCAATGACTTTGCCATTTTCTCTTTATTCCAAAAATGATATTAATAGATTAGAGTGTTAATCTTAAATAATGGAAGTAATTTATTTGTAAACATTTGAACTTCATTGGCTGAGACATTGGTAAAATAAAGGATGAAGACAAGAGACAATAGAATGCTCTTCAGTTTGACTTGACATAAACTGTCCTCAGTTTATCAGGCCCAAAATGTAAATTTTGTGTGATTATTTTACAAAATGCACCAAATTGATATTAATAACCTGCAATTTAACAAAACTCCACTTAATTTATATTAGTCCATAGAGTTTTGTAGGTGGAAAGAATTAGCTAGTTTAATTCTCTCTCTTATTATATGAGAAAACTGAAGCCCAAAACAGTTAAAAAATGTCATGAAAGAAACCATATTTGTTTGTTTCCTTTTAACAGAAACCCTGTGATATAAGGGATAGAGTGTTAGGCTTTAAATCAGGAATAGTTGAGTTTGTAATTCTCCCTCTGACTTTTACTAACCTTTTGTCCCTACTAATGTCATGAGGCTCAGAAAACTGAGTAGGTAGAGGAAATTCCCACACCAGGAATGCTACCTATAGATAAAGTCATTCATGTGATGGTCCTTACACAGTATCAAAAAAAAAAAAAAAAAGAAAGAAAGAAAAAGAAAACAGCAAGAAATCTGAGATCAGTGAATACATTCCTCACCATAAACTTCTTATATATTCCCCTATTAATGGGCAAACAGAACTCTTTTATCAGAAATAATAGTGCATAAGTTTTGATTCTGAAAACCAGGTACATGTAAGAGGCATATATAACAAAATTAGATTACAGTTAGAAATGTGAATATTTATATGCATTGGCAAATGAAGAGGAAGTTACTTCAGTAAGCCTGTGGAAAGCTTGGGAAAAGGACTAGATTAGAGTCAAGAGGGCATGGATTCAAATCTGCTCTGCTATTTGCTAACTGTGAGACCCTGGGCAAGTCACTCTGTGGGCATGTTTGCTCATCCTGAGAAGGCTGGCCTAGATGGCCTCTGAGGTCCCTTTCAGCTCTATGTCCTATGACCCCAAGATGGGAAACTTTTTTGATAGTGATGTCTGTTCTGAATCATTCTTTCTGTGGAAAAGGACTGACCTGTCACGGATACATTCTGGAACTGATTTCCTTCTCTTTGGGGGTATTATGGGGAGGTAAATTACATTTCTTACATCGCTGTCATCTTCATCATTATCATCATCCCAACTAGAGTGTATATAAAGCAAAGCTTACTTCTCTCATTTGATCCTCACAAACCCTGTGAAGAAAGTACTCTGACTATCAGTATTTCCATTTTCCTGAAGCCCAGGCAGGTCTTAACTTGCCCAGGGGCACACAAACAGTAACTGTCTAAAGCAAGATAGTCTTTAACAAAAAAACTGAATACAATAATGGAAATTTTAACAATTAGAAAATATAAAGAATACCTTAAAATTTGATTCTGTGACTGATATCAGGGTGTATTATGATGTCAGATTTCACGTTAGACAAAGTTTTTCTTCTTAAAAAAAAAAGCCTTAACATTCTTCTTTAACTATGGGTCACTACCAAATTAGAAATTTTCCATCTGATCTAAGCCACCCCACGAATCCTCCTGATGTTCAGTTCTATTCAATACAACAAGCATTATTTTAGGGCTAGGGATGTGTAAATGACATGTACTGTACATTAAAAAAAAAATTAAATACCAAGCATATGCAAAGTAATTGGGGGTATAAGTAGCATTTCCATTGTCTTTTAAAGTTGGAAAAGCACTTTACAAACATCTTCTCGTTATGTCTTCACAACTCTGGGAAGTCCGTGATATTATTCTCCCCATTTTACAGAGAAGGAAGATGAGGTAGAAAGAGGTAAGGTGACTCCGCCACAGTCTCACAACTATCTGAGACTGGATTTGAACTCATCTTCCTGACACTCTAACCACTGGACTACTTTGTTGCTTAGGAGGAAGCTACCCACCCACCCCCACCCCCCCTTTCTGGGGAGGATCAGAGTAGGTTTCGTAGGAGGTGGCCCTCAAACTGAGCTTTGAAGGGGATGAAGAGTTTGGGTGAGTCTGTGGTGGGTAGAGCATATATTCCAGGCACAGAGAGAGTCTTGTACAATTGCTCTTCTGAAACTGCAAAGATAGAGGTAGTACTGAAATCGTTGGCTATTTTCCATGTCTTCTTCAGGGGGGAAATAGAAATTAAGGAAAGCAAAATAATACTATAATGAGGGCATTTGAACAGGATATAACACGGTTTGAAAGCAGAGATATAAAGGGATTTCCTGACATAGGCTACAAAATGCCAAACCACCAGCAGGATGAGCAGAAGTTTTTCTTGTTCTCCCAAACTTTTCTGAGCACTTGTTCCAAGCCCAATCCAGCCAATCGGAGGAGAACTTGGAAACACAAGCAGCCGGAGGCTTTCGTTTACAAGGGATCGTCGACAATTCTTTCCCAAGTGCTTGAAGAAGTTCTGCATTTTCCCTGGGATACAAAGACAGTATTCAGTTTGCAAGGTTTGCCAGTGAAGGCATAAATGATATAGAACAGTTTGATCTAAAGTGTGTCTTTGAATCTTGTGTTTGTGAAACATCGAAAAAGTCCACTGAGAGAGCATATTTTATGTTTTAAGAAGGGCAAAGTTTAGTAGGTGAATATTTTTTAAAAATTAATTTAGAGATTTTTGAGTAACGATCACTTACCAAGGACCTGTATTCAAATCACAGTTATGCCACTAAATACTTGTGTGAGCTTAGGTTAGTCTCTTAACTGATCTGGACCTCTGTTTCCTCATTTGTAAAATTAGAGTCAAGATGATCTCTGAGGGTCTCTTCCAGCTCTATGACCTTATAATATAGCAGGACCTATCACTTCATTGGTGCAGAGAACTGCATGAGAAAATTTCCCTCTACCAAGGGAGGTCTCCCCACCTTCAGCAGCTTATAGCCTGGAGGAACTGAGAGGTCAAGTAACTTATCCAGGGTCACACAGCCAGTACAAGACAATTCAAACCCAGATCCTCCTGACCTTGAAGCTGATTCAGATTTCTGTATGACACATTAATTCTCCTTCAACAATTTCAATTTTTTCTTAGCTTTTCCTCTACATGAAAAGTTTAAAATTTTTTCTCAAGATTATTTTCCTTAATAATGATATCTATGCAATTTCATATCCTAATCTGTTAAATCTAGTCTCTCTCCTGTTGATCATCAAAAAATTTATTAAGTGCCTGCTATGTTCAGGGTATCGCATATAAGTGCCATAATGAAGTAGTCCCTGTCCTCAAAAAGCTTACATTCTACTAGAAGATCTTTTAGTTTATCTTTTAGTCCTGTGTTTCTAATGGAAATTTCTAATGAATGTAATTGTGATTCTCCCAAATTAAATAGCATTTTAAAGCCCAGTATAGGCGTTTTGCACAAGATAAAAGAGGCAGTTAGGTGATAAATTTGCCTCCCATTATAACCCTAATTCCAACCCTAACCCTAACTCTGAGTGCTTGACCTGGAAAGAGGAAAACCTGAGTTCAGATTTTACTCCAGACATTAACTAGCCAGCTCTGTGAAGTTGGCTAAGTCATTTAACCTCTATCAGTCTCAGTTTTTTTCATCTATAAAATGGAAATATTAGCACATATCCCTCTCAGGATTCTTGTGAGGATAAAATGAGATATTTAGAAAGTGCTTCACAAACCTTAAAAAGTTATGTAACTTAGCTGCTTCTACTACTACAACTGTTATTATTAAAAGTTCTTGTTCTAAGTTGCTTTGGGGAAGATTAGACACTTAGGAAAACTGGCTGATTCAGAGACTATCTGAACCAAAGGCTTAGTGTGTTACTGAATCCAAGGGCTGCAGTGCACCCATGAGGTATAGTATTGTGTAAGTTCGTTACAGGGGAAAGGGTGAAGAAATAAAAGACTTATTTATTTATTTATTTATTTACTTTTCAAGTGTTACAAAATAACCAAGCTGGGTTTTTTGTTTTGTTTTGATTTGTTTTTGAAGATGAGTTGGTTCCTGGAGAAACTCTGGGGTTGTCATTCTTCCAAGAGGAAATAAGACAGAGATCTGTGCTAAACCATCCATGTCGCTGCCCAGGTGTGTACCCAGGTAATTGAATCACATGTCACAGCCAAGATGCCACCTAAGAACAAGAGCTAGGGCATTTGACTACTGGCCACTAGCTCTTCTGGGAATCCCCTTTGGGAGTACCAGTGTGTGATATTAATCTGTAGGTAATCACGGGGCTAGCTAATTAATAAGCCCTCCCTAGGAATTAAACCACAAGAGGCAGGCACTTGGAGGACTGGATTGCTTTGTCTACACTTCCGACAATCAAGAGTGAATCAAAGCTTAATAGTCCATCCTCATAATATTTGCTTCCTAGTCATGGGTTTTGTTTTTTTTTGTTGTTGTTGTTGTTGTTTTTTTGTCTTGAGATTTCATCAGCAGGGAATTGCCCATGTGTAAACTTCCTGCCTAGTTGAAGCTCAGCAACTTATAGTCTTAGAAAGTTGCCAGAGGCACTGGGGCATTGCATGACTTAATCAGCTAATGTGCTAACTAAAGTCCATGGGACAAGACTCAAACTCAGCTATTCCGAACTTACTCCAAAGCCAGTCCTGTATTCCCTAAAGTAGCAGTTTTTAAAGTGGGAGCCAAGCTGTAGCCAAGACACAAAGTAGGCTCTCACCTAACATGAAGAGGGGATGTGATCAACCAATCAGAGAGTGGGATGATGGGGCACATCTAACCCTTCCTTCACTATCAAGTCCTGGGATTAGTCTCCATTGAAATCTTACCTATCTTTATCTCACAAGCCACCCCTTCCCTCTTCATAGGCCCCTAATATAATTATAACTGAATGTCTACCTAGGAATACACAAAAGCAATTATTCCATTGAGGAAATCATCCTCCCACATCCCAGCTCACTGATTCCCTATGCCACAGATGACCTAGTGGAAAGGGCGTAGGTATGACCAGTGGGGAGGGGGAGTCTGCTCTCTGAGTGGTCTCCCCTTAGACCTGGAGGGGGCATCTTTGAGGCCCTCACCTTGCATGTCTAATAAATTGCAGAATCTTGTCCATATTATCTTCACTATATCCCATAATTCTGTTGTCTTCTCTCTACCCATCCAGATATTACCCTAGATCAAGCCCTCATCATCTCTTGCTGGGACAATTGTAGTAACCTCCTAATTGGTCTCTCTGTCTCCATTGTCTCCCCTTCTCCAATCAATTCTCCATACAGCTGTCAAAATCATTTTCCTAAAGCACAAGTATTGACCATATCACTCCCCTCAGTCAACAAACTCCAGTGGCTTCCCAGTGACTCAAGGGTTAAATATTATTTCGTCTTTATCACATCACTTAAAATTTTCTATTTTGTATAATTATGCACATAATTATTAGTATAACAGTATATATTTGTAAGTGAGAATATATGCACATAGTGGAGTGCATGCTCAAAGTTTTGGGTTTTTTTCTTCCTTATTGGGTATCATCATCAAAAAAGTTTGGAGATTATTGCAACATACCACCTCTTTCTAAGGCAAACGTGAATCTAAACCATATCACAAAATCACATAAAATCTGAATTGCAAAGCACCTCAAATACCATCTAGTACCCTCATAGCCTAGCACAGTGCCTTGAAAATCAAAGGAACTTTAATACATTTGTCCTATTGAATTGAATTCACTGGGTGAATTGGGGGAGTATCTGGGACAAGAGAAGCCCTCCACTGCTTAGCCCTGTGTTTCTAGTGACCTATTCAGATATCTTCCTTCCTTCATTCAAAGCCAGTTCCAGCTTCTCATTCAAAAACAAGAATAGTTCTGCAATCCAGCTATTTACCCATAATTTGAGCATGTACTTCAATGGGTTCATATATGCTAGGCTGTGTCTAAAAGGAACTGTTTATCCATGGTAATTAACCACAATGATCTTGACAAAACAAGCCATCTTGAGAAAGTCTGGGGGATTTGGGAAAGGGCTGGTAAAACAAGATACCTAAAATAAGATAACATGCCTGTGATGATGAATGCCATGATGCAACCAAGCCCACAGGAGAATAACATTATTCGAGTCACTTAATGTAAATATTTTATTACCTAGTTAAATAATAGTTTATTTTTATTTACTCGTCTTCATCTGAGGATCTCAAACATCATAATATCCTTGGAAAGTAAGTTCATCAGAATTAAAAGTAGACATTATTTAAAAAGGAAATGTGCCCTCCCATCTCTTTCCCTTCTACTTCCTCTCCCCTCCCTTCCCTTTTTCTCCCCTCCCCTCTCCCTCTCCTTTCTTCTCCTCTCCTCTCTTCTCTGCTCTCCTCTCCTCCTTATCCTCTCTTCTCTCCTTTCCTCTCCTCTTCTCTCTTCTCCTTTTCTCTTCTCTTTCTCCCCAATCTCCCACTTAACATTGAGGTTACCATTGGTTATAACTCTGCCCTAGTTCTCATTTCACAGAATCTGAGCGTTGGAAGGGACCTCAGACACTCAGACCCACACCTAAAAGGAATTCCCCACTCCAAGCTGCCCAATGAGCGGTTAACCAGTCTCTGCCTGCAGAGCTCAATGGAGGAGGAATACTCTTGAGGCACTCCATTACCCTTTTGGACAGCTCCAAATTGGGGGGAGTCTTTCCTGACAAATTTACCTCTTTATAATTTCCATCCTTTGCTTCTGGTGTTGCCTTCTGGGAATAGAACAAAAGAAGCATAACTTTTCCTTGACATGTCAGCCCTTCAAATATCTGAAGATAACTATCATATTCTCCCAGTCTTCTCCAAGGTAAACATCCCCAGATGATATGAACCCAGGACCCTTCACCATTCTGGTTGCCTCTCCTCTAGATGCTTTTCAGTTTATCATTGTCTTAAACTGGAGTACCCAGGACTGAACAGAATCTTTCAGAAAAGATCTGATAAGGGCAGTGGGATTATCACCGCCTTACGCCTTCCCATTTCTCTCTTAATGCAGTCCAAGAACCCATTAGCCTTTTGAGCTGCTACATCACACTACTGACTCATAATGAGCTTACAATCCACTAAAACTCTCAAATTTTTATTTCAGACAAACCATTGTCTAATCTTGCCTTCATCACCTTGTACTTACAAAGGTGATTTCTTGTACCCAAGTAAAAAATTTTACATTTATCTCTAATGAATTTTATCTTCTTAGATTCAACCTAATGCTCTGGGCTATTAAGATACTTTTGGATGTTGATTCTGTCAACTGTCAATTTGAAGGGCTGACATGTCAAAACTATCCCTCCCAACTTTGTAGCATTCACAAATTTGATGAATGTGCCACCCGTCTTTATCTAAATTACTAAAAAAACAAAAAAAACAAAAAAAACCTAAGTAGAAAAAGAATCTACAGTACCATGACAGGCCCCACAAACCTTTCACTATTGATGTGGAGGGTGAAAAGGGAAGTAAGGGAATATGCAATTCATTTGTATAGAGAACCAGCAGGAGAGGGGATATGTGCTTTGCTGCAGGAAGCATGCTAGTGTAGCCTAATTTGGAGGTATGATGCAGGGTGGGGAACACATTAAGCACACATGGAGACTAGTAAGATCATAGATTGATAGCTGGAAAAGACCTTATGGGTCATGTAGCCCAGCTCATTCATTTTACAGATGAGGAAACTGGGATCTTAACAATGGTCTCACCTCTAGTAAAATCTTCAGCATGTACATAGCCTTACTTTGGAGGCATAAGAATCCCAGAATTCCCAGCCTCCTACAGCTTCTCTTCAAAACATCCGAACCTGTTTTAGAGAGAAAGTTGGGGAGGCTACATATAGAAAAACCATGTCCTAGCAGCACAGGAGAATTTGGCTACAACATCAGCTAACCAGCTCTCATAGGTCACCTCCCCCCACATTGCTTGAAGGGTAGGACTCTACTCTCCCCTCAATATTGGTCCTGGTCATTAAACACCTTGGTGGAAATCCTCATATTCCTCACTCCTTTGGGAGCCCTGAAGAGAACTCTTAAAAAGAAACTATTATGTGGAATGCTAACATGAAGCCACTATCCACTATCAGAAATGAATAAGTGATTATTGGTGAGTCATTTACCAGAGTTTTGAGGCATTTAGAATATGGAACAAGGTAAATTTTGATTTGGAGTAGGGAATAATATGATAAATAATGATGATGATATCTCATATTTCCATCACTCTTTATGGTTTATATATTATGCTTTCCTCCCAACACCGTAGAGAGGATGGCTGTAAAAGTATTATCATCTCCATTTTATAAATAGGAAAACTGAGTGGCTAATAAGTATAGCAGTTGAGGTTTCCTTTTTTCCTAGGCCCAGAGGGACTACAACATAGAGGGAGGAGACTGGATCTGCAATTTTATTTGAATAGAGAACTCCCAGGTGAGGTTGGTACTGCATTAAGAGGTTAGTGACTTGTCCAGGGTCATACAGTCTGTGTATCTAGCCATTATACCATGATTACTATCAACAAGGAATATTAGGAAGGAGGTGATGAGTGGGCCTTAGACAATATAGAAGTATTAGAAAGGAAGAGTAGGCATGAAAAAGATACATCAAGATCCCAAAGGCTTCATCTGCTTTAATTCCTTTGACCCCTACTGGTTATGGACAGATATTTCATGAAATGAACTACAGATGGATGGGCATTTTCTTTAGAAACATTGTCTTGACAAGACGGATTTTTTTTTGCAAGAAGGAAATTAACTCTATAGAACTGTAAATAATAGTAGCAGGATTACTAACTGGAGACTTTAGAAAATAGCTACTGAAAGATAGCTGTAGATAAAGAGACAAAACCTGACAAAAATATCTTCCAGTCTTTTATTTCATAAAATTAAAAGGTAATGGAGGTGGATTTACATGTTTGTGCCACTTGGTTAAAATATCACCAAAAAAATTTACATAGGAGATTAAAAACCCACAGGTATGTAGGTCTGGCAAGAGGTAACCTGACAGCAGCTCTGGAGGCAGGAAAATGTGTGTTCTAGTATACTAACTGTGGAAGCCCTGGCCAAATCCCTTACAATCTAGGGGATGCTGGCAATGCTTGACGACTATAGCGTCCGGGAGAGTTGCTTGATCTGCATTGGTGAAGGGAATTTCAACAATGAGATAATCACACGGATCAACAAAACCAGAAAGGTCTAGCATAAACACACTATTTCGTTTCATAATTAGCAGGGGATTTTATAATTTCATTCTGCCCTCCTCCCCCCCGCCCCCTTTACGTAGATTTCAAGGTGACTGGAAGCTGGTCATAGTACAGTACAGTCTCAAAACAAGTCAGTGGTCAAGAAGACCCAAACTCCTGGGTGTCTCCATAGTTTCGGGTATTTTCACAAGCATTCCCTAGGCCAGCATACTGTTATTTTTCTCTGTTCTTGGGAATCGGTGGAACCTCAAAACATTTCAGTTCTTCACAGGCCAGTGCAGTCCAAGGCTGGGCACGACTGGCCTGAAGCTATAAACAACAGCCACTCCCAATCTGGCAGATTCGGAGGTCTTCAAGCAAAGACCGCCCCAATTTGAAGAGGATTCAGCCAGATACCGAATTCTCCAATTCCTCTAAAGCAGGGGTTCTTAACCTTTTTTTGTGCCCTGGATCCCTTTGGCAGTCTGCTAAAGCTTATGCATCCTGTCTCAGAATAATGTTTTTAAATACGTAGGATCACAAAGGGAACCATTTATAATGAAATACAGGGATCAAAATTAAGAGGAAAAAAAACCTTCAAAGACCCCTGGTTAAGAACCTCTGCCCTAAAAAATTCAGGGACAGTTTTCTTAGCTTCTGTTTCTGACTTAATGAAAGGAGGAGGAAGGTGGGAGCCATGGACTTTCACTTATTTGATTTCCACACCCCCCCCCAAAGATCTTGTGTTTGTTGTCGGTCAGATAATCAGAACCCAGGGAGAACCTTCCCTTCTGATTCACAAAAACGAGGCATTTCCCGCAGAACAGCCACGCAAGGTCTGCCGAGCCCAGGCTCCCAAGTGCAAAGAATGGCCCGAGAATCCGATTCACTGAAAACTTTGACAGACACAAGCTTCAAGGCGACGAGCCCCTTCATTCAGAAGCAGCTTTTCTGAGGGCTGTTCCCTATTTGCTACTTTGTAACCACCGTGAAGAGCAGAATTTTTAAACATGAAAATGAAGAAAAGGGAAGAAAAGGAGAGTCTCCCGGTCTGCCAACTCCTATTCATTCTTCCCAACAACATATGGGACTATTCTCCCGCGTGTCCTGGCTCTTTCTTCGGCTAAAGCAAAAGCAATCAAGCCTGTCCCGCCGCAGAGCAAACCCCACTCTTTGTGCCCGAGCTCGGCTCTCCCCAGCACCAACTCTCCCTCCCCCCTCCCCCGCAGCCCGACCCCAGCCCCCACCGCTGCTGGAGAGTAGACTGCGGCCAGCTCCTTTTCGCCGGGAAGCTGGTACAGCGATTGGGTGACGATCCCTTAGCCCACAAGTTCCGCGTCGGTTTCAAGGCTCCTCCCTCCGAGTGAAAGACAGACTCCGGGGCGCCTGGAAACCGGTCGGGGAGAGGGAGAGGGAGCCCAGTTGAGGGATTGACACAAATGGTCAGGCGGCGGCGGCGGAGGCGGAGGCGGAGGCGGAGGCAGAGGTGCGCTCTCGCCGGGGCCCGGGACGCCGGAGCTGCGCCGCCCGCCCAGCGGCAGCGCCCGCCGGACCAGCCGGCACTCGGGGCCGCCCGCCGCTCGCCCCCCGCCGGCGCTTCATGAATCGCCCGTCTCCGCGGCGGCGGCGCCGGCTGCGGGACGCGGAGCGAGCGCGGGACGACGAGGGCAGCGGCCGCCGCGGGGGAGCCGGCAGCAGCTGGGGCGGAGCGGCGCCCGGGACGGGGCCGAGAAAGTATGGCTGAGCGCGGGGCGCCCAGGGCCGGCCGCCCGCAACTTTGCGCGGCGCTCCGGGGGCCGCCGCCGCCGCTGCCGCTGCTGTTGCTGCTGCTGCTGCCGCCGGGGCTGCCGTCGGGGGCCCGCGCGCAGGCAGCCGGGCAGGTGCCGGGGCCCGGGCAGCAGCCGCCGGCGCCGGCGGGCGGGCAGCAGCCGCAGGCGCAGCAGTACCACGGCGAGCGCGGCATCTCCATCCCGGACCACGGCTACTGCCAGCCCATCTCCATCCCGCTGTGCACCGACATCGCCTACAACCAGACCATCATGCCCAACCTGCTGGGCCACACCAACCAGGAGGACGCCGGGCTCGAGGTGCACCAGTTCTACCCGCTGGTGAAGGTGCAGTGCTCGGCCGAGCTCAAGTTCTTCCTGTGCTCCATGTACGCGCCCGTGTGCACCGTGCTGGAGCAGGCGCTGCCGCCCTGCCGCTCGCTCTGCGAGCGGGCCCGCCAGGGCTGTGAGGCGCTCATGAACAAGTTCGGCTTCCAGTGGCCCGACACGCTCCGCTGCGAGAAGTTCCCGGTGCACGGCGCCGGCGAGCTCTGCGTGGGCCAGAACACGTCGGACAAGGGCACCCCGACGCCCTCGCTGCTCCCCGAGTTCTGGACCAGCAACCCGCAGCACGGCAGCGGAGGGGGCGCGGGGGGCCGCGGCGGGGGCGGCGGGGGCGCCTCGGCCCCGGAGCGGGGCAAGTTCTCCTGCCCGCGGGCGCTGAAGGTGCCCTCCTACCTCAACTACCACTTCCTGGGGGAGAAGGACTGCGGCGCCCCTTGTGAGCCCACCAAGGTGTACGGACTCATGTACTTCGGGCCGGAGGAGCTGCGCTTCTCGCGCACCTGGATCGGCATCTGGTCCGTGCTGTGTTGCGCCTCCACGCTCTTCACGGTGCTCACGTACCTGGTGGACATGCGGAGGTTCAGCTACCCGGAGCGGCCCATCATCTTCCTCTCGGGCTGCTACACTGCCGTGGCCGTGGCCTACATCGCCGGCTTCCTGCTGGAGGATCGGGTGGTCTGCAATGAAAAGTTTGCCGAGGACGGGGCGCGCACGGTGGCCCAGGGCACCAAGAAGGAGGGCTGCACCATTCTCTTCATGATGCTCTATTTCTTCAGCATGGCCAGCTCCATATGGTGGGTGATCCTCTCCCTCACCTGGTTCCTGGCAGCGGGGATGAAGTGGGGCCACGAGGCCATCGAGGCCAACTCACAGTACTTCCACCTGGCAGCCTGGGCGGTGCCAGCCATCAAGACCATCACCATCCTGGCGCTGGGGCAGGTGGATGGAGATATCCTCAGTGGGGTGTGCTTTGTGGGGCTGAACAACGTGGATGCTCTGAGGGGCTTCGTGCTGGCTCCCCTCTTTGTTTATCTCTTCATCGGCACCTCCTTTCTCCTGGCCGGCTTCGTGTCCCTCTTCCGCATCCGCACCATCATGAAGCATGATGGCACCAAGACGGAGAAGCTGGAGAAGCTCATGGTCCGTATAGGAGTCTTCAGCGTCCTCTACACCGTGCCTGCCACCATCGTCATTGCCTGCTACTTTTACGAGCAAGCCTTCCGAGAACAGTGGGAACGCAGCTGGGTGGCCCAGAGCTGCAAGAGCTATGCCATCCCTTGCCCTCACCACCAGGGTGGTGGGGGCCCTCCCCACCCACCCATGACCCCTGACTTCACAGTCTTCATGATCAAGTACCTCATGACATTGATTGTGGGTATCACCTCTGGGTTCTGGATCTGGTCGGGCAAGACCCTCAACTCTTGGAGAAAGTTCTATACCAGACTTACCAACAGCAAACAGGGGGAAACCACCGTTTGAGAGAGAAACATCCATCCCACAGGCACACAACTCCAACAAAAAGCCATTTCCAGTTTCCTCTGCTTTCCCATCCCTGAAAAGGTGGCTCCATGGGATTCATTCCTCTTGTTTGACTCTGGCTCTTTTCAGCCATGCTTCCTCTCATACACATTTAAAAAAAAAAAAAAAAACACCCTTCAGATCTCTAGAACCATCCCTGGAAGCAAGCAAACAAGGTTACTTAACTAAGATTTGGGACATACTGAATATGGACACCTCACTCTCTGGTACCAAGACTTTATGGTTTTATGATTGTAAATAGCCTGTGTAAGATTTTTGTAAGTATATTTGTATTTAAATGATGAAAAATCACATTTTTAATTATTTAGGGATTTTTAACCATTCCCAGATTTTCTTCCTCGGGTAATTTTTTTCCTACAAGTATTCCAAAAAGAAAAGGGGGAAAAACCCATTTCCCTCCTTCACACAGGTTTTTTCAGAGCCATCTGCTCAGGGTTGAGCAGAGAAGTCTTGATTTTGTTCCCATGTCTGACAATTCTCCCCTCCTTTCCCTCTGACCCCACTCCCCCTTTCTGAAGTGGGGTGGGGGAACTCAGATCTCTTCCAGCCTTCCAAACCCTACACTGGGAGCCCTGCCAGGCCCAATTCCACCCTCCCCTGGGGGCAGATTCTGAAGCCTTGTCTTTTTACTTTATAAACCTGAATTTTCTATGTGAACTGTGCTCAAAGCTCACCAGGGACCTGGCAGATGTGGGTGCTGACAGTCTTCAGCCTTCCACCACAACCCAGTTCTCATTCCCAGGCACTTAACCTGGTTTGAGGGTGAATAGGATGTAAATTCCAAGCTTGTTTTCCAGTCTACTTTTTCATGGATGAACTCATTTTTTTTTCCCTGAGTGTGTAAAATCTGAAATAGATTTGGCCAACCTCATGGAAAAAAATGTGGTGACTGAGCTTTTAGAAGAGGCATCACACTTTGTGTGGGTTGGAAAAGACTGAAGATGGTGGTTTGAAAATGTTAATTTCAATTGTAGACTCATTCTTGGCAGTCTGCCTCCTGAATTGAGACAGCTTAAGTGTTTATATTCTACCCTTATGTAAACAAAACAGTTGAGATCACCTGGAAATCTTTATTGGAAAATTGATATTTATTGTCATTAACAGGACAACAAAATATAAACAGGATCAGAAAACTTTAAGGGGTTCAGGAAAATGGGCTTTCTCACAGTGTAAGGCTATAGTCACTTTTTGAAATCAATTTACGGGCCAATTGATAATTAATCTTATAATTGCAGGACTCTTTAAGGAAACAAACAAAATGCTGTACATTGTTAACCCATTCTTGTTATTAAGAAACTAAGACTGAGGAGTCCTGGGTGGGGAATGGAGGAGAGACAGCCCCTGCCTCTGATGAGGAACCTGAGAAGATTCTGGGGGCTGAAGAGTATCAGTGATTGATGGGTTTATTCCCTCAATAAAATGATATTGCATACAATGAGAGAAAAGGGGCCCCGGTTCTGCCACCTCAAAATCTTGTGTGTTTCTCCTCTCCCACAGATTTGTACATGCAAAAAAAATACAATCAAGTCATATTTTTTGTGAGTTTGTGTGGAAGGAAAGGAGGTGAAATGCAGCTATCTGGAGAGCATTGTTTTAAACTTTCAGAGTATATCATAAAGCCTATACTTAATAAGATCCTAAATTAATCTGTGGCTGTCATAACCCTAAAATGCAAAGGTTTCTTTCTTTTAAAAAATTTGGTATGCATTTATTCTGTTCACTATCACAAAATCATCTATATTTATAGAGGAATAGAAGTTTATATATATCAAATACCATATTTTTAATTTCTCAAATAAAAAATTGAGGTTTTGTATAAAATGCTATGGTCTTTGTGCCTCACAGGAATACAACTTGTACTGTCTGCTGTCTTTACATTTTATAAGGGTCTCATAAGCCTGTCCCACTGTATGAGGAATTCAGCCCAAGGATTCATGAAATAGGTTTGCTACTTTTAACATTTAGGCTGGATCAAATAAATCTGTCTTTCCAAAGAGCTATGGTGATCATATTCAGGATCTCTGTTGTGGTTGATATCATTGAACTCAAGAAAAGAGCTGTTTTTATAAAAGAAGGAAATAGAAGTTTGTAAGGATGTTGTCCAGAGAGCTTATGATTTCATTATGAAAAAAGGCCCTACTATGAACAGATTTACATGAATATTTTTAGTACTTTTGTTTGTATTTCATCAATTACCTTTGTCAAAATATTTATAAGATTAACTTCTCTCTCCAGTTCAGAATATTCAGAAACAATCAATGAAATGTGGTTTTAAGCATTTTATACTGCAGTTAAATTTATAACTTTTTTAATTAGATGGAAAGCTTTTGAAGCTCTCAAATTTCTCTCTTCCAAGGAACCTTTATTGCGAGTCTCCCACAGAATTATTTATATGATTGACTCAAAGAGTTTTGATTTTTTTTTGTTAAAGAGCTTTTGAGCCTTTTTTAGTTTAATATATACATACAGAGGTTACTGATCATTTTATGATGAGGACAGATTTATCATCTAAACTATGAATAAAATAATGGAAATTTTAAAACCTAGAATAGCTTTGTTTCAAAGAAGAAAGAAAAAAAACCTGTTACTCTATAGATTCAATACTTTTGAGACATATATTTACAATGCAATGTTTTTGATCAATTAGAGTGGGCTAAAATGAAAACTATATATTTCAATTATGTTTTGGTTATAAAGGAATTAAAACAACTATTTTTTGTTGTTCAGTCTTTTAGGGAAATTGAAAATGTTTTCCCTATTGGGAAAAGTAAATATTTATAGCCTAAAATTTTAGGTAGCATTTGTATTGTAATTCACATATACTTCTCCCCAATCCCTGTTAAATTCCTCTTAAAGTAGCTATTTGAAAAGTCCTTCTGTAAAGACATGGAAAGATCAACAGCTCTAAACAATAGCAAAAAGATATCTCTTAGGACACTGGGTAATTTCAGGAGGCAATTTCCAAAAATCTGCTTTGAAGTCCTGACATTTATTTCTGAAAAGTTCCACCACATTTTATATGAGGAATAAATGTTAGGATGCTACTTAGCCTGGGTGTCAGGATGGTTTGATGTAGAATGATTTTATAAGCAGCTAGATTTAAATACTTGTAGAAGATCTTTTAAAAATCACCACCAAGCTCTGTTATTGAAGTGCAAGTAATTTAATACTGAAAGTAAAAAAAAGAGGTGCTTTTATATCAATTGCCAATCTATGGTGCCTCAAAGACCATAGAGCCATTGGCAATGGTGTCATGGTGGCTATTGGGCCATGTTGGTGTTCCCCTGACAATCCTTATTTTTATATGTTTTAATTTGTTCTCTTATTATTAATAACTGTCAATTAGAGTAATTTCTCCCCCTGCCCCCAGCTTCCTTGATTTAGCTATTGGGATGAGTGTGTATATATGCAGTAAAGTGAATCCTCTGATGCTTTTGAAAGAAAAAACAAATACATTTTGTAGCCCCCTAGGGTCATATTCTTAATTTGAGAGAGTAGTCCCCAGATCAGCCCCTTTAAGATGGATAGATAGGCAGGGGCTGAAGCAGATCTTTCACCTAGCTCTGTGGCAATCACTCGTCAAACAGTTTATGTACTACTGCTTCTTTTGTCTCCAGTGAGCAATGGTAGACCCTCACAGCCTTCTGAACTCTTCTGAAAGATTTTTGGCATTTAGCTATGGAGGAGTGAATGATGGGCAACTATTTAAAATAACAACTAAACACCAGCCATGTTGGTACTTACGTGTGGTTTCAGATCAGTTCCACTGACACCATGTGCCTCAGGCTGAATATGTGCATGTCTGTAAAAAGATTTTCCCTTACCCATAGCTGCTCTACTTTTATCTTTTTTTCTAACCAATGTAATTGGCTACAGGCCAGCTTTTGTGCCATGAATGTGCAATCAATTAAAGCCAATGGCACAACATTATAGATACACTACAGAATTTCTAATTATAGTCCATCTGGGGGCTAGCATAGCCTTGGCATTTAAAGTTACAAACTATTTAACTGTATCCCATGCATCAACTGAGTTGTGATCCTAGCTTTGGTCCAATGTGATTTAGGATTTCCACTCACTTTGGGTGGGTATTTTCTTGTAGCTTTTTTTTGCCCTTTGATACATGACTATGCCAAGTTGCCACCCCTTCCAGCTGGATAAGATGTCACTTTGTTGATTAAGCTGCAGACAGCCTCTGGACTAATTTTTATAGGGCACACTGCAAGAAGTGGTAACCAATTTCTCCCTAAAAATGGAACATCATGATCTTTGAACATATGAACACTCTTGTGTATATTATAAATAAGGAAATACATTTTTAAAAATTAGGACTTTAACATGGCTGAGTAACAAAATTTAATTTCTTCAGTATGATTTTGATTAGGGTGATTGTACATTTTTTTTAAAGTCAATACTCTGAAGGTCATAATCAGCTCTACCAGCCAAGGAGATATTTAACTTCAATTATTTAGGAAAGCAAACAAACTCCAGTTTTGTTTCTGATTTCCCAGTAGAGAATATTCATAAATGATTGTTTTCATTTTTAAATGATTCTCTTCTAAGATAGAAGCATATTTCAAAGCAGTACCATTTAGCTGATTTTTGAAAGGCCACTTCAATGCATTGCCTGTAGCAGTTATCAGATAGAAAATGTCTCTTAAAAGCATACACATGCACCTCTTCCAGCATTTAGATTGCATTTCTTCAAAATCTCCATATTCTTAGCAATCAGTTTAATGAAAATTTAAAATTTTAAAATTACAGGCATCAATAAACAGATGTTCTGTACATATCAAATGATAACGATTTCAAGAATATTTCTCTACTGAACAGGTCTTAAAACGTATATTCATAGCAATGCAGTGATTAACACATTAAAAAAGAACGAGCAGCAATGCTTTGAAATAGTTCGGTGTGACCTGTCTTTTCTTTCCCTTCCTTTCCTTTTTAGAAATCAAGTGTTATCCTCTAATCTGTGGCTATCTCCATGTTTCAGATCTCCACACCTGTTTGAATTAAATTTGCAGGGGAATAACTTCAAATTCTCCCCGTAGACAAAATGTAGCCTTTGCTTCCTTTCAAATCAGCAGTGTGCCCTTGCTTAAATGATGTACAGTGAAACAAAGTGTTCTCTTGCCCTTGGAGTAGATTCTTCCTCACAATCCCAGCATCCAAGTACCTGGAAGTCAAATAGACCTGAAGGCTTAGTTGGAAGTTTCAAAATGTCAAGGACTATTGTCGTGTTAAAGTGGTATAGTTTTTCTTCTGCTGTGAATTAGGACTTTTTTTTTTTGGAGGGGGGAAGTATGTGTGGGGTCTCTTTAAGAAGAAACATTTTAGCATGATGCATCCAATTACCTAAGATCATTGAGGGCAGTGATTGCACAGACAATGGGAAGCAAATGTTTGAACCCTTCATTTTCACAATCCAAGAGAACCTCATTATGATGGCTTGTCAGTACATGGATTCAGTTATCCACAGGTCAGATCAAAGGGCCTGAGCTGGGGCGACATAAGTAAGAGCCTATAAGGTGAGGAGTAATCCAGAATCACCAAAAGGCTCCACTGTTGAGCCTACTCCTTCCCTTACCAGGTCCTTTCCTAAAACTGGGAAGAAGCAAAAGGTGTTGATTTAAATTTTATCTCTTATCTCCCTTTGACAGATTTACCAATGTCAGTAAGATTGCCCAAGAAAGCAATATCAACAAGCATTTATTAAGCACTTACTGAATATATTTTATTAAGTGATAGAGATACAATAAATTTTATTGTTCAGTTGTGTCCAACTCTCCATGACTCCATTTGGGTTTTTCTTGGGAAAAATACTGGAATCATTTACCATTTCTTTCTCCAGCTCTTTTTACGGATGAGGAACTGCGGCAAATAGGGTTAAGTGACTTGCCCAGGGTCACACTGCTAGGAAATATTTGAGGCCCGATTTGAGCTCAGGAAGAGTATTCCTGATTCTAAACTCAGTGCTCTATCTACTACACCCCCTAGCTCTAATATTTATATACTGTTTTAAGGTTTGCAGTATGTGTCATATCATTTCATTTTATCCTTGCAGCCTGGGAGTTAGGCTGTAGGTGGCATATTCAGAAAGACCTGAGTTCAAATACAGTCTCAGACACTTCCTGGCTGTGTGACCCTAGGCAAGTCACTCAATCATGTCTGCCTCGGTTTCCTCATCTGTAAAATAAGCTGGAGAATGAAATGACAGACTACTCCAGTATCTCTGCCAAGAGAACCCCAAAAAAGGGGGGATGAAAAATCAGGCATCATTGAAAATGCCTGAACAACTATTATTAACAAATCAAAAAGGAATTCATTTTAAAATGGGATCAGTGCAGGGCACAGAGTAGGAACTTTATAAATAATCAGTAGGACCAAGTTTTAAGGTCAGGATCTCAAGGACACCATTATTGAAAGACATTAATATTAGTAATAGGGCTAGCATTCAGATATATATAACAGGCAGGAGGAATTCTTCCAAAGATGTTGGAAAGATAGTAACTTCAACTTTCTTTCCAGGTCTCGTGGTGAGGTAAAGGTAGTTGGTAAAGCTCCTCAGCACCAGGTTCCCCAAGGAATACACAGTCTTATCGGCCACAACGCCTTATTCTTGCTATCTGTTAATTCATTTGATCAAGCATTCATTTAATGCTATTCAGTGCAAGGCATTGTACTAGGTTGGGGATACAAAAATTGAATGTGATAGTCCCTTCCCTTAAGAAGTTTAAGAAGAATGGAAACAAGCATTTATTAAGCACCTACTATATACCAGGCACCATACTAAGCACTTTACAAATATCTCATTTGATTCTCTCAACAACCCTGGGATGTGAGTGCTCTTATTATCCCCATTTTACAGTGGAAGAAACTGAGGAAAATAGAGACTAAGTGACTTGCTCAGAATCACACAGCTGGTAAGTCTGAAGTCAAACTTGAATTCAGGTCTTCCTGATTCTGAGACCAGTGATCTACCCATTGTGCCACCTGGTTACCTTTTTGGACTTCAATAGGAAGGATATGACATATCCATAGGTAAAATACTTATCTGTGTGCTAAGTATTTGGCCAAATTGGTAGAGTGAGATAGAAGCCAATGAGAGAGGCAGAAGTGATCTTAGACAATTTGAGGTGAGAACTTTCCTTGGGAGAGAATTTCAGTTTGGGAAGACTTCATGGAGGAGGTGTCCTATGACCTGGACCATGAAGAGACAGAAGGATGTCACTAGGTTGAGGATGTGGTGGAAGGATATTCTAAGCTAATGGAACATCTTTGGCCAGAGGCCAAGCATTTCTTATTTCCCCAGCAGCTAGTGGCCTCTCCATATCGTCTTCACCTTGTCTCTAGTTTGGATATTCATGCTGTTTCCTCCAACCATGTACCTCCCTGAAGGCAGGGGCTGTTTCATTTCTTAGCATCTCCAGTGCTTGGCACATAGTAGGTGCTTCATAAATGCTTGTAGATTGATTGATTTACAGAGCATAAAAATGCAGATCAAGGAGATATCTTCGAAATTGTCCCCTCTAATTCTCTCATTTTATAGTGAGGAGAATGAATAAAACAATGCTTAAAAAAAAAACTTGACATGGTACCATCAGAGTGAAGAAAGGCTCAAAGACAACATCCCATGCTGTAGCAAGATGGAATCAAAGATCTCATCCCTGTGTTTGGCTTTAATTAATTTTGGTGTAATAGAATATGGCAGGAAGCTCAGGTGAAACCACAAGCTTATGAATAGGCAGATCTAACCTCTCTGTTTTAGTGACTGATGAAATATGGACATTTCCTCTCCAAGATCTGAAGGGTGAATTTCCATAATTTTTCAAAAGATAAATGTTTATATCAAGTGCAGGAAAATGAAGCACATAACTGGAGTTATTAATTCATAGAAGTATCGAATCTGAATGCTGGAAGGGACCATCTAGGACAGGAGTTCTTAATCTTTTGTCATGGACTCTTCTGGCAGGGCTGTGACACCTTCTCATGATAATGTTTTCAAATGCATAAAATGAAATACAGAGGATTATAAAGGAAACCAATTATATTTAAGTATGTTTTAAGAAGCAAGGTCACTAACCTTAAGGAAAAGAAACCCTGATTTTCCCTAGCCCAATACCTTCAAATTACAAATAAGAAAACTGAGGCCAAGACAAAATTATTTATCTCAGTTCAACTAAGAATCATTGAGTGTTTGGCCTATAATCCCTGGGGAGGCTGAGGCTAGTGAACTGTTTGAATTTGGGACCTCTGAGCTACAGTAGGGCTAAGTCCAGTACTAATATGGCAAGTGACCAGGACTAGAGGTCACCAGGTTGCCTAAGAAAAATCGAACAGGTCCACCTTGGGAAAATGGAGTAGGTTAAAACATCAGTGTGGATTGTTATTGGCACTGGACCTGTGAATGGTATTGCTTTTATAGCCTGGGTAAGGTGAGGGAGAGGGAGGGAGAAAAAGACAGAGGGAGACACAGAGAGAGAGACAGAGACAGAGAGAGACAAAGAGAGAGAGAGAGAGAGAGAGAGAGAGAGAGAGAGAGAGAGAGAGAGAGAGAGAGAGAGAGAGAAGAAGGAGGAGGCAGGAAAGAAGGTAAAAGAAAAGGAAGTAAGGGAGAGGAAAAGGGAGAAGGAAAGGGAGAAAGAGAAGAAAAAGAAGAAAGAGAAAAGGAAGGGAAGAAGGGAAGGAAAGGGAAAGAGAGAGAAGAAAGAAAAGAAAGGAAAAAGGGAAGGGAGGATGGGAGAGGGAAAGAGAAAAAGAAAGAGGAAGAAAGAAAAGAATGAAAAAAGAAGGAAGAAAAGGAAGGGAAAGAGAGAGAAGGAAGAAAGAAAGAAGAGAGAAAGAAAGGGATGGAGGGAGAAAAGAGGGGGAGGGAAAGAGGGGAGGAGAGAAGTAAGGAAAAGAAGATAGGGAAGAAAGGAAGGAAAGGAAGAAAGGAAGGGAGGAAGGAAAAGAAGGAGGAACAAGAGGAAGAGGAAGAAAGGAAAGAAGGAAGAAAGAAAGAATGGAAGGAAGGAAGAAAAAGAAAGACAGACAGACAGAGAGAAAGAAAGAAAGAGGAAGAAAGGAAGGAAGGAATGAAGAAAAAAGAAAGAAGAAAAGGAAGGAAAGAAGAAAGAAAAGAAGATGGAAGGAAAACAAATGTATGTAGAGCATGTGTATTTTTACTATATACTTACTTTATGAAAACACAAACCCTGTAGGGTCCAGAGGGCCAATTAGAATATGATTTTTCAAAAATTCTAAAATATATCAAGTATAGGAAACATCATCTAGAGAAAAATAGGTTTGGTTATATAAGCACATATGTAACATTTCAGAGTTTTGAAGCTCCAGCCAACCTATGGGGACTTGGCATTTAACATGCTATTTTGATTTAGATAAAATCATAGCAGCTCAGAGCTTGAAGGGGCCTTCAAAGTCATTCCGTCTAATATCATTTTGTGATAAAGAAATGGAGGAAACACATAGAGGTGAAGCCATCTGCCAGAAGTCACATTAGTGCTGAGTGGGGGGGTTCCAAGTTGTGCTTCTCCCTGGCTATGACTTTTGCCCTCTACTAGGTGACTGCCTCCTCAGTCTAATTCAATCCATAGAATCACAGCATCTGAAAACTTGGAGGGGCTTCACTGGCCATCTAGTCTAACCCATACTGGAAAGGAATTCCTACAATGACACGACTCCCAACTGGTCATCCAACCCCAGCTTACTGACCTTTAAGAAAGGGGAATCCCACCATTTCTTGAGGCAACCTAGTCCAGTTCTGGGCAGCTCTGATTGTTAAGAAATTGTTCTTACCCTCAAGCCTCAAGTTGCTTCTTTGCAGCTTCTGCCCTCTGGGGTCAACTAGAACCAGCATGATCCTTGCTCCCCATGGCAGCCCTTCAAACCCTGGAAGATGGCTGTTATATCCCTCTTGAATCTTCTTTTCAGTAGCCTAGGTATCCCTAGTTCCATCAACTGATTCTCTAATGACATAGACTATACTGGCCATTTTCCAGCTTATCTCAATATAATCCTGCAAATGAGGTCTGACAAGGGCACAGTACTATGAGCTATCACTTCCTTATTTTTGGAAGCTGTGCCCCTCTTCATACAGATCTCATTAGTTTTTTTTTTTGGCTGCCATATCATACTGTTAACTCATACCAAGCTTGTGTTCTATTAAGCCCCTCAGATCTTTTTTTCAACTCAATGCAATCCAATAAGCATTTATTAAGTATGTACTACATGCTCTTAAGCCACTGTGCTAGATACTGAGGGTACATGAGAAAAATGAAATAGTCCCTGCCCTCTGGAAGCTTATATTCTACTGTTAAGAATGCAACATGTACTTAAGGAAATATAAAGAAATATCATAAAGGCTAAAGGTCTCATGTAGGAAGTGGGACCTCAGTTAAGCTTAGAAAGATTCCCTGAGGTGTTGGTGAAGAGGGAGTATACTTTGGGCACAGAGAACACTGCCTTGGGGGCAGGAGATGAAATGTTGTGTATGATGCACAACCAATGGGCCAGTTTGATTGAAATAGTGCATGAAGGTCCAAAATAGGAAATAAGACTGGAAAGGCATATGGAAGCCAGATCAAGGAGGACTTTAAAAGTCTGGTTAGGGAGCTTGTATTTTATTACACAGACAACAGGGAGGCATTGCAGATTTTTGAGTAATGGAATTACATGCTCAGGTTTGTGTTTTAAGACTATTAACTGGATAGCTATATGGAGAATGGTTTAGAGATGGTTGGGACTGGAAGCAAAGACACCAGTAAGGAGACTATTACAATAATCTAGTTGAAATGTGATGAAGAAGTAAACAAAGGTAGAAGCTGTGAGTGGAGGAAAGGGGCCAGAAAGAAGAGGCAGTTATAAAATGTGTTAAGTACTTTGCAAATTTTAGAATGCTTTGTAAATGTCAGTTATGGTTATTGCGCTCTTTCTAATTTTTTTTCAATGGTGTTCAGAGAGAGATAGTCATAGGACAAGTCACTATCTTGGTATTAGTCCTTTAAAACTGAACATTCTACAAGCTATTGTAATATACCTTTTATAGTTGAATGAAAGACTTAGAATGTGAGCTCCCTGAGAGCATCCTTAGTGCACATATACCAAATACGATGAGGGGAATGATTCATTACCTCTTCACACGTGATTTTGATTTCTTCTGCTAGATCTCTATGTATTGGAAGCTTTTCATTCTGCATAGCTTGGAGATTATGAGCATTAAGGATGGCAATATATGTTTTAAAAGGTTTCTAATCTAGCCCCACTGGGGTGGGCTGATTGAATGGTACCCACAGAAGAGAGAGTGAGGCCGATGATTTGTGCAACTCTGTTTCACCTAAATCCAATTGATGGGCAAGTCAAGACATCACTCTCAAGATATCAACTGGTCCTCTTCAAGAATGAAGGATAAACAACAATGATAAAGGAAACTTCATAGAGTGTATGTAAGCCCAGGGTCCTCTTATGCTGAGCAAGCCCGAGCGCTTCAGGGTCAAAATGCCTTCAGATAAAAACTGCCCCATGGGGAGTGGGCATTGGCTTTGTTTTCTCTCTGGTTCCCTCTTAAAAGGAAAAAATTCTAGGTTATATATGACCTGAATTTATATGCATTCTGGAAAAATTCTTAAAATACAAGACAGTGCCTTCTCAGATCTGCACTCACCTAAGTTTGTGCTGAGGAAAACCTCTTCCCCCTTTTTGATTGAGTTCTCTCAGTCCCACTGTATTTATTCATAGTCAGGCAAACTCATAGTAAATGGCCAAGTAGTTTTAACAGGCACTTCAAATAGCATACTAATGCAAAAAAAGCAATTAAATGCAGAAAGCTTCCAAATCGAAGCTGCTTTGCCTGTAGCAGAGAGCACATGCATGGGTTTTTCTCTCCGTAGCTGAAGGAAAAAGAAATAACTAGTCGGACAGGTGAGCAGACTTCTCTAATTCAAGATGGGAGGGAGAGGGGAAGAGCTGTGGAATGGGTCTGGGTTTTGGTTTCTCAGAAACCGTACATCTGCTCAATCTGCTTTCAGACCCTTAGCTTCAGTGTTAACCCACATGTGCCTTGTACACATCTATCTCTGGTTCCAGTCTGACTTGGTTTCTACTGTCTTCTGAGCAGTTGGAGAAGCTAGGGAGCCCAGTGGATAGAACACTAGGCCCATAGTCAGAAAGACTCCTCTTCATGAGTTCAAATCTGGCCTTAGCCTCCTACTAGCTGTGTGACCCTGGGCAAGTCACTTCACCCTGTCTGCCTCAGTTTTCTACAAGATGATTGGGACAAGGAAATGGCAAAACATTCCAGTATCTCTGCCAAGAAAACCACAAATTGAGTTGCAAAGAGTGAGAAACTACTAAAAAAATGACTGAACAACATTGGACAAGTGAAAGCCACTGGTCATTACTTGATTCCAAGGTCAGTTTAAAATGGAATGTCAGAGAATGCTACATGCTGATAGGCCATCAGTACCACCTGGCTGCCTCTGCTTTTCCCACCCCTTTTCCTTGTGGCTTTCTTTGTTGAAGCTCTTCAAAGCCAAAAGCCATGGGATACAGGGAACTCTGGGTAGTGCCACCCTCAGGCAGACCCTTCTGCCTTTGTGATAATAACTCTGTAGGATAGAAGGTCTGCACTGATATCTGTACTACATTCAATTTTTATGAAATAACATTATAGCTGGGTAATCGTGGGCAACTGTTAGGTATGTGAGCTATATTTGGCTCCATATGTACACCTATATTTATAGTGGGGAAGTTCATTGTCTGCAGTTCCATGGAAGACAGAGAGCTTCTGATGTGTATTTCTAGTTCCCAGGTCATATCATACCAGGTGTTTATTGGTGGTTAATATCAGTAACCTACAGTGATAGGTTTGTGCAATCTCTACTCTTCTTAACATAATTCCCATTGATTGTTAAGTTCAGGCTCCTTTCGGCTAACCTTGTTGTAATTTCTGATATGAACATCTTCTGCTTGGTCTTTAGATTCTAGAAGTTTTTGGAGATTTGGGCCATTCATTATAGTGGCACCTATTTAAAATGTTGTTCTTAAATGTTTATGTTGCAATTCATGCCATTTCATTGCATAATGTGCATCAATAAGTGGAACCCATTAAGGACAGTGTTTGTTTTTTTTTTGGGTAGGACTTGGTGGTAATGGCCTAATCCAATGACTTTCTCCACATTTAGAAGGACAGCCATTTTTTGGACTTAGTGGTTTTCACCATCATCACCATCATCACCACCATATTCATGAGTTGTGTTTTCATCTGAGAAATTTTGCAGAACAAGTATTGTGGTGTCATTACTTGTAAGCTACTCTGCATCACATTGCCTTGCAGCCTTGTCATACGGTAAATCAATAATTAATTTGAAGACCCCTGAAGTCATAGGTTTGACCTTATTAGCTATACTGCCAAAGGGAGCTCTTCAATGCCAGTTTCGGAAAATGCCTCCATGATACCAGTAAGGGTTAGTCAATCAATTCAGATTCATTGAAGCTGAGTAGGAAGCAAAGGTTTTTAAGTATCCTGATTAACTTGGGCTCTATTTCCTGATATAGATTCATCCCCAGTCTAGAGAGTCACTCTCTGTTTTCCACTTAGCTATCCAATTCAATTTAATTCAATTCAACAAACACATCAATATTTAAAGTGCTTGCTTACTATGAGGCTATGGAGACTTTTCTTTTATGGTCCAGATCACTGATTTCATCTGTGAGGCCCAGGCATTGAGAAATTGAGTGTGTTGCTTGCTCAATATCGTGTATCGTGTATTAGAGGCAAAACTTGAACCCTGGAGATTCTGACTCTAAGGCTGACCATTTGACTATATTGTGATGGCTCTGGGGGCAGTGGAGATGCACACACACAGACAGACACAGACACACAAACACACACACACCTCAAAGGAGTTTAAAATGATGGGAGCCTGAACCTTTCTTCCATGTCTCAGTTTTCTAGAAGCCAGGTGTACCCAGAAGTCTTTCTTCTGCCATATTGTCATTGCTATGCAGTATGCAGTTCCAACCTCTTTATTCTTCCCTGGAGTCCCTCTTCCTCTTGTTGGCTTCTGGGATTTCCTGACATCCTTCTCTTAAATATCTCTTTTTGGCCAAGTTCAGCATTCTTACCCTTACATTGGACTTTATTCAATTCTTGGCCAAAGGACCAGGTTTTGAATTCTTGGCTCTGCTGACTTTTAGCCACTGTGACCTCAGATGAGTCATTTTACTTCAATGAGACTCAGTTTCCTTATTATAAAATTAGGATACTTCTTATACTTCAATATTATTTTGAGACTGAAATGAGATGTATATAAATGATAAAAAAATAAGCTATATAGGTATATACACTCTATAGTTTATACATTGTGGGAGAGCTAGTGTCAGGGTATAGTTAAGTGTAGGAAGACCTGACTTCAAATCTTGCCCAAGACATTTACTATCCTACTAGCTGTGTGACCCTGGGTAAGTCACCACACCTCACTCAGCCTCAGTTTCCTCATCTGTGAAATGGACACAATAAATAGCACTTTTCAGGATTGCTGTGAAGATAAAATGAGATCGTTTTTGTAAAGTTCGATATAAATGCTATCATTATTATTGATTAAATTGTTATTATCACCCATGCCAGGGAGACCTTGTGGATATAAATTGATTTTTTGTTACTGGTCACATTTAAAGACCACTGCAATATAAATGCTTAGACTACAATGCAAATCTCTGAATTGGGGGTATACTGTAGTCATGTTCTAGGTTCTTTCCCTGTTAAGTGCATATAGAGTGGTACATTTGGAATTGGGATGACTTGGGTTTGAATTTTGACTCAGACCTTTAATAGCTGTGTGATCTGGGGCAAGTCACTTAACCTCTCTTCACTCATCTACAAAATGAAGTCCTACATGAAAGTTTTAAAGTTCCTTCAAGTAATCAATCTACAACTATGACCATTTATCATCACACTTCCTTCTCAAGTTTATTCCGTTTGACTTTGCCCTAATCAGTTTCTAAGCAGAAATATTTTAGTAACAGGTCAAAGCTCATTTGGTGTCTATTGATGTGTCCAAATGACAAACTCTATCAGAAACTTCAAAATCAGAGAAATACACTGTTTAGAGAATATAACAATATGTTCTAGGAGATCAGCTGGGGGAGGGCCCTCAGTATGAATGAACATTTAATGTTAAAATAATGTCAAATATTACAGAAAAAGATTATATGCCTGAGTGTCTCTGGGTAAAGGGAAGGTGAAACAGGAGTACTGACTTAACGTTAGGAGAGGTGGGGGGCGGACCAACCTGTACTAGGTAGGGAAGTAGGTGACGGGAGGAAGGCTAGAAGGGGGGACCTGCTTATATGCCTGCATCATGGCAGAAAAAAATCAGGTAATCATAGAATTGTTTATGTGTATATGTATATGCACATGTACGTGTATGTATGCATGTGTCTGTGTATATACATGCACACATGCATACATGTATATGACTAACCTCAGTATAGAAGACAAGGCCGAGTGAGCTGAAAGGACGCGCTGTTTTCTGCCTATACTTGATCTACAGTAGGACCTCACTTCTCCTCCTTGGGAAAACCAGAGATCTTCTGTCGTGAAGAAACTGGCCCTTCCTTTCTCTTACCTCCACCTCTCAAGACAATCTAAATGGACTAAATCATCAAATCCCTCTTCTGGGTTTGCTAAATAGCCCTACTGTGATTCAGTAGTGCCTCCAGACCCCACAAAGCCCTACACCTGCTCTGCTGATACCGGACATTTCTTTAACAAGTGACAAAGCCATTCATTTCACAATTAGAGATGGAAATGGAAGTGCTTGACTGGTGTGTTAACTCTTTAGCAAGAGTGAATTTTGATCAAAGTAAAATCAGTTAACTCAATCAAACAGGGGCAACGGATGGCTAACAGAACCTTCTAGACTGTTTGATTAGGGGTAATAGAGTCAGCAGAAGTAAACAGGACAGCTCAGTTGCCAGGAAGGGTCCTCCTGGAGAGAAGGGAAAAAGCAAAAAGAGAAAGATGGGAATGCAAAAACCAAGCCTCCAGCTTCATCATTTTGTCTAAAGTTAGCCCTGTTTACCTTCAGTTGTGCCAGGACAAACAAAGGCTGTCCTGGAAAGTATTCTTGGCATGTAGCTGCAAACAGAGGCAGCTCTGCTTTACGTGACTTGGGATCTTGGGGGGTGGGAGGTGGGGGACTTGGGGCAGGAAGTGTTGAGGTAGTTTGATTTTTTTTAAGATGTACAAGTTACCATAAAAGAGATTTATTCCAAGGGAATTGAGATAGTAACCACATAAAAGATTGATTCGTTAACTCATAAATCAAATTACCTTCCTTGTTGGACAATACTGGTTGAAAATATAAGCTTGTTATTCATGTTGGTTAATTAATATATCATTTCAGGAAACTCTAGAAAGCTGGTACTAAAAGAAATTTCTCAACCCACGACATGGATGTGCCCTTTGTCTTAAAGGTATTAAAATTAATGCATTAAGAAGAAACTCACTTTGCAGTCTAGAATAATTTAAGGCAAGATTGTTGAATTCTTTTAGAATGAAGTCACATTTGGTCCATACAACTTAGTTCAGATTGGAAAGGATATAAGAGCTTTTTTATTGATGGTAATAATGGGAAAATTACTACTACTACTACTACTACTACTACTACTACTACTACTACTACTACTACTACTACTACTACTACTACCTAACATCTGCATAGCATTTACTATGTGTTCAGGCATTGTGCTAAGTCTTTTACAATGATTATTTCATTTGATCATCACAACAACCTAGGGAGGTAGGTGCTATTATTGTCCCCATTTCACAGGTGAGGAGACTGAGGCAAAGAGAGGTTGATTGACTTGCCAAGGGTCACACAACTAGTGTGGCTGGATTTGAACTTGGATCTTCCTGACTCCAAACCCAGTGCTCTATCTATTCTACCTACTAGGAAGAAATGTCTCCTTGGTATCTATCTACATGTGTCTATGGATGTGTAGGTATGCATTTAACACATCAACTCATTATTGGAAATATTTCAAAGAATATTTCTGTTTTCATACATGATCTGATAGGATTGACTAAGGAATAAAAATTAGGGATTTTTAAAATGATTTTTTTTGCATTAAAGAGGTTGAAATAGTCTGTTTCAAAAGATTTTTATAAAATAAATGCTGAAAATGTTCTTTGCAGTGTACTTCCAGATGGGTAGCTAGGTGGCACAGTGGATTGAGGACCAGGTCTGGAGTAAGGAAGACTCATCTTCCTGACTTCACTAGCATTGTGACCCTAGGCAAGTCACTTAACCCTGTTTGCCTCAGTTTCCTCATCTATAAAATGAGCAGGAGAGGGAAATGGAAAACCACTCTAGTATCTTTGCCAAGAAGAGTCTAAATGGGGTCACAAAGAGTCAGACATGACTGAATCAACTGAACAACAACAATTTCCAGATGGTGCTACAGAAAAGTCCAACCACAACGTATTTGAAATTCTATCCATAATACCTAAAACGCAAAAGACTCACGTGTTCCTTAACAAATACTCAAATCATAAATCAATAATCCATCATACCCAATATCCTCTCCCAAGCGACAAAGAGAACTTTATAGAACTAAATAGATATTTCACCTTCATCTTAGATTCTTGCTGTCTAAGCAACTTACAAGTTCAGCATCTTCTAGCCAGCCAGGCATGTGACCAGCCAGGCATGGGCCCCCAGTCTCTTCAAGAGATGGACAGTCATATTAGTGGCTATCTTCTCTTCCAATAAGTGGTGTGGAAGAAACCACTTTCTGATGTGTGTCTTTCATCAACCCAGCAACTCAAGAGAGAGTTGATTGAGGTTCAAGCCTTTCTTCAGTTCCTGTTGTATTCTGAGGGGGCACTAATTTCTGATCAGCCTCTAACCCTATCTTATAAAGACTCCTGGTTCCAGAGACCAGAGAATTAGTGAAGAGATTCCTTCCTTGTCACTGAAGTTCTTTAGTAAGGGGCAAGTAGTAGGTGGGATGAGTAGTATTACTTCTGTTTTATGAATGAAAAACTGGGACTCTGAGAAATAGAGCAAATAGATGTTCAGTGGTGGAGGGCATGCCCACATAAATGAAATGAAGATTCTATTGAAACATGTAATTGAAATTCTCTCCCTCATTCTCCATAATTTCTTCTATTTTTTCAGTAAATAAAGTTTTATCTCTTCTCCACACTTTAAATAAATATATCATCCTGTAATGGAATGATAATGGGATAGAAGATCTTCCCCACCCATTAATAGGCCTCACATGGAGCCCATTAAGGGAAGCTTGATTAGGAGAGACTTGTTTTTCAGGAAGGCCCACACCTTTTGTGAAGCCCTCTGATACTGAAGAAGGGCATAAATACTCTGAAGGTAGCATTTTGCTTTGGGCCTCATGGGAAGAGTGTTCTTGTGATCTGACCAGATGAGACTCTGGGTAGTCATTAAGGAGCCCCCAGCTTTGAAAATCCCAGATGTTGGTGTTTCTCTCTCTGGTAACTATGTATGCATTGCCTTGGTCAGACAATTGGATCTGTTGGTTGGTCTTTATTTATCTGCTTATACTCTCTCTATTTTCTTTATTTGGATTTTCTCTGAAGTTCAGGGTGATGACTTTTCCCCTGGACTAATGAATGTAATTAAAAGAAGATTATTGACACCTTTTGAGCAGTCTTTCCTAGTAAAGCAAATCAAAGAACCTGTGCTAGCAGCCATCCTGGCAATGCCAGGATGGTTGCTGCTACACATCCTTTTCTCTTTCGCTTTATAATGATTCTTCTTTATGTTTAAACCTATGATCCAGTTGGAATTGGCTGTGCTATATGTTATGAGGTAAAGTTCTACAGTTTTTGTTATATTGTTACCCAACATACCCAACTGTTATCTCAACTTTTATTAAATAAAAAGTCATTTCCCTAGTTTTTAATTTTAGTTGATTTATTAAAGACAAATACTCTGTATATTCATTTGGGTTTTTTTACTGGTATTTTTATTTCACTCCTTTGGTATGTTTTTCTATCTTTGACCTGGTACCAGATGGCATTGATGCCTTTTATATTTTAAAATCTGGGATAGCAAGTTTGCCTTTAAGCAGTTTTTTTATTTTCCTAAGTGCCTCCTAAGACTATTTCTCATTTGTTTTTCAATGTGAATGTTGTTATAATTTTATTCAGTTCCATAAAGAAACCCATGAGAATTTTGATTAGTACTGCATTAAATCTATAAATTAAAGAAGAAATACACTTTTTTTTAACCACTGACTTATTCTTTAACTTTGAATGTCCTTTCAGTCACTCAGATCTGCCCTGATTTCCGTCACCATTTTTATAGTTACCTTTATAAAGAGCATGTGACTATCTAGGTAAAATAATGCTCAAATATTTGATATTTTCATTGGTCTAACTATAATTTCTTTTTTATGTACATAATGTTTTCTTGGGCTAGCTTGGTAACATTAGAATGTGAATGATTGGGGCAGTTAGGTGGCACAGTGAGTAGAGCGTTGGCCCTGGAGTCAGAAGGACCTGAGTTCGGATCCGGCCTCAGACACTTAATGCACACACAAACAAAAACCTAGCTGTGTGACCTTGGGCAAGTTACTTAACCCCAATTGCCCTCCAAAAAAAAAAAAATCTACTACTAGAATGTGAATGATTTTGTGAATTTATTTTATATCCTTCAACCTTGATGAACTCTTTTTATTGTTGACACAGATAGATTTCCTAAATTTATATCATCTGTAAAAAATATGGTTTCAACCTCTTTCTTTCTTTTTTTTATTTTTTAAAGCAATTGGGGTAAAGTAACTTGCTCAAGATTACACGGCTAGTCATTATTTATGTGTGGGTGCTCACTTTCTGAGGCCGGATCAGATCCCGGACTCCAAGGCCGGCGCTCTTACTCACTGCGCCACCTAGCTGCCCCTAACAACCTCTTTATTTCTGAAGCTAGTCATTTTAATTTGTTTTTCCTATCTTATTCAAATTGCTAGAATCTTTAATACTATGTCACATGGGGCAGTGGGCACCTGCTTTTAATCTTTGTTTTAGTAGGAATACTAGTTTTTTTCCATTGCATACGGAATTGGCTCTCAGTTTCAAGTATGTCCTTTTTTTCTATCAGCTGCCAAAAAATCCTTCTATTCTTATTCTTTTTGTATTTTGCCATAATTTTTTTTATTTTCTAAGAGATCTTTATGTATCTTTTGAAGTTATCATATAATTATATATTTACAAGATCTATTATCCTCTACTAAACTACTGGTTCTGATTCCTCATGGTGACCTGGAAGTCACTCTGGATTCTCAGAGGCTTTGTCAATAAGCACAATCTGTCAGTCAACAAAACTGGGAAGGCTTTTAATAGAAGATCAGCAATGATTGTTCTATCTATATCTATATCATCTATATCTAATCTATCTATATATGTTGTCTGAAAACCAACCAAGTTAGTTAAGTTTGTAGCAATCACTAGACTTTGGATGACTGGATGAAGAATTTTTTGGGCCATAGCAACTCATAAAAACCATTTACTGAAGTAGATGGGTTGCAATTTGTATAAGTGGAGGAAATAACTATACAGATGAAATTGCAGATCTAGCCTTGAAACACTGAAGCAAAATATATAACATTGGATCTCTAATCTCATTGATGCAGATCCTCAGATTGATGGTGCATATTTAAACCTGTCCATAATTTCTCATCTCATGAAACTCTAGTACACATCTTCCTATCCACACTCCACAAAGTGTTCCCCAGACACATAGCAGGGGACTTTCTCTAAGTCACTTGACATTGTGCAGATATTAATGGAGCATGTGGGATGTGTAATATTTTTAGTAGGTTTATTAACATAACTCCTTTAAATATATTTGATTCTATTGCTGCTATCTCTATTCCATTTCATTGGACTGATGATCCCTTTCTCTTGTAATATGATCTGCCCATTTCCTTTTTTTGTGCCAATTCTCTCTGATGACATCCTTCATGTCAGTTTTTTTTTCTGTATATCTCGTTTGGAAGTTTGGTATCCTACTTACCTTACTATTCAATGTTTGTCTCTCCATTGCCCTTAGGGGGGATTTTAATTCTTTGGAGTCTGTGAAATTCCATGACTCACAACCATGCAACATGACCAGAAGGGTATTGATGTTAAAAACATGGGCCTTTGTTTTAGGCAGAAAGTTAAGATAATTAAAAGCACTCCACAATTCAAACAATAAGCACACATTTCTCTACACATTTCATTCAATAGTGTAACTAGAAAAACTTGGTTATGTGTGGTCTGCTGTAGACTATTGTTTACTAAAGACATCCTTTTGGTTTTCTCCTAATCTAAAAGAGTTTGTAGATTAGTCTCTTAAAGATTTTGTAGAGATGAAAAAAATAGGCATATTGGTCCATAGATATTGATATCTTCTTAGTTGTCCCCCCCCACCTTTCTTGTTAATAATAAGGCCCATTTCCCCAAACATTTGGTATCCTCCCTTTTCTTAGATATCTTGAGAATCCTATAATATTTTCAAAATTACATCATCTAATTATTACAAGATCAGATAATGCTGAGAATATTTGATATAATTTTTGCTGCTCTTTCTGCCTTTAAGTGTCATTTTTACTTCCTCATGTAGCACATTAGAACAGTGATGTTAGAACCCAGATATGATGATTCCATTGTCATTGTTGGAAAGAAAAAGTTTGTTATAGGAATGTTAAAAAAATTGTTTTTGTTTTTGCTTTTTAGAGGGCAATTGGGGTTAAGTAACTTGCCCAAGGTCACATGGCTAGGTTTTTGTTTGTATGTGCGTTAAGTGTCTGAGGCCAGATCCCCGAACTCAGGTCCTTCTGACTCTAGGGCCGGTGCTTTACTCACTGAGCCACCTAGCCGCCCCCTGAAAAAAAAAATTGTTTTTTACATGTAACTGGGAAATAAGATATACAGGCGATGGGGTATAGAAATCCATCTTGCCCTACAAGAAAGTAACAAGGAGGAATTGGAGGGGATAAAAGAGAGGGCAGATTGGGGCAAGGGGTATTCAGTATGTTTGCCATCTTGGGGTTGGGGGAGGGGAGAGATGGGAAGAAAATCTACAATTCAAAATCTTTGGGGAAATGAATGTTGAAAACTAAAAATAAATTTTAAAAAATGTTTATCTTACCATTTCTCATTTATTCATTGTCATTCTTCCACTTTCATTCTTAAATGTCTTAGTGATAATCCAGTTTAAATGGGTTTATGTAAGCTTTATGTAAATTTTTTACCTCTACTGCTTCTTGATTTTATGATATAATATTGCTCATAATCTTTCATTGCCTTCTTCCTTAAGATTTTACAAATGACTTTATAGTTTAAATCCATGTTGTCTTTGGCTGCCGTGTCTCTCCACTTCTCAAGGAAACCAAGCATTTTCTATTTTAAATTGTTTTAGGCTCTTTTTAACTTCTCATTTTATTGATTCAATCACATGAATTCAACTCCATATGGAAATGGTGATAGTATGTTCCAATTTCTGTTCTTTTATCCATTTCCCATTTTCAGCATCAACGGTTAGCTTAAATAGGTCAGATTGGAATTGAATTAATTGTGAACCATATCTCATTTTTGTTCCTCTAACAAGCTGTGTTATCACTATATATAGACAACTGATTAAGAAATGAATCCCACATTGATAATCAATTACTTCATATCTGTTAAAATATAATCCATTCCTTGATTTTGTACTGTTTTTTGGTATTAAATGCCCAGCAATGACTATCTTCTTGAAGTAAATATCCATGATATAGAAGTACAAGACTTTTGTGTAGCTGTCTTAAAATTTTGGTCTCTGTTTCTTAATTCTGAATGATGTTTTCCAAAATATTTTTACTTCCTTCCCCTGTACTCACCTTTTCATTGAAGTTACTGAAAACTATAGTATATTATAACTGATATTGGCACATAAGCTGCAATGAAGGGGAGAAGATAATCATATTTTTTTTTTCAGATTCAGTAAGAAACCCAGAGGAGACAAAACTTAGGGAAGATGATAGCTGGTTTCAAGTACTTGAAGGATAGAATGCCAGACCTGGAAATCAGAAAGACCTGATTTTGAAACCAGCCTCAGATATTTAGTAGCTGTGTGACCTTGAGCAAGTCACTTAAACTCTATATTCCTCCATTTCCTCAACTATAAAATGGGGATAATGATAGCATCTACTTTCCAGGGTTGTTGTGAGGACCAAAATGTTGTGAGATGATATTTGTAAGTCAATGCCTGACATATAATAGGCACCTAATAAATTATTGTTACCTTCCCTTCCCTTCCCCTTCCCTCCCCTCCCCGTCCTCATCTTTGGAAGAGGGAGATTACATTAATTATAATTAGCTCCAAGGGACAGTATTAGAAAAGTATGGAAAGTGAGTTCTATATTCCTCATCTCTTCTCCTGTGCCTAGGTGGTTATTTGAATTTCTCATTTATAACACTTCTTGCCATGTTTTGGGGTTCCAGAGGTTCACCTCTCCCATCTCTCCATTTTCTATCCTCTCCCATCTTCCTCTGGAATTACTGGCCCCCGTTATTCATATTAGTCCAGGGTAGCTTCAAGAAGCATCCTCAAAAGAGAAGGGTTAGAGGAGATGCCAACTGTACCAGTTTGGATGCCTACACCAAGGAAGGAGGAAATTTGTAATCCCACAACATTTAGGAATTTATGGATTTTAGGTTTGTTGTTGTTGCTGTTGCTGTTGCTGTTGGTGTTGGTGTTGGTGTTGTTGGTGTTGGTGTTGTTGGTGTTGGTGTTGTTGGTATTGGTGTTGTTATTGGTGGTGTTGTTGGTGTTGGTGTTGGTGTTGCTGTTGTTGTTGTTGGTGGTGGTGGTGGTGGTGGTGGAGGTGGTGTTTTTGGTTTGTTTGTTTTGTTTTTTTGCAAATAAGCATCCATTTCATTTAAGCTACTTAATTTGTTATCATATAACTATATCACTGCAATAACCATACAGTGATGATATAGAGTCTACAATAATCCATCAACAGAGCAGGTTCATTTAATCACGTCTTATTATGAGGTACTATTACCTAGATGAGAGTTCTTTAATTTTGATTCAAGTTTTTTTGTTTTTACTGCCCATACATTAAATCCCTCTGCTGTGGGCTTGCTATAGCAAAGCACTTTCTATTAGTGAGTAAACACTGGGATGTAAAGACAGGAAAATGTGCAGAATGGAAAATCACCTATATTGAAATGTCTAGATCTGCTGTTTAACATTCACAGGAACATTCATAAGTCAAAGTGAGTTTCTTGTTAGCTGGTGCCAAAAAAAATGAAAATATAATTATTGATTCTTCCCTGCACTGGTCTAAGGGGAACTCATTAACATAGACTATGGAGGTCTACCACCAGACTGTTACTGTTTCTCTGCTTAAAATTCCTGCTCCTCTAACCTGTGTTGATACAACCCAGGTGCAGCAGGACCTGATTCCCCACTGTTGTTAGTTAGGGGTTAACACTCATTTCTGCTGTTAAACTTGGGTTCTGTTGGGCTATATGCTCCAGTACTGCCACTCTTAAAAGACTTGCGGCAGCAATCTCTCCCCAGGGCTGCCCTAGCCTGGGGCTAGTCCTTTAGGCATTAGCCAGTTTGATAGAAGGTCTGGTAACATCTGGGCCACTGTGTTTCTTGAGTTTCGGGAATGCCAGGACCAGAAGGGTGACTGTTTGGACAAGAAATGACACACTGCTCTGTGTATATCCTCTGCCCAATAAAAATCCCAATATCAACCTTTAGTAGGTGTGTGTTCCCAGCTAGTAAGACATTTGGCTCAGCTTTAGAGGGAAAGTATTTTGTAAACCTCAAAGCACTATATAAACATGAATCATCACCATCATTACTACTTCTACTAGTAATCTGACATAGCTCATTGTTCTAGTAGTAGTTCAGAGACAGTCCCTTTGTTTAAAGGACTAATCAAACCATTTTTCATTTCTCAAGTATTTTTGCTGAATGGTTTTGACATCACATCTAAATGCTAAATGTATAAAACGGTGACTAACAGAAGGGTATTTTTACCAATCCAAGTCTTTACTTTCTGAACTCAATTAATATTTATTAGCAAACCTTCTGCAGGGTCAGGTCTTCCTCTGGATCTTCCTCTTGGTGTGGCACTGACCCTAAGTTTTTGAAGGCCATTCATTGGAGTGATAACATTGGCAGCTTTTTCACTGTACATACCTGAAAGACTTTGACTACTGTTCCAGCAGGTAGGTGGCACAGTGGATAGATAGAGGCCTTGCCCTGGAGTCAGGAGGACTTGAATTCAAATCCAGCCTTAGACATTTACTAGCTGTGTGACCTAAGCAAGTTACTTAACCCTGTCTGCCTCACTTTCCTCATCTGTAAAGTGAGCTGAAGAAGAAAATGGCAAACCTCTCCAGTGTCTCTACCAAGAAAACCCCAAATGGGGTCACGAAGAGTCAGCATGACAAAAACACAACTGAATTGTTATTGACTGAACTGTTCCAGTGGCTGACTAATTTCTGCTTTCCAAAGGTCCCACCCTAGTTTAGAACGGGGAAGACCATCACCATTGGGCTGGCCACTTAGTGAAATAATTTCTGGTAACCCTGATATACAAGTGTTAAGGCTAGTTAAATTTTAAGAAACCCTTTAGGAATTCGTAATCTAAAGCTGCCAACATATAGATATATAGGCATTCTATCCCTGACCCCTCCCCCCAACCCTTACCACACACATGTCAGAATACAGAAGATGCTGGAATAGATGCTAAGATCCCTGCCTGCTCTAAATTCTGTGACAGTACATAAGGGGGAACTTTGCTAGCAGCCTGCTCATTTTTTTTCCTTTTTTATTGTAAAATCATCAATAAAAAAACAGTTCAACATAGAAAGAACAAGCAAAGAGATTATAGAAAAAACTGAGCTGTTCTGTATAGTTACATATAAACTTTTTTTAGCCTCTTTCATCCCTTTCACTCCATTCCTTACCATACAATATTTTATGTCAGGGAGTTTCTGCATTACATTCACATATAAAACTGAACAAGATGGGAACAATTGCTGTTTGGGTTCCCTTGTATACATCTTTTTGATATGTCCTATACTCAAGGAGATCAAAAAAACAGAGAGAAAGGACCCATAGGTTCAAGACTATTTATAGCAGCACTTTTTTGTGATGGCAAAGAACTGGATACGAGATAAATACCTATCGAATGGAGAGTGGCAGGACCAATTGTGGTATATGAACATAATGGAATGTGGAACTGTATTAAATGATGAATGTACATTTATAGAAGCATGGGAAGACTTGAATGAATTGATGCAGTGTGAGATGAGCAGATCTGGGAGAACCATTCACTGGTTGACCAAACTAATAATGAGAAGGAAAATGAATTAAATTCTTCAGCACTCTGAAGAGTTGTCTATTTGCACAGAAAACAGAGGGGGATTTAGGCTGAGGAAACAATGAGAAGAGTTAAGAACAGGTAGCCGAGGAGTTAAAAATGATACTGTTTCAGTGACTACAGAAGACCTGAGGGGAATCTGTCTTTCTCATGTAGGTTCCAGGGACCCCACACTACTCAGTTCTGTTCCAGATGTTTTGTGTCCCTAGTCTTTTCTGCAACAGCTGTCTTCAGAAATCACCAGTAGACTTTTAAGATTAAAGATTTGGAGAGCAAACTCAGAAGTCTCATTTCTACTCACCCCATCCACCCTTGTCTACCCTGTAAATTTACTCATGAGGGCAGTGGGTCTGTTCCCCACCAAAAAAATTTGTTTAGAACATTAGTAGAATGAGCATTATAATTAACTTTATTTCTAGATTGTAGAGAGCTAGACTCAATGTTAAGTTGAGTTTGCTGGATCTTTACTCAATTCCAACATCAGGATGAAAATTTCATTGTGAATAGCATTCCTTTTATTTATTCTTTCCAAGTGAATTTTGTACTTTTGAAAAGTTTCTGAAGCTGAGAGACCAAAATTCTTCCTCTGCCCACAGGGTAAGTATGGCTAAAAAGAACTATGCACACTTCTGGCGATTCACCAATTCTCTGCTAGAGGCATTGTCTCCTCCAGAGAGATAGAAGTTTGGCCATTCAACTGAAAGTTCCCATAATATTGCACGTAATTCTGATGCCAATAATGACTCACCTTAGCATGGCTAATACCTCAGCCCCAAGCATGCTCTAAAGAGGTGAGACATTGTCATGAAAAGTTGGGAGCTAGCTGTGTGTTTGTGCTGTGGGCACAGTGGCCTCTGGAATGTGATTGACTACTAGCAAACAAAGAAAAGAATCGAACAAAAATCCTGTCTCCCATTGGTCTCCCACGAAACAGTCAATACTACTGTTAGTAATTCATGCTATTGCATTGAAGTATTGTTCAATCTCGTATCTGACCTATCCCAAGGGAAGCTGAAGGTGGTGGTAGGGCCAGTGGTCAACAGAAGGCCCTGTGACCCAAAGGATAGGAGGGTTATTACAACACAATAGAGGGCAGAAGAGAGCTTCAAGGTAGAAACCTCTAAAAAAGGAGTTATTGACTTTGGGATGGAGGTGAGATGATATGGGGTTTGGGAAGACAAGTAAGAGGCCAGAGGAGACATTTTATCCTATGGGAGTGAAATTCTGTTCTTACAAGGAGAAAGTCATTCTCCTGGAGCTCTCTGTAGCCTTTGACTCTATTGGTCACTCTCTTGGATACTCTTTTCTCCAGGCATTCTAGATGTGTCCCTCTCTCCCTCCCCCCACACTTCTCCCTCTACGTGACTGCTTCTTCTCTCTTTCCTTTGCTGAATCCTGCTCCAGATTGTACCCTCTAACAATGGATATTCCCTCAGAACTCTGGCCTGGGCCCTCTCTACTACTTCACTTGGAGATGTCATCAGCTCCCATGGATTTAATGACCATCTCTATGCTGATGAGATTCTCCAATCTGTTTTTCCTGCCCCAATTTCTCTGCTGACCTCAGTACCTTTCAGACATGTTGGACTGGATGTCCAGTAGACATCTCAAACTCATTATATCTAAAACAAAACTCATCTTTCTCCCTAAAACATCCCCTGCTCTTAGCTTCCCTTTCACTATAGAGGGCAACACTAATCTCCCAGTCCCTCAGGCTCCCAACCTAGAAGTCATAACTGTCCTTCACCCCCACATCCAAGTTGTGAAGGCCAGTCCATTTCAGCTTTGCAACATCTCTTGAATATTTTCCCTTCTCTCCACTGACTGCTACTCCCACCACCCCCTCCCCAGGGCAGGTCCCCATCACCTCACACATGGATTATTGCAATAACTGCCTGCCTCTCCTCACTCCTATCCATTTCCCATTCAACTGCTAAAGTGATTTTCCTAAAGTTCAGGTCAGATCATGACATACCAACCCCCTTGCCCTCACTCAATGAATTTCAGTGTCTTCCTATTGCCTCCAGGTTCAAATACAAAATGTTCTGTCTGGCATTCAAAGCCCTTTATAACCTAGTCCCCTAGTGTCTTTCTTGTCTTCTTAGACCTTACTCCCCCTTATGTACTCTTTGATCTAGTAACACTGGCCTCCTGGCTCTTCCATGAACAAGACATCTCTTGGTTTTGGGTATTTTCTCTGGCTGTCTCTATTCATGGAATGTTCTCTCTCCTTTGTTCCAACTACTAACCTCCCTGGCTTCCTTAAGTCCAACTAAAATTCCACCTTCTATGGGAAGCCTTCCCCCTTTCCTCTAAATTCTAAAGCCTTCCCTTATTTTCTTTTATCCCATATATAACTGGTTTGGTATTTATTTGCATGCATATTATCTCCCCATTATGTTGTAAGCTCCTTGAGGGCTGGAACTGTCTTTTGCCTCTTTTTGTATCTCCAGAGCTTAGCATAGTGCCTGGCACATAATAGGAGCTTAATAAATGTTTATTGATTGATACAGGTAGCAACTAAGTTGGGGATCAGATGACTGGCATTAGAAAGGCAGGGTATGTAGTAAAGCATTACAAAAATGGAAAAATCTTGTATTAGTCGAAATGGTTCAAATCTTGTATTAGTCAAAAAGACCTTAGGCTAAGTGGGGAAAGTCTTTGTAAATGATTGAAGTGAAATCATGCCAGACAAGAAGAGGTCTATTGCAATTAGTTGGAGGGTTTTGTTATGCCTTTTGAGTCCTATAGAGAAATAGCCACTTAGCTAGAATGAGGAGGAATTACAGAAACTGGAGCATGTGGTTTTCCAGCACACCTTTGAAGACTGAGCTGTGGCAGAGGAGGGAGACACTAAGCAAGGTCAGTGGCTGCACAAGCATCTCAGGGCAGAAGAGGCAGACTGGGCTAAGTCCCAATGATGCTAGAGTGAGGAGGAATTACAGGAATTGCAACATGTGTTTTTCCAGGAAGACTGAGCTATGGTGGAGAAGGGAGATATTGAGTAGGGGCAGTGACTCAACAAGCATCTGAGGGCAGAAGACCTAGGCTGAGTTAAGAAAAGGAAGGCTCTTTTCCCATTTTTCTTTGTATGCTTCCCTATCCAAACCCACTATAATATAATTTGATGTTTTAGTATCCTCATGTTTCCCATAAACTGAATCTTGCCTTAACCACAAAGAGGCCAGGGGTTGACTTGAGATAGAGATAAATGTGAAGTTAGGCAGATAGTCCAATCTCTGCCTAAATGTTGGGCATTTTTCCTACTGGGTGCCTCAAATGATTGTAACTGGACTCTTAACTGTGTCTTAAATAAATTCCCTAAAGATGGAAAGAGGAGGAAAACATAGGGACCTTATGGACCATTATATTCCCTTCTATATGCAAAGTGCAACAAATGTCAGCTGTTTTTGTATTATTGAGGCATTCCTAGGGAAGCAAGGCCCTGATGTTGGGAAAGACTGAAGGCAAAAGGAGAAGGGGACAGCAGAGGATGAGATGGATAGATAGTCATGGAGCCAACAAACATGAGCTTGGACAGACTTTGGGAGACAGTGGAGGACAGAATGGCTTTGTGTGCTATGGTCCCATGGGGTCACAAAGAGTCAGATGTGAACAAAGAATTGAACAACAACAGGGATCTAGGACCAGTAGAAAGGATGCTAGAGATACAGATCTCAAGGACCTCTGAACAATAGATACCTTATAAGCAGAAATGGGGAGGTGGGTTCCAGTTAGGGAATGCTAGTCAGCAATTAGCTCTCAATTTAGCTTGTAGGGACACCCATGCTTGGAAGGACCCCCCCAAAATCTCCTTTCTTCATGTAGTTGATATCCAGGTGAGTCAAGTACCCTTGTGAGTGCTGGCACATTCTAAAAGGGAAATATTTCTGAAGGAGATGATACAGTTACCCATTATCAGTCTGTGACATTTACTCAGCCATTAACATCTTCATAAGGATTAAGGTATTAGAAAACTAGCTTACAAAAGCGGGATCCTGAGATGGAAGGGGAGTCAGGACGGGTGAATCTAGGCCTGGAGTGGGGAAAGGAGCAGACTCAGGTAATGGGGTAGGGATAGAAGAGGTTTAGCCCTGTCCATGGAAGTGGGAACATTATGGATTCGGCTCTGAGGCTTTAGGATAGAGTAGCAGCCTTGAAGCCATACATATATGTGTATGTTACTGTAGTTCTTGTCTCAGTGTAGTTCATTCCTTCCCAAAAGTCATTATTGTGAAGACTTAGCAGCCAGAAGTGTCCATCTATAGATGGGTAGGCAATATCTCAAATTCCCCAAGTTGCTATGGCTCTTAACCAGGGGTTTTCTGTTAATTCTCTAGGATTACAAATTAAGATGAGCTATCAATCCATATCTGTGGAGGTATTTTCCACACCAGGAATTTCTCCCATCAAAGAAATCATCAGTCTGGACTTTATCCCATCCCACCCCCAGACCAAACCCTCAACAAATTACTAAAAAAATGCAACAGCAACAACAGTAGCAATAATCCTAAAGCTAAAATTTACATAATATTTTAAGGTTGATAAGTATTATCACATTTTATTCTCACAGCACATCCAAGAGGTCAATGCTATTACCATTTCTATTTTGTAGATGAGGAAATTGAGGCAGACAGAGTTTGACATTGGAAGCCAGATCTAAATTCAGGTCCAGTGTTCTAGCCACTGCACCCCCTGGATGACAAATCCCACTTCAGACATTTAGCTTGGTGACCAGAGACAAGCATATTGCTTAACCTCTCAAAAGCTCAGTTTCTCCAACTGTAAAATGGGTATAATAATAAATCTAGTACCTACTACATATAGTTTTGTGGAGACTTTGATGAAATAGTATATGTAAAACACTGCAAATAGAGCATTTATATTAGCATTGATAATAATAACAACTTTTTAAATCCGTGACAAAATTATAAACTCTCAGGCCGGCTGAATCTCTCCATGACCTCTAGTAGCTCAGCTACTCAAAGCAGCTTAAACTGGAAGATTCTGATTCTGAAGGTGGTGGGGTCTCATCAGAACTTAAACCCCAGATTCAGGCTGTGTGGATCATTCCTCTTTGTTTTACTTGCAATAGGCTAAAGTTTAGTTGAATCCAAACTTCACAGAACAAATCATTTTATTAAGGGGATTTGTTCTGTGAAATTTGGATTCAGTCAAAGGGCTGCACTTGAGGACCTAGCAGGCCACGTGTAGCCTCGAGACTGCAGGTTCCCCACCCCTGCTAAATCCATCCACAAGTAATAAAGGACAAACCTACCAGTTTAAGAGAGTTAGGTGAGGAAATGGTAACATCTACTAAGTTTCATTCCCTCCCCCATCAGCCTTCCACTGTCAATGCTAATGAGTGGTGAATTTTTTTTTTAAGGAAATAGCCAGAGGGTAGAAGGAAGAGGGAGGCAGGCAATCTGGATAATTCACAGACTAGATAATCTAAGCAAGAGAGTACAATATGGAATAGATAACCTTTTTTCCCTAAATTCCTGGGGCTCCAGGGCTCCATGGGAAGAACAAAGTATTCAATTACCCAAACCTTTAAATACCAAATGAAGGCTTCTAGTGATACTGCATTTTAAAAGTCTAAAGATATGTGTGGTCTTTAGGAAACTTTTCCAGTTATATCCATTAATATTTAGACTCACAGAGGATTTGATTGGCTTCACTTGCCTGCTGGTTTTTCTAGAATATTCTTTAAAGAGAGCAAGATATTTATATTCTTCCAGTATTCACTAGCAGAGATATGGTTACTTCATGGAAAACATCCATTGCCCTGACTGATGCTGGCAGATTCTTTGTTGATGTAGAGGTGGACACAGCGAAGCCTCCTCTGACTTTGAAAACCGAACCAGAACCGGGAGGTGGTGGGAAGAAAGGGGGATCTAGAGTGAGCTCAGATCCCATTTCTGCCACTTAATAGCAGTGCAACCTAGGAGAGAATTAGACTATCTGGTCCCCAAAGGCCCTTCCAGCCACAAATCATCAGATTCTTTTTGCCTTCTGTGATATATGTTCCACTTACACCAAGAAGTCTCCCCATTTAGAGTTAGAGTCATCTCCTTCATTTCAATCCCTTTGTTTTATGGATGAAGAAATTGGCTCCTAGAGAAATGAAATGATTTGTCCAACATCTCACAGTAGTAAGAGATGTCACTGGGATTTAAACCTGGGGTCTCTGATTTCAGATCCAGATTCTATTACATTGCTGTCTTTGGCATCATATAGGATTCATTATATAAAACCTCTGGAAAATTAGTTTATGGCCTGAGAGCCTGGAATGAAGAGGTCAATCTGCTAGAGGGATGTTTGGGGAGAAACTTGGAGTAACACATAGATGAAAGCAATGAATGACAAGTTCAATATTTAATGCAGTAGAATGCAAATCCTTAAGGGTACTTTTCGTTTTGTCTTTGTATTCCTGCTGCCCTGTACAGTGTCTGATGCAAAGCAATAGCTTAATAAATACTATGGAATGGAATGGAGAAAATAGAGGAGGAGAAGATTGTGGTCCTCCAGGGACTTCAGCCTGAACCATAGATGTCTGTCAACTGTGCTGAGTCAGGGACGTTGTAAGACAGGTAAACACGCACTCAAGGGCTGTTAGCACAGGTTCACTCTTGATCTGGTCAGACAGGAAGGACAGGGAGACAACTTCAGAGGGGATAATAATCTTACTTTATTCTAGTCTAGTCTTCTAAAAAGGGTTGCTGATAATGGGAGCACCAGCTCCTACAGCATTTCCTGATTGCCCTTCTTGCAGGGGCCAGCATGATGGGACTAGGGGGTGACTACCGCTTCGTCTCGGGGTCAATCAAGACAGGGACAGCTTGTGCATTCCCCTAAATCTCCTCAAGCCTCAATGAGGGCCAGCTGAGGCAAATACAGATTCCCCCAAGCCTTGATAAGAGCCCGTCAAGGCATACACAGCATTCCAGCTTATGCATTCAACTCAAAGTTTTCTCCATTCACTGACCAATACCAACCTATTTTATAGGACAATGGACAAAGAAGGCATATTGCCAGAAATAGCCTTACAAGTTTACCTTATCTCACTGTTATGTCTCACTGAACAGCCACAATGGATATTTACAATTTTAGCACAAATGTTTATATTATTTATTATTATATAATGCTATGCAAGCATGGTGGAGATGTTTTGAATCATGATTGTAAGAACTCATATCTCACACCTGGAAACAAGAGACTGTTATGGCTATGGATCCTAGGAACTAAACTGTAAGAAAGAATAACAAAAATCCACCTTAAACACACTAAAATCCACCTTACTTACAGATATGCGAAACCCCTTATGCCACAAGTAATGGTGTACAGAAGGGGCTTATCTCCCATTTCCATATTTCCTTGTCCCTTATCAGTCAATCAATCTTCTGGTAATTATAGGGAGCCTACTGAATGGCCCTATAAACTGACAGAAAAAGAAGTTTAAGACATGAGTCTTTCCAGAGTTGATACTAAGAATCCTTTCACCTGAAGCAAACATAGGGAAGGTCTGGGGCAGAATAAGACATCCTGAAGGCAGGTGCATTTCCATAGAGAGTTCTGCTGTGTCTCTTCAGCAGCTAGGGGGGAAGACAGCCCAGCAGAGAAGGGCACCATGGCAGTACCCGAGTGGGGTTGTATGAGCTGGCAGAGGACAGAGTGGCACAGAGGGGTGGTCTCTGGACTACTATAGAGAATCAGAAGGCTCTGCTGGGAGGAAGCATGCTTCCCTTGATTATGGCACCCCAATCGTGAAATCCAACTTATTGTTCTGATCTTTTCCCTTAAGGACCTCGTTACACATTTAGGGAGATAAGAGAGAGTAGATTGGACTTGAAATTAAATTTTTAACCTCATTAGGAAGAATTTCCCATCTTTTGGTGCATTGCAGTTTTATATTTTCAAGGTTGGAAGAGTTATTTGCTATAAATCAATCGTTATTTTTAAAAGATAGCACCAAAATGTGTTGGCTTTGAGAGTATGATATAGTCTAAATATTTTGATTACAGAAGAAATTGGCTTTAACTCATAATTTTCTGGTTTCTAGTCATGCTTTTTCAGGCAAGTGCAGCTCATTGGCCATAGTTCCAATTATTGTTAAGATCCAATTTTCTAACAATCAAGTTTCATCTCTTACAGGACCATTATCTTTTATGTATGTGTTATCTCTTCTCTCTTCAGTGTGGTGAAGTGGAAAGATTGAAAGTTAGGAGTGAAGACTTCTAGTTAGTCCTAGTTCTATTCCATTTGATTGACTTGCATCAATTCACTTCACCTCTGTGGGCCTCAGTTTCTCTACCTACTAAATTTAAGCTTAAAGTAATAAAAAAAACTTTTTAACAATTAGAGCTATACAAAAAATGAATAGGCTGCCTCAAATTCCCCTCACTTGAGATCTTCAAGCACAGGCCAGAGTATTACTTCCTAGTTATATTATTGGGAGATCCTTTTTCAGGTATGAGTTGGAGAAAATGAACTTTTGTAGCATCTACCACTAAGATGTCTTCCAATCAGGAGAGTTTTAGTGTCAACTTGAATAGTCACACTTGGGAAATTGGTCAAAACAAACCCAGGCTTGATTTATTGTTTTGTTGATTATTTGTACTTAAGAAAATGTTAGTAATGTAAATTAAACTTACATAAACATTGAGCAGACTAATTTTTTTTCCTCCAGAAAGATGGTTTTTTAACATTTTCCCTCTTCCAACTAGGAATCTTCATAAATTTTGCTCAAATAAGAGGGCTGTCATAGATGAACTTGAAGGTCCCTTTCTTTTGTTTTCTTTCTTTCTTTGTTTTCCTTGGAGGCAACTGGAGTGAAGTGACTTGCCTAGGGTCATACACCTAGTAAGTGTTTAAGGGAACTCAGGTCCTTCTGACTCCAGGGCCAATGCTTTATCCACCCTGCCATCTGAAGGTCACTTTCTAACGTGGTTATCCTGTGAAATTTCAAAATAATAAATGTTGTGACAGTGAAATTTTGCCAGTCTGTTTTGTATTGCTATTTAGATTTGGGCTTAGCTAGAGCAGAATTTCATTCTTTATCAAAAAGAATTTCAGAATAAAGATCAAAATGTATATAAAGTATGTCATAAGCATTAAAACACCTAATGAATGAGTGAAGCATTTTTGAAGCTCTTACTGTGTGCAAAGTTATATCAGCCACATTTTTTATTTCATTATTGTTATTATCTGTCCTGTACACCATCCAAAGGGTTTTACCAGCTGAGCTACCAAAGGTCTTCATTAAAAGATGGAGTCACTTACATGGTAGAATCACCATGACACTGTTCTCAAAGTCTTATCAAATGGATGAGCAGGACAAAGTCTGGACTTGAAGTTGGCAGAGACCTGGGTTTGAATCTGACTTGTGGTGCTTTCTAGTTTTATAAATATGGGGCAAATCACCCAACATCTCCAATAGGTTTCAATTGCCTCAATTTCAGGAGGTAATTGTAATTAGTTTATAAGGCTTTCATAAGGGTACAGTGAGGTTATGTAAAGTTTGTCAAAAGAGCTATACAAATGCCCATCGTTAGTGTCTTGAGAGCATCAGTAAAGTTCAGTAAGCTATATCCTAAAACATCAGGTCTGGAAGGAGCATTAAAGATTATCTTAGTTGAATCCTTTTATTTTTAAGTTCAGTCATTTTTCAGACTCTTCATGATACTATTTGGGGTTTTCTTGGCAAAGATATTGGATTGGTTTGCCATTTCCTTCTCCAGCTCATTTTACAGATGAGGAAACTGAGTCAAACAGGGTTAAGTGATTTGCCCAGAGTCCCATAGCTAATAAGTATCTGAGGCCAGATTTGAACTCAGGAAGATGAATCTTCCTGACTCTAGACCTGATATTCTATCTACTGTGCCACCTAACTGCCTAGATGAGAGAACACAGGGCCAGGGAATTTAAATGCCTTGTCTAAGATTACTCAGCCCTACTAGACTTTACTTTTAACATCTTATGCAAATGTGATTCTAGCAACTGACCAGCACAATATTCCACAAACTACAGGAACTCAATAAATGTTTTCTGAATCAGTGGCAGAGGCTGATTTTGAAACCAAATCTCCTGTCTAATCTAGTGAAACTTCAGTAGCAACCACTGTCTTGTAATTTGTCCAGTCTGCTATTTATGTAACTCACCTTCTGTTATCCATATATGAATTATTTCCTTTGTTGATTACCTCTAATAGACCTTTAATTCTGAATCAATTTCCCTTCAAGCCCCAGAAATAGGGGCCTCTGGACATAGGTATTCCTTCCCATCCCCTCCTCCACCCACACACCTTCCTTTTGTGTGTGCTCTCAGAAAACACCACATAATATTAACCTAAGTAAAACACAATGAAATAACTGAAAGTCTACTACTTCTAAACAATCACACAATCCATTTCACTGCCAAATTTAAAATAAAACAAAACAAAACAAAATCTTTTGTGTGTGAGATTCTCCATTAGTCAATATCACTGTTTCCCGCCATTAGCCCAGATAATTAACAGGTAATTAATACTACCATTAATTTGGAATAGTCTACATTAAAAGCTCATATGGAAAGACCTCATTAGCAAGCACTCTACATTTGGCAAATAAAAGATCTTTTGAAGTTATCTGTCTGATCTATATCTGGTTTCACAATAATACTTGATAAGACTAATCAAACTTTGCCTGGCATCTTCAGACTCCTAGAGAGAGCTTTCTGATTCCAGCAATATTCTGTACAGGGCTCTGTACATAGGAAATATTTAATAAATGTTTATTAAAGTCCATTGAATCTCCTATTCTACTTTCATGCTGATACATAATATGGCAACCAAATTCAAGATCTTGATGGCTCTTTGTCATTAGCATTCAGTCCCCCCTCATTTTACAGGTGAGTTACCTGTAGCCCAGTGATATACTAAAGAAAGAAGCTTGAAATTTGAACCGAGATCCATCCTCTGATTGAACCGAGATCCTAGATTCAGGATTTCCCCCCATCTCTCTTACACTGACTCTCTTGCTTGTGCTGCTGGCTTATTCTATACGTGAGTCTTCTACGAGAACAGCTGGCCTGCATCCTCTCTGGTGTTTGCTTTAATATCCTTCACTGAACCTGCTGGTGAGCTTGAACGTTCTGCATATTAATGGAGACTCGCACCAGAAGCCCTTTTCTCTAATTTGTCCACTGTAAGTGGGAAGTGGGGTGGAGGGAGATGGGAGAGGGAGCCTAGCAGATAAACATAGCACTCGCTATTCATTGAGAAAATGGGCAAGGAGGAGATCCCTATTGTAACCTGGTGAGCTCTGTTGTTTCGGGAAGCCCAGCTGTCCTAATGCTTCAAGGGCCGGTGAATGTGCTGGCGAACAGATCAATTTATTCTAAATTCTCCTGCCAGTGTTGGTTAATATCCACTGGGGTGTACAAGGCGAGTTAACAATCTATGAGATGTGGGGGTGCTCCTCTCTCTCTCTTTCTCTCTCTTTTTTTTGTTTCTCTTTTGGATTCATTGAGAAACATTGACAAAACTGCTAACATATGTTTCTGTTGCCAAAGCTTAGTCTTATCACAGTTTGAAACTGTAGAAAATCAATTACATGCTTTGAATTACTCTCTTTACTGACACAAAAGCATTTCTTCATTCTTCCAGGGGTAGTGAGCACTTCGCAACATCTACTACTAACAGGCTGTTAGGACTTTCTGCTAAATTAATGTATTACAAGGAAACTAAACAGAAGGCCAGTGGTATGTGAAAAATCCACTTTCTCTGTTGTGGCTGCAGCGGGGTTTGGTTGTTACAACATCTGGACAACATTTGGGGTTGTCTCTCAAGGACACAGGCATGCACCTCCGGTGAATTTCAACTTTCAACATCTCTCTGCCTCTAATCTATATTTAATGTTTCATGACTAGTAGTCAAAGAAGCTTCAACTAAATATCAGGTTGGAATGAAAATGATCCTTGGGAAAAACATTCCTTTTCAGCCTCGCACGCCGGCAAAGTGTCTGTGACAGAGATGGTCCCCAGAGACGTGTAGTCCATTCTGTAGCAGTAATGATAATTAAGACTTATGATTGCTGTGCCCACATAATCAAAGATCGCTTCATGAAATGTATTCCCAAAGGGAAGCAGCCTCTGTTCCTAACTAGATGTCAGTCACTGAGATCAGCCCCCCCAGGGATCTCAAGTCTTTGGTTTGCCCTTTCCATTATGGTATAGTTAGCATTGTATTTCTTCATATTCTCCTCAATGCAAATGAGGAGGTAATCATGTGTAAATCGAATCGTGCCCTCCAGAAGGCACATGTGGTGCAGGGGAGGGGGCTTGGTGTATTCTTTTCTTCGCCCCCCCCCCCCCAACCTACCACAGGGATTTCTCACATGGAACATAATTACATCTCTACCATATGGGCTCATTTATATTCTATTACAGGTTAAGCTAATACGACTCAGAAATATGCTAAAAATACCTCAAAGTACTCTGAATGCTGTCAAAACACTTGTCATTTCTGGCTTCTCTGTTTGATTGCTTGTGATTTTATTTTTGTCTGGAGAGACTGGGCAGCCAAGAAACTTCAGAAAAGTGAAAGCGACACCAGCCTGCTGGTGACCAGCGTGTAAATACAGCTGTGGCTCCCTTGAATGATTGCGATCTTTGGGCTTAGAGGGAATAGCTCCTTCTTGATACAACTGAGAACCCCCTGCAGTTGTAAGTTTTAAGTCTCCTGAGAGGTAGAAAGCATACATTTCAGATGTGTGGCTTCGTCAATGTCAGATGGTTCCTTCCTTGCCTTTGTGGGACATGCCGGTTCCTGGTGATAGAGAAACACCTGCAGGGGACAGCAGGTACAGAGGAGTTCTCTGGTTTCCTTAAGGGTTGGTTTGGCTCTGGGGTAAATCTTTGCTCTTAGAAATTTGGGGAGAGACATAATAGGAAACAAGTCGCATTTGAAGTCATGAGTTCAACAATGACTTAGAAAAATGATTAAGGGCTGTGTGGCTAAAATTTATCAAACAGTTACCATACCTCATTAAAGAGTGATGAGGTGGGTGGTTGTAGGGGATAGAGTTCTAGGTGTGAGATCAGGAAGACCTAGGTTCAAATCTCACCTAAGATGCTTATTAAAGTTTCACAGGCTTAGAGCTGGAAGTGACTGGAGATCTGCCTCCATGTCCCATATGAGGAAAGTGATGCTTATTGAGCTTCAGTAACATGCCTGAGGTTACACAGATAGTAAATGAAAGCTCCACGATTTGAACACAGATCTTCCACTCCAAATTTGGTATTTTTTCTACTATTCCATGCTTCCTTACTTAATACTTAACCTCCTTCAATTTCCTCATCTGTGGATAATGGAGATAATGGAGATGATAGTATCTTACCCAAAGGATTACTGCAAGAATCAAGAAAGATAGCAGATGTCAATTGTTTTGCAAACTTTCAATTAATATAAAATGTTACCTATTATGAATACTGTTAGCAGATATAATAGTGGTAGAGGGAAAAGAATTAAATTTATATGTATGTGTATATATGAACATATGTATATATATAAAAATTACTAATTTTTTATTATTGATAGATATTAGATATTATTTGGTTGAAACATCAATTAAATTCATCAGTCATTCAATATGTACCTACTAGGTCCTGTAACATAGCCCTTGTCTTTATGGTGCTTAATCTGAGACTTCCATATAGGCAAAAAAGAAGCCCACTAGTGCTGCATAAATGATTATCTGGGAATTGAAAGGGGAAGAATAAGACCTGCTATTAATTGAGTGACTTTTTGCTTCCTTAAGACCAAAAGCTCCAAGAAGGCAGGAGAGGCCATTCTTTTTGTTTCTGTTTATATTCTTTTTTTTTGCTTTTTTGAGGGCAGTTGGGGTTAAGTGACTTGCCCAAGGTCACAGGCTAGTTTTTGTGTTAAGTGTCTGAGGTCATATTTGAACTCACGTCCTCCTGACTCCAGGGCCAGTGCCCTATTCACTGCACCACCTAGCTGCCCCTCATGTTTATATTCTCAATGCTAAATACTCATTGACTTGACCTGACATCACCTTAGCTGTGTAGACCTGGGTTTCCTATGAAATATTTTCTTGTATAAAACCAGTCTTGTATCTCCCTTGGGACTGACTCTATAGGAACTACTTCAGAAAGAGGTATGTAGGGAAACTAGGCTTATAATTAGGGAAAGAAAATTTTAATGTGCTCCAGAGCTGCTTTTCTACTTAATAAACCTTAATAGACATAATATATACTTGTAAGTGCTTATTCCCATGTACATCATTTCTATTTCTCCTATAATCCCATGTACAGTATATAACTTTATCTCAATTCTCTCATTACCCCTACACACACACACACATACACACACACATACACACACACACAAACACACATCTCTTAGAAGTCAGTAAAACTTAGCATATAGAACTGTATCAAAGGTGAAATTTATCTTAATAAAAAGCTAGAGAAGACAGAGAAAGGTGATGAGGATGGTGAGATTTTGAGACCATACCACTTGAGGATTGTATAGAATGGCAGAAGGGACATAGGAATGTTTAGCATGGAGAAGAGAAGGCTTGACAACTGTCCTCAAACACTTGAAGGGATGTCTGAGGAAAAGAGAATAAACAGAAACTCACCAAAACTTAGAGGAATTGTAAGCATGGAAATGTGAGATTGACGTCAGGAAAAATTTCCTAACAATTATAGTTATACAAGACTTGGATAGATAGAGGGTTCTCCTTCATTTGAGGTTTTCAAGCAGAGGCTGGGGTGACCAATTGTCAGGAATTTTGTAGAGAGGATTCTTATTCAGGTATGGTGTGACCACTGACAAGGGCTCACATGGTTAAGGAACTGGTCACATACACACTACCTTCTACATGAACCCCTTCATAATGCCACCCCCACTCCCAGCCACTAGTATTCTCACTCCACCCCATCCTGGGTATTTATTTTTCATACATTCATCTTGTCACCTCCAATAGATTATAAACTCTTCGAGGGCAGGAATTGTTTTTCACTTTTTGTAATGGTGGTGCCTGGCACATAATGAATACTTAATAAATGCTCCTTTATTGAGTAATTGATTGAAAATAGTCTTTCATCGTTTTCTGACTAATAATTTGAAATTCTTTTTCATTTAAATGTCACAAGTCAACATTGCAAGTATCAGGGCTCTTATTCTAAATAATCACTTTCAAGTATATATTTTGACAGGTTTATTGAGTAGGAAAGCAACTCTTGGGTACATTAAAATTTTCTTTCTCTAATTATAAGCTCGATTTCTCTTCATGCCTTTTTTTTTTTTTTTTTTTTTTTTTTTGGAAAAAAGTCAAGTCCAAAGGGAGAAGCAAGACTCTGGCTTTACACAACAAAATATTTCACAGGAAACTGGGGTCTACTACACAGCTAAAGAGAAGTCAGGGTGAGTCAAAGGGCATTCAGCACTGAGAATACAAATATAAGCAAAAGCTACAGCTCCTGCCCTCTAAGATCTTGTATAATGGGATTATAGATTTGGAACTCATGGGGATCTCAGGAGTCATCTAAATCCAACCTCTTGAATTTTATAGAGGAGACTGAAGGTCAGAAAAGGTAAGTGAGCTGCCAAACTCACCCAGGTAGTAAATGGCAGGATGAGGATTCGAACTCTGACTCAAAATCCAGAGATCTTTCCACTGTTCCATGCAAGTCAATCATTCATGAAGCTGATTTCCATTGATACAAAGGACAACATTTTTATGCCTTTTTGTTGTTGCTCATTAGTTATAATCATGGCCTATTTCACTATCCCATTTGGGTTTTTTTTTTTCTTTTGGCAAAGATACTATTTCCTTCTCCAGCTCATTTTACAGATGAGGAAACTGAGGCAAACAGGGTTTAGTGACTTGCCCAGGATCACACATCTAGTAAATGTCTGAGGCTGGATTTGAACTCAGGAAGATGAGTCTTCCTGATTCCAAGCCCAGTGCTCTATGCACTATGACACCACCTAGCTGACCTCTCATACCTTACCAGATACTTTCCATGAGTTGTTGGGACTAAAAGAAAAAAAGTGGATCACCAAGGGGCTAACCCTCTCTGAGCTTCTTTAAATTTAGCTAGACAGGAGCTATAACAGACACACAATGTCACCAGACCCTAATTCAATTAAAAGCCTTTCTATTTTAGTGAGAATTTACAGAATTCATGTACTTTTGCCATAATTTCCAACCACCCAGAGTGACCTCCATGCCATGGTGAGGCACCAGGTGAGGTTTTCAATAGGCAAAACTATGAATGTAAACATGGTAAATCCAAATTATTTGGGATCACTTATTTAAAATAATCCTCATTTGGTTTCATGTTGATTCTATTATATTTGATTAATGGTGTTCTACTCCTATAATGAGACTTTCTGCTGCAATCTTTTTTCATATGATAGAATTTAAATTTTCAACCTTCTTGATCATGGTAATCTTTAAGACTATAGATTCTAGAGCAGCTACCATATGCATTGGTAGAAAAAGTTTCCTTGATGGGTGTTGCTAATGTCAATGAAATCATAGATCTGGTCATAAATAAATAAAGAAACAAAGTTAAAGCAATTGTGTTTCCCTTCCCTTTCCTTGGTTTTGTATTGGGAGAAAAGGAGATGAAGTTGAAGAAATGGTGGCTATTGTTGACCCAGTCCCCCAGCAAATTGCCTAGACTGACTCCAGGACCTCGAGCTTACAGACAATGGTGCTTCAGATTTGAAGGACTTGGTAGCCATGGAAATAACTATGTGATTGTAGACACTCGTGACATATGAAATTTCATGCTCAGAAGAGATTTTTCAGCTTTTTTAAAAAAAGTGGTTTTTCTTCAAAATTACCCCAGAGACTTCTCTTCTGAAAGGATTAGATACACAAGCTTTCAGTGGTTAAAGCAACTGGATCTTAAATTTCTTTAAAGTAAAAATTAAAACATCCTGTTTTCAACCTTACATATTTAAAATTAAATGACTTTCAAAAATAGGAAAGATGAATTTTCATTCATGTTGGATCTACATTAGAAAAATATTTTCTATCACTTAACCCCTGATATTTGCCAAACACATTAGCCCTAATCATACCAGGAAGAATCCACTTGGATCATGACCAGGCAAGAAGTTTTTTTCACCCCCTGCAAAATTCTTTTTAATAAGGTATGGGGAAAATGCTTCAAGCAATCACGGAGGTAAAATTGCAACACCTAAAGGCATTGGGCCTGCCCTCAGTACTTCAAGAATCTGTTATTTCATAGGTATGGGTGGTCGCTCCATCAATGGAGGTCACATCTGAAGCTCCATGGTCTGTGAGCTTAGGGTCCACCAAGTTAGTAAAAATAATGTTGTGGAAACAGTTACAGTTATATTGTGCTATGACTAACTTTGATAGACTTGGCTCTTCTCAACAATGCAAGCTTCTAAGACAACTCCAAAAGACTCATGATGGAAAATGCCATCCACATCCAGAGAAAGAATTACAGAGTCTGAATGCACATCAAAGCAGACTATTTGCTCTTGCTTTTTTGTTTTGTTTTGTTTCTTCTTTCTCATGGTTCATTCCATTGGTTATAATTCTTCTTTGCAACATGACTAATGTGAAAATATGTTTAATGTGAATCTCTTTGTAAAGCCTATATCAAATTACATGCCATCTTGGGAAGGGGAGGGGGGAGAGGGAGAAAATTTGGAACTCAAAAGCTTGTAGAACTGAATGTTGTAAACTAAAAATAAATAAATATATTTTAAAAATACCCACCAAAATAAAAATCCTCTTTTAAAATAAAAAAATAATATTATAGAAAATTTATCACTATGTAGCCAACTAAATATAATCTTTACCATTCATTGGGCAGTGGTCATGTTTTCCATCTGCAGACCAACTACAAAGATGTATAAGGTATTGGAAAGACCTACTACTACTACTACTACTACTACTACTACTACTACTACTACTACTACTACTCTCTCTCTCTTTCTCTCTCTCTCTCTCTCTCTCTCTTTCTCTCTCTCTCTCTCTCTCTCTCACACACACACACACACACACACACACACACACACATACACACACACAAACGCTTCTCAAGAGTATGCATGTATTCTCACATAGATACATAGGGACATGAACACACAGGCACACATACTCAGGGACAGTCCCCACACAGAGGTAATAATAATGAATGATATTGATAGCTGGCATTTACTTAGCACTTTAATGTTTTCCAAGGTAATGCATCAGACCCACATTTTAATGGAAAATTTAGCCAGAAACCCAGTTTGTTCACTGGAAGACATCCATTTGCTTTTATATTTCTGCTTAATGGAATCCCTAACTTCCTTTAGTCAGTCAACTATTTCTTAAGCATTTACTAAACTTAATATTCATTAAGCATTTACTATGTTCTAAGCACTGTGCTATGGCTAAAGATACAAAGAAGGGCAAAAACAGTTTTCAAGGAACTCATATGCTAATGGTGAAGACAACATCCAAATAACTAGGGACCTCTATCCCCCAGTAGAATGTAAGCTCCTTGAGGGGAGCAACAACATTGTTTTTCATTTTTGTATCTCCAGCACTTATCATTGTCTTCTACACATAGTAGGTAATTAATGTTTGCTGAATTAAACAGCATTAATGCCAGACTGAATTACATGATGTAATTCGGCACTCATTTCAAAGCAAACATTTGAAACTAATATACATCATGTCAAAAAGATGAATTCTAGGGGTGGCTAGGTGGCAGTGAATAGAGCGTCGGCCCTGGAGTCAGAAGGACCTGAGTTCGGATCTGGCCTCAGACACTTAACGCACACACAAACAAAAACCTAGCCATGTGACCTTGGGCAAGTTACTTAACCCTAATTACCCTCCAAAAAGCAAAAAAAAAAAAAAAAAGATGAATTCTAGCACCTAACTGGTCATGTAACAATTACAGCCTCTGGTTATCCTGATATATCCATGGATAGGCCCCAGCAAAGCCACAAACCATGTGAGTTTTACATTCTGCATATGGTTAAGGCAGTCTTTAGGCTTGGCTTATGTTTCTTGTATATGTTGTCAGAGGACACAAATTGCCTCAAACTTTATAAAATGTAGAGTCATAGGATTTAAAAAACAGGGAAGGGACCTTGAGGCTCACCCAGACCAGGAGTTCTTAACCTTTTCTGTTTCATGAACCCTTTGGGTAGTATCTGTTTGAAGCTACTTCTAAGAATGATGTTTTTAAAGGCACAAAATTTTATATATATATATATAATATACATGATTACAAAGATAACAATAAGAATGTATAGTATGCAAGATTATATGGAAATTCAGTTTTGTTTACATACACACACTGGCGAGGCAATTGAGGTTAAGTGACTTGCCCAGAGTCATACAGCTAGTAAGTGTCAAGTGTCTGAGGCCAGATTTGAACTCAGGTCCTCCCGACTCCATGCCTATCAAAATACTTTTAAAAAAAAGTTTATGGATCTTAGGTTCAGAATTTCTTCTCTGGTACAAGTTCTTTTTTTCTGACAGATAAGGAAACTGAGTCTGAAAGATGAAGCCTAAAGTTACACAGGTAGTAAATACTAAGTGGCAGAGCAGAAATACTGAGAGGTACGGAAATTGGGTGTCTGAAATTTATTTGATCACACCATCAAGGAATTTCATGTTTTTTATGATAATTATTAATTTACTTCACATTGTCATTCCTTTGGTTTGTCCTTTAAGTAATCAAACGTAGTGTAATGTAGAAGAAATCATTTTATATAAACTATATTTAAAGAACACTAGTGTCCCTATGTCTAATGAGTGGGTTTTTTCATCTTTGTCCTTGCATCTCCAGAGTTTAATAGCAGGCACCTAATAAATGCCTTGGTTGACTTCTAGGTTTTGAACCAATGGTTTTCCCAATTTAGACCTGATTTTCAGTGCTTGAAGCTTCTCCTTTCATTTCTTTCACCCAGGGAGGAAGACATTGGCAAGATTCCACAGAAGGATGAAATGAGTTCCAGGTGGCCACAAAGCCAAGGTGAAACTGAAAATTATCTGGATAATTGAAGATCGCAATGTTCGAGCGGGAGGTCTTCCGGTCTGGCTCAGAGAAAACAATGGCTGTTGAGTGTCTTTTTTAGACAAGGTTCATCCAAATGTAGGACCACAGATGATCAGAATGGAATCAAAGGCTTCCTCCCTCTTGAATATCTCAACCTGCCAGCAAAGTGTTGGAAATCACTGCATTCTTCCAGTAGAGAATGGAGCATTTAATATAGAACCAGCTTGGAGCAGAGAAAGGAAGGTATTTGCCTTTTCCTTGTACCTGAAATATATTTTCCTGACAAAGATGCCTTCTTTTCCTCCCTTCAAATCTCCACTGAAAACAGTCTACAGAAGCTCTGTTCTTCCTTCTTTCCCCCAACCCCAGGTCCTCCAAATACCCTCCTCTTTTGGGACAAGCCAGGGTGGTTTTCAAGATAATCTTCTCTGATATAAAAGCATTTCCATCCAGGCAGGGAGACAGGCGGGGAAAGTGCTGAACAAACACCTGCTTTAGTCATGGAGAACTCAGGGAAAGGGCTCGACCCGCCCTGGGGAGGATTTCACTACAGAAAGACAGTTCTTGGAGAAGAGCCGAGTAAGCAAAAAACCAGCCAGGGGTCTGTACATGCACACACATCTGTGCGCTCTCATACTCACAAACATACAGGGGCAAGCTCATACCTGGACACACACACACACACACACACACACACACACGCGCGCGTGCACTTTGGAGGCTTCTCACACATATACTCAAGAGTATGCATGAATTCTCACATAGATACGTAGGGGCATGAACACACAGGCACACGTACTCAGGGACAGTCCCCACACAGAGGCAATAATAAGAATGAATAATCTTGATAGCTAGCATTTACATAGCACTTTAATGTTTGCCAAGTGCCTTACACATATTTTAGTTGATCCTCACAAACGACTCTGTGGGGCAGATGCTATTTTTATCCCCATTTACAGATGAGAATATTGAGGCAGACAGCGGTTTTTAAGGATTTACCTGGGGCTGCACACACATACACATACACATACACATACACATACACATACACATACACATACACATACAGATACCCAGAGAGAGGCATGTACAAAAAAGACATACATGAAAATGAGCCCACACATGGTCACACACGTACTCGTCTATGGACACACACAGAAGCTAGCACATACATGCATAGGGAGTTGTCATGGAACAGCCATTTTAAGTCCATTTCTGTGCTCCTGGTTTAATGGGAGTCAGATTGCTGGCTGAGAATATTTCTCATTGATTTTTTTTCCTCCAGAAGATTTCCATTGTATAAAAATAAATCTCTTCATCCCTCCTCCCCTAAGCTCTTAAAAAAAAATCGTATATACAGCAAGTGCTCTCTGAGCCCAAGAATTCCCATATTGTAGGAAATAAAAGGTGAAATGTAATGAATATTCTATCAGGAGGCGCCAAGACCTCAGAAAGCCTTGACTGTGTGGAGATCAGGATGCAGATTTCCCTGGAGGACAAAGCAGCCCGCTCTCTGCCTCCCTGCCTTGGCTGACCCAGGCAAATGACTCTCTTCCTCCGGCCCCCAGCCAGTTCTGCCCAGAACCAAATGGGGGAGATTTTCAGACAGTTCCATTTAGGAATCAGGCAACCGACAAGGCTCATTTGGGGTCAAGGTGAAGCATGTGAGGGGTTCTGCTTTCTTCCTTTGTTCCCCAAACTCCCCACTCCTAATCTGCCCCCAACATATCTACAGAGCCTGTGATTTTTGGAGCCGTAGATTTAGGGGCTTGCTGGGAAAAACAGAGTAGCCCAGGCGGATTCTTGTCCTAACTCCCACTAATCAATGCCTTTTCTTTCCCCAGGCTCTGGTCCCCTGGCTCCCTTTCACTGTGCTCAGCAGAACCAGAAGTAGCTGATCAAAGCTTCTCTGAAATCCTAGCCAATTTAAAGAAAACACTGTAGCAAAGGGCGCAGTGTGGGACCTAGAGTCAGAGAGAGCTGGGTTCAAAGGTAGCCTATCATACCTGTTAGCTGTATGACCATGGACAAGTCACTTAACCTGAGACTTAATTTCGTCATTTGCAAAATGGGGATAATATTATCTCATGGTTCCGTGTGAAATTCAAATGATGCATGGAAGGGGCTATAGATAACAGGTATTATTACCCTCCAGAAACTTCGGAAGGCCCAGACAATCAGTCTTCCTTACTAATTTTAGCCTTTAGGAATGAAGTCGCCACACTGATTCCTGCCTATGTATGATTGTATGAAGGAAAAAGCATTTGTTAAATACTTACCATGGGGAGACAAATACAAAAGTCAGACAATCAGGAGACCACAAAGTGTGGTGTGTTTTACGTTCATTTCTCATAAATATGCAAGGCCTAAAGGGTGTGGGTTCATACTGAAGGCAGCAATGTTTGGGGTTTTTTTGTTTTTAAAGTAAGATCTTTTTTTTTTAAAAAAATAAGTTCTTAATCTATGTCTTTTGCTTTTATCCCATAGTCAGTTCTGGAACTATGTTCCTCCTGCCTCCCCTGCTTTGTAACAAAAAGAAATATTAAGCAAAACCAGCCAATTGGGTGGGGGCTATAATGACATTCACAACATTCTATGTGTCACAGATGTGGAACTGGGAGCAGCATTAGAGTCTAATCGAACCCCCTCATTTTACAGAAAAGAAGTGAGTTTCCCAAGGCAAATATCTGAGGCAGGATAGGAATTCAGCTCTTCCTGCCTCCCAGTCCAGCCCTCTCTCATCCCCTGTGTCACTTTCTGGAGTTAGAAGGGGCAGGAGGGGTCATCCAGTCCAACTCCTTCACTACATTCTTCCCTTGTAGCCTCTCACCCACTCTTCGGAGAGGAGAGAGGGAGGGAGGGAGGACTGCTCAACTAGCCATTCTCTGGGACCATTTTGGATTTTTAGTTACTTAGGACTTCTTGGTGGTATTTACATTTACACTGCTACTGCTCCTTTGGTTCCTCTGGTTTGTTTTTGAACATGAAGTCATGTTTTAAAATGATAGCAAGGACGGATAAAAAAACAAAAGCTATGGGCATAAGTATTGCCCAGTGTCTAACTTGGCCCCCACTGCCCAAAGGCCAGGGTTGTTGGATTTCACTCCTCCTTTCAAGGATCTCCAGTACCTTTATTTTTTTGGAAGGCAGGACAATTGGAGTTAAGTGACTTGCCCAAGGTCAAACAGCTAGTCATCCTTCTGACTCCAGGGCTGGTGCTCTATTCACTGTTCCACATAGCTGCCCCTCTGCAGTACCTTTAAAGGGATTAGGGGTGTCCAGGCTCTTTGCAGGTAGCTTCAAACTCTACCAATGGGGTTCCCCCAGTTATCAAAGTGGATCCCTTGCACCCCAGTTCCATTTAAGAGTCAGATGAATTTTTTAAAAATTTTTTTAATGATGACAATTTTCTTAAATATTCCAGCTATTTTTTTTTTTTAGCTTTTTGGAGGGCAGTTGGGTTTAAGTAACTTGCCCAAGGTCACACAGCTTTGTTAGTGTGTGTGTTAAGTGTCTGAGGTCGGATCCAAACTCAGGTCCTTCTGACTCCAGGGCTGATGCTTTACTCACTGTGCCACCTAGCTGCCCCCAGATGAAATTTTGCAAGGGAATTAACTATAACTAAAAGTTATAGTCACAAATATACAAATTTATGGAGCTTAATCCTTCCCCCTGCATCATCTCAGTCTCTGGGGAGAAGAGTTTTAGGTTCACAACTTAGCTTGGTTCCTGTAGAACACAGTCCTAGTCAAGTCCAAAAAATCCCTTTGGACTGGAGTCACAGGCACCAGCGCTTCTCAGGGCTTTGCTACTGGGCTGACTGGATATAACCTTCCTCTAGAATCTTGCCTTTAAGATTGCCATGACTCAAGCTCCTTTTCTGGTGATTGCCCTGTCCGCACCTAAGACAGACAGAAAGAAAACAGAAAAGAGGCAAATACATTCCAGGTCTGTTTCAGAGATCTGGGGCAAAAGAAACTGGGAACGGGGGAAGTAAATCCTTTTTTCCCTCACCCATTCAGTTCGTGGAACCCCTAAACCCTGATCTTTACCCTTTGAACTCAGCAGAAATAATAACAGCTAATGTTAAATAATACTGTAATAACACTGTGCCAAGTACTTTATAATCATTATCTTCTCATAACAACCCATTATTATACCCATTTTACACATGAGGAAACTGAGGCAAACAGAAGTTAAGTGACTTGCTGTAGCTGCAAACACCCCAGCATCCCCAGGGTGGCTGCCAACACAGGTTCTTAGATCTGTTTTTCTAAAGGAAAGCAACTCAAAATGGGTTAACAATCTTGCTTTAATCAAACATATGTCATTTACCTAGCTCAGGAGAAAAAGGTCAGCACCCCAAACTTCAGGGAATACAAATAAGTTACAAGCAGACAAACAGATCAGCAGACAGGCTTCCAGCTGTCTGACCATTATATCTATACCTAGACAGTTACCGGAGAGGGAGGCATCAACATCTGGGTTTTCAAAGCCAGGGGGCTCAACAGCTGCCTAGAGTCTTGTCTGGTCAAATCACACAACTCTTCCCAAAGTGAGCCCCAAAACAAACTCTCACATCAGGGTATATATAGCCTTCTACTGGCTCAGAGAATGTCACAACCCTCTTGACTCACTGCCTAATCACAGAGTATCGAGGTGTGGGCAGTCCTGAAAAACAAGCCTCCTGCCATGGGCTCCATGTGACCACATTCAGCCTATTAGGGGGCAGAGTATATTTTCAAATCAAGGAAGGTTCTCAGAGTCACTTAAGCCTATCAAAGGGCCTAGGGACAGGGAAGATCTTAAATTCCCATTCCCATAACACTTGCCCAGGGTCACACCATCAATAAGTGTCTAAGGCCAGATTTGAACTTTAGTTCTTCCTGCAGGTCTGGCACTTTATCCATTGTGCCAAACACTACATCAGTCTAGCCAGCTTGTAAGACACAATCTTCTCTGACTATTCAGCCAATCAGTGGAGGCTTCCCTCGCCCCTGGTAGAGGACAAGAGTGTCTCCATGTCAGGGGAACAGGGAATGCCCAGGATGTCCCTCTTTGAAATATGCCATCCCTGGCAAATAGGCAGGTGTAGTTTTTGTCCTCAATTCAGATGCTTGTCTCAAATTCAGAACAGTTAGTTCTCTGTGGTCTCTGGGGCCAGGACAAGCCCCTTTACATTCCTTTTTAAATAATAAAAAAAGTTTAAAACAAATAAAATTTTAGAGAGAATCATGGAACTTTAGAACCAGAAAAAAAAAACTTAGAGAATAGATTAACAACTGACATTTACATAGCCTTTTAATGTTTGCAAGCTGCTTTATATACTTGGTCTCATTTTTTGTTTAATAAGGAAGCCTCCCAGTAAGACAGATACAGGTATCATCCCCATCTTACGGAGGAGCAAACTGAGACTCAGAAACATTGTCAGTCACATGACCAAGATCACACCAGTGGCAAGTATCAGAGATAGGATTTGAACTAGATCTCTCTTGACCCCAGGTCCAGTACTCTATCCACCATGCCACACTATTGCTTATCAAGTCATGCTAGAAATGAGGGACCTGGGGACCAGAGAATGGAAGGGATTTGCTTTGGGTCACCTAGGTATTTGGATTTCAGTTTGACTACACTAGCTTTGACTTTCTAGGTCTGATCTAGCTCTGAAATCTTTAATAATCCACAGCAGGTGACCACTTCTCAGCCATTACGGTTCACCCTCTGTAATGGGTTAGGCTGAATTGGCCTCCAAGGTCCCTTCCAAGATTCTCAGACTCTTACGATAATTCCACATAAAACTGCTTTGTAGGCAGAGCCTAAAGACTTCCATGTTTCATTCTCTAGTGAATAAAAGCCAAGAAATGGGAGGGCATTGTAGTAGGTGGCTTGTATTTCTTTTTGTTATTTTTCTATTAACATTTCCCCTCCAAGAAGGACCTGGTAAAAATTAAATATCTGTAGCTCAAATGCTAACCCATATTCAATTCTTGTATTTCCAATGGCACTGGATGATCTCCATGTACTAAAGAATACAAGGGCCCCTGCCTAACAATTCAGGGTATTGTGGACATTATCCTTTACAGGTTAAATGAGTCAGAAACATGAGTGGTGCTAATATAATGACACAAAAGCAAATGATATCAATTCTGCTCTGATGAACATTTCTTTCAAATATTTGCCTTTTGGAGGAGGAAGAACTATTCATTCTTGTTGTCTTTCATGTTCTCCTGAGTTTTCTTTGATTATGTTTCAACGCTTTAAGTCACTTGTTTTCTATTCAATAGGTGGGATGGCCCTCTATAAAGAAGGAGGGACCAAACCACTCTGAAAGACCATTAAAACTGGGTCAGCCATACATGGCCTTATGTTGTAAAGGTTAACTTTGAACAATGAAAAAAAATGTTTGTTTTTTTTTTCTGCTTCCTTCTTTTATTTCCTCAGCTCCAAGTGAAAACAGGAGCCTGGAGATACAAGAGTGGTCAGCCTGCTTCTATGGTACTGCCTATTTTGTAGCCTAGAAAAATGGCTTGCTGTAGGGCTGAAGGCATGGGGACTTAAATTCAAATTTTGACTCTGACTAAGTAATAGCTATATTACCTTGGACAAATCATATCAGCTTCTGAAATGGAGTTCTGAAAATAAGGCTTGTATGAATAAAACAAACATCTCAGAGTAGTGGTGGAGGTAAGCACCTTGAGATACCAAAGGAAGATGAGTTGTTGCTTTGGAAGGGGCCTCATCTTTGATCTTTGACTTAACCTTTCTTTGCCTTTTTCCTCATCCACAAAATGGGAATGGTGGTAATTGTTTTACGGGGCCACTGTCAGGAAACTGTTCTGGGAAGTGGTTCTATACCTAAGTATGAGTCATTACTATTTAGGTCAAGTCTATAGGTTCTCAGTAAAGAACCTGGGCAAGAAACACAACAGCTCTGTTTTTGCTTCCAAAAATATGGAGATATCTCATTTTACTTTGGGTTCTTGTTCTCCTGTGCAGTCTTCAGATCAACAGAAGACTACAAGACAGGAAGGCTTGATATTCTTTCCTGACTAGAAAACTTTAAAAAGTTAAAACCTCTAATCAGACAGCTTTAGAACTGGTGGGGCCATTCAGCTCTATTCAGGATGGTGCTTTGCAGGAGTCTGAGAGGTGATGCCATTGAGCCTCAGCTTGGAGGGTAGGAATTGGGAGGAAGTGAGCAGAAGAGGTGGATGGAGAAGCTAGGAAGAGGTAGATGGGAAAAGTTGGGTAGTTTTCAATTTCCTTTTGAATTTAAACTACTCAGGAGAACAGTGCTCTTTTGTTTAAAATACAGCGTCCAGATGATTAAATACTTCAATCCCATTCAGTTCAGTTCAGTTAGTTTTTATTAAGTCCCCAGGAGACGAAGGCTCTGTGTTCTAATGTAAATAGAAATATACAAAGTTATCACTTTCCTCTCACTGTTAATAAGCTTGAAGCCTCCAGCAAATTCTCTAGACAGACTATAATAGTTGGTGCTGACCTATATGGTCAACTTGGTCTCCATAGGATTCCAGAATCCCAGAGTTGAAAGGGACCTCAGAGACCACCCAGGCCAAACCATTACTGAACAAGACAAGCCCTGAACTCAGGGTAGGTATTTCTAGCTTTTTCTCAAGTGAGAAAGAATATATTATCTCAGAAGATAGCTCATACAACTTTGTTAGTATGATATTTGCATGGGGAACCTACACAACCACTGTTAATAACATATCTCTCAAATGGGCATGGGAGCATGGAAGTGGCCTTCTTGGTTGGTTTACTCACTTCAGCTGACCCCCTTACTGGCAGATAAAAGTTTCCAAAGAAACATCTGCCACTATGTAGTGATACTAAAATTCTCTCAGAGTTCCAGGGGTAACTGTTTTGGGGTAACATACACTACTCATCACGTTAGTTCCCAAGCTCCCACCAGTGCACTTCCATTTACACAAACCAGTCACTCAAAATTATGAAATTTATAGATTTTAAACGTGACCATTTACTTAGAAGTAAGACAAAAGAAATAATCCCACAGACACTTCTATATTAAGCCAAATACAGAAATAATAAACCCATAACAATTCACACATAAACCTGAGTCACAGTCACCCAAGAATACACTTGGTAGCTGTAGGGCAGAGTGAATATACAATTGGACAAAGTTGATTTTCTGACTCACTGGTGAATCTTCCCTTCTTGCCATTTCTTGACTACTCTACTCTCAGCCTCAGCCCCCTATATCCTCAATAGCTGAAATCAGGTTTCTAATACCCAGTGACTCATCTTTCCCTTGTAGGGTAAAAACTCACCAGATGTCTCCAATGGAATCAACAATTCTTAACTAATCCTTCCTCAGTGTCCACGAAGTTAACATGATTTTTTTCATTCTTTTTGTTTTATCTTTAAGTTCTATCCTGTTGTTTTAATCAGTTATACATCTATGTGTGTGTCTGTGTATATATATGTAACATATATACATATATGTATAAACTGGGAGATCATAATGTCATTTTCAAAACAGCCCACCATGAAATTCTATGTCCATGAAACTCTTTTTTCATCTTCACATTTTTCCTTTTAAAAAAATAAAATTTGGGGGAGACTAGGTCAAGCAGTGAATAGAGCATCAGTCCTGGACTCAAGAGGCCCTGCCTGAGTTCAAATCCGGCCTCAAACACTTAACACTTACTAGCCATGTGACCTTGGGCAAGTCTCTTAACCCCAATTGCCCTGCCTTCTCCCCTCCAAAAAAAAAAAGCAAAATAAATAAATACTTTTTCTTTGATTAACACAAATTAATCTGCCCCCCCCCCAGCCCCCCACCCCATGTCCTCCTATTAAGGAAGAAAAAAGAGAAAAGCAAAACTTTTGTGACAAAGATGCATAGTCAAGCAAAACAAATTTCTACTTTGGCCACGTTCAAAAATGTATGTCTTATTCTGCATATTGATTTCAAAGGCAGGTTTCACTGTCTTTGATCTGAAATCTTGGTTGGTCATTGCAGTTAGAGTTCTTATAATTTTTATAAAAATATAACATGCAAATATTAATTATACTCTAATAATATTGATATAAAATATTAATATGATATAGTAATGTGGTATAATAAACATATATTACTGTATACATTGTTCTCCCAGTTATTCTCAATTCACTTTATATAAATTGATACAAGCCTTCCCAGGTTCTCTGAAATTGTCTCTTTCCTTGTTTTCTATAGTATAATGATACGAGTTACATTGACATATTATATTTTGTACAACCATTCCCCAATTGCTGAATGTTCCTTTAGTTTCGAGTTCTTTGCCACCAGAACAAGATTTGCTATTAATATGGGTTGTTTTTCTCATTCTTTGATGTCTTTGTGGTATAGGCCTATTAGTGGTATTTCTGGGTTAGTGTTTAGTAACTTCTTATGTATAGTTCTAAATTGCTTTTCAAGATGGCTAGACCAGTTCACAGCTCCACCAACAATGCATTAATGAGCCCGTCTTTCCACAGCCCTTCCAATCTTTGTCTTTTTTTGTCAACGTTATTAATCTGATAAATGAGATAGACTTTCAGACATATTGATATTTTCCCAATTTTTAATAAATGAAAATTCTTTCTCTGCCCCTTCAAACCATCAAACTATTTGCATACAAATGAGGAATTATTCTATATCCTTTACAAGGGGATTTGAGTCTTTATATTTTTGTTGCAGTTCATCTTTTGTCCCAGACTCAAATCTTATCTAAAATGTTTTTCTTTTCACACATATGTTCCTAGCTTTTAATTAAACGCAAATTCTTTTCCTACTCTTTTCAAGCATCAGACTGTTTGTTTATGAAAGAGGCAATATCTTATATCCTTTACCAGTCAATTTAACTCATTAACTTTATGTCCAAGTACTTTTTTCCTGCCTCTTCAAGCACCAACTCGCTCCATATTAAATGACAGTAGATTGGATCAGTAAGACTTTCCTGTTTCTCTACAACTTCTCCTCATTGCTCTTCTGCCTTCTGGGCTAAAGCACAAATTCTATTCCCTCTTCTTCAAGATGTCACTTCAAATACTTGAAGAGAAAAGCTGCCATGCAACTACCCCAAGTTTTTTCTTCTTCACATTTCACATTCTTTTAGCTTATCTTCCTTCTCTCAATGTTTTAGTTGCTTTATTCAAAACCTTCTCAAGTTATCAATATCTTTCCTAAAATGTACCACCCAGAATGGAACACAATATTCAGATGTATATTCCAAAGCAAAAATTAATATGGACATCAGGTGAATAGAGCACTGACCAGTTAGGAGAACCTGAGTTCAAATTCAACCTCAGACACTTGACGTGACACTTGCTAGCTGTGTGATCTTGGGTAAGTCACTTAATCCCAATTGCCTTGCCTTCCCTCCTCCAAAAAAAACAACAACCTCCAAAAAAGCCCCAAACCCAGGAATACCAGTGAGAATATCTGCATACTACACCTCTTTTAATGTAATGAATGAAGAAGATGGTCATTGAGGAGTGAAGAGGCATGGACCAAGTGTTTTTGTTTTATTACAGTTCTGTCACAATAATAGAGCCATGGCCAGAGAACTCAGTTTCCTTGAAGAAAAACAAAACAAATAAGACAGTTGGTGTCCTCTTTCAATTTCTATGGCTTATTGGAACCTTAGGAAGAGTTGTTGTTTTTAGTGAAATCCCCAATAAAAACAGAATTCTGTGAAAACAGGATCACATTCTTTCCTTTGCCTTTGAGAATGTTCATTTGCTTCTCTTCCTCTTGGGAAGTACACTCATCTCACTAACTAGCAAGAGCCTGCCTGCTGCTGGCTTAAAGTCACTGCTTAAAGAATCTCATGAAAAATTGAAATTCTCATCTTTATTCAAGTTTGGTAGGAAATCTCCCCAAAGCCAAAATGCATTAGACTTTTTAAAGCACTGTGGGAAACAGTTCTACATTATTTTTTGAAGTTATATATAAGTTCATGTTATGAGCTACCAATTGGAAAGATGGGAAAAGCACTGAGAATAGTGACTGTCTTTTGGAAACATATAGGCATAATTTAACCTTGGTGTTCACTGCTGTAATAACTAAATAAGTGGTAGGGAACTTGCAGCCTTGAGGCCACATATGGCCTTCTAGATCCTCAAATGTGGCCGTTTGACTGAATCCAAGGGGTCCCCCACCACTGAAAACCTTGCTATTTTAATTTGTCATTGTATTATTTAACTGAATTGGGAAGAAGGGACCAAAATGCCTTTGGAGGAGGTCGATTTCTTGCTATCACAGGGCCATCTTTCTGCACAAAGTAGGAATTTGACTATTATCTGATATATTAGTGAAGAAGGGAAAACTGGATAGTTTAAGACCTCAAATTCACTATGCAGTCTCATTGCTTGATATTACCAGTTACTGATGAGCATGAAAATTTAAGTAACATAAGTAGAGAAAGCCAGAGTACCAAGCAATAAAGTGCTTACAAACTCCTTTGCCAGGCATTCAAGACTCTTCACAAACTGGCCTCAACCTACATTTCCTTTGACTTATAATTAGTTGTTGTTCAGTGGGGGCTCTTTGTGACTCCTTTTGGGGTTTTTTCTTAAAGATACTACAATAGTTTTTCATTTCCTTCTCCAGCTCATTTCACAGATAAGGAAACAGAGGCAAACAGGGTTAAGTGACTTGCTGAGGTTCACACAGCTAGTAAGTGTCTGAGGGTAGGTTTGAATTCACGTGTTTCAGGTCTTCCAGACTCCAGGCCTGGCACTTTTTCCACTCTGCCTCCTAGCTGCCCACTTATAAATAGAATTCAATTTAATTCAATTCAACAATCACTGATTAATTACTAGTGTAAGACAATGAAGTGGGTACTAGCAATATTAAGACAAAAAAAATAGTCTCTTTGTCCTCAAAGATCCTGTATCTACTGTGGGGATTCAGCATTCACAAAAAGAAGTCACTATGAGATAATTAGAAGAAGAAAGCAGTAACTAAGACACCAGGAAAGGTTTCTAGAATTTGATATGAAGTCTTCTTGACAAGCCAACCCAATCTAAGATCCTACGTTTTCTTTATTTACAACTTTTACTGATGTCTTTTGTTTTTAGATCCCCTTCATGACCAAATGTAACCTTTCACGCTCCCCCCCCCTTGTCGGCCATCCCTTCTAACACAGTTTTTTTTTTAGGTTGACAAAGAACATACCCTACTAATGGATCATTTTAATATATCTTTTTAAATTTTGCAATACACTTCCCTCTCCACAAGCCTGTGAAGTAGATGGGCACTATATCCCCATTTGGCAAAAGAGGACAGAGAGGTTTGAAAGCTTATATGATATGACCTTGATCATAAACCCACTAAGTGTCTGAGGCAGGATTCAAACTCAGATCTCCAGACCCCAAGAGCACCTCTACTCTCTAAGCTAACAAAAACGAACAAACAAAGCCAAAATTACTTAGTAGTTTCGTGAGGAATTTTTTGAATCTAGAAGGGAATGATTGCAAGTTAGTATAGCAATAATTTGTATGTAAATGGTATTTCTAAAGCACCTGAGTGTGTCTAGGGTTTTTGTAAGGAAGTCAATGAAATTTTATCTGTCTGGTACTTTGCTTGGTCGATTGTTCTTTCACAAAAAGCATGAGCCTAGATCCCAACCTGAATGATTACAAATTCTATTTAGGTGCAGGTTACATTAATGAGATTTAACTGGAGCCCCAAATGTTGAGGTTTTGGGTGTGGTTTCTCTTTTAAATTGTGAGAGGAGTTGAATTAAAGGAAAAAGAGAGGGCAGCAGTGAATTAACTCTATTCTGTGAAAAGAAGATGTGTCGAGTCTGTAGCCAAACCCAAAGCACCCAAAAGTCCCCAGGGCTAGAGTGGAGCTCTGGAAGCCTGCTCCAATCCTTCATGTGCCAGGGAGGTTCTTCAGTACCAGCTACCAAGACCTCTCCTGCCCCAAGAAGACTGCCAGTGAGTACCTTTCTTTTGAGCTCCTGTAATCCCTAAAAAGGCTTTGTTCCCATAAAAGGTGGAACCAACCTCTTTAATAAATAAAAAACCCTATTTATGGGTCTGGCCCCAGTAGAAGGAAATTCTTTTGATGCTGTACTAGCCCTTTCCCCTGAATTACAAAGAAATGAAGCAAAGTTAGTATTTGAAAAGTGGTAGTAGTTGCTAGAAGTAAGTGTTTGATTGGGTAATATCGAGAAATGACCTTGGCCAGGGATTTTTGGATGGTCCCTTAAAACTCAATTAGTAATGCTTATTCCATAGTCAGCAAACATTTATTTTTTTTAAATAAAGTATTTTGTTTTTCCCCAATGAAATGTTAAAACAATTTTCAAACTTTTTTTTTTTTAAGTTTTGAGTTCCAAATTCTATCCGTTCCCCCTCCTGGAGAGGGTAAGCAATCCAATATAGGTAATACAGCGACAAGCATTTATTAATCACTCTCTATGAGCCAGGGAACCATGTTAAGAACTAATGATACAAAGAAAGGCAAAAACAATACCCGCCCTCAAGGAACTTACATTCTAACTGAGGAGACAGTGTAAATAATGATACTATACAAGGCACATACAGAGTAAATAAAGTCTTCCTAATATTTTAGAAATTATTCAGGAGATTGATTCAATTTGAAGGAAGTGATATGTTAACTCAGATCAGACAAACATTTATTAAGTGTCTCTTATGTGCTATTTGCACATAATTAGCAAAAGCTAATTCCTGCTCTCAAGGAGCTTACCACCTAGTAGGGCAGATGGTGTACAAACAAAACATACATGATAAATTAGAGACAATCAACACTAGGAATGTACTAGAATTGCAGGAGATTTGGAAAGACTTCCTGTAGAAGGTGAGAATTTTTAACTGGGACTATAAGGAAGTCAGGAAAATGAGGAGGGAAAGATGAGGAGGGAGAGTATCTCAGGCATGGAGGGGCCAGCCAGTAAAAATGCCTGGAGTCTTGTTTGGAAATGACCTGATGGAGAAACGCTTGCCTATTTCAGTTTAAAAATGTTCAGAGGGAACAAAAAAAAAAAGGTCTCTCATTCCTCTGGAAAAGTAGATTTGGAAGGAAATGGGGGTCTGTTAGGATAGTTATGTGTGATTTTCAGCATTTGGATATAAATGAACTTTGATGCTAGTTGGAGCTTCAAAGGCCAATGAGTTGAAAAGGAAGGGAGTCAGGTGTGGAAGAAATCTTCCACTTGTAAAGAGACCCTTCTTTCTCTCCAAGGCTTAAAACACAGCTGGAAAGGCATGTAAGAGGATCTTTGAGCCATGTGAATGAAGCTGAATTATGTGTAATAGGGAGATGACTTTTTTTTGTCTTCTCCTAGGAACTTGAGTGTTTATGAAAGTGGATTGTATCTGGATGTTGATCTCTCCCTGGACGTTTGTTCTAAATAGTGTGTCAACTGTAGGTACATAGTAATTATAATGTTGCTTTATTATGGGGGGGGAGGGGAGAGTGGGTACTCAGGCAGGGGAAGAGTGGATCAGAAAGTAAGCTTCTTGAGGGAAGATACTGTTTTCATTTTTGACTTTGCTTGGAGTCAGGAGACCGGGATTTGAAGCCTGTTTCAGACACAGTAGATTTGTGATCAAGGTCATTCAGCCCCTCAATGCCTCTCTGTTCCCCTTAGCATATGCCTAGCACTGGACCTGACATATTATAGGTATTTAATAAATGCACGTTAAAATAATTTTAAACTTTTCTTTGAGTTTTGAGCTCCAAATTCTATCCCTCCCTTCCTTTGTCCTCTGCCCCTTCCCAGAGACACTAAGCAATCAGATATAGGTTATACATGTGCAATCATGTAAAACATTTCCATATTAGTCATTTTGTACAAGAAGACTCATAAAAAATGAAAGGGAAAAATAGCATGCGTCAGTCTGCATGCAGATAGTAATAAATGCTTTTTAAAAATGAAATTCTTGAAAAAGCATAAAGGTAGGGGATAATGATTGAAATGTACTAAGTCATTATTTTCTTGGTAACTTTTCTATGATGGTTTTTCTTTGGTACAAGGGTGGGTTCAGATTGGGGAAGGGAGGGGCAAACATATGAGAAAATGAATTTGTGAAAAACATCCAAAATACTTTTTCTCTTGCCTAAGTCAGGGGATTTCTTTTTGTTGTTGTTAGATTAGGGTTCTGGACCTATGATTTCAGTTGATGTAGGGAATTTGAAATGTGGAAACTCTCTCTAGTGGTAATACGCATTACCCCTCTATAAGCTGAAAGGTTAAATGACTGACTGTGGCTACTCAGCAGAGGCTGGATTTGAACTCAAGTCCTCCTGAATTTCTTGTTTCTTGTAAATTTAGTAGTAAGAAACTCAAAGGCAGTGTTTTTCCTCATTTTTGGTTGTTCTGACTAGCCCATTTCTACCTGGTCCGATGAGTCCAGTTGGGAAGTGCTTATTAAGGCAGATTTGGGACTTTTCCTACTAACAGTGACTGAGATAATCACTTCCAGGTGACAAGTGACCCAGGAACATTACAGGTGAACAGCTAATTTATCAGTTGGGCTAGAAGAACCCTAAGTCACTAAAGTTAGAATAGGGGAAAAGTTCTCTGAGTTTGAAGTTTCCCCTTAAGATCTTACTTGAGACAGCACATGCTCAGGCCTTTCTTTTCCCTGTGGTGAGCTGGGTAGGTTGTCCCTAGTCCATCTACCTGTCTATGGAGGAAGATGTCCACATCCAGTCCCTGCCCAACAGAAAGAAGTGTGTGTTAATTCCCTGCACACCATTCGCACTCTTTAGCTGCAGTATTTATGTAGTTATTGTCATGTGACTGATCTCATTGGTTCCCTAGAGTTCCTTTTCTTTAGGCATTCTCCCCACATTCCTCCTTAAATCCTGATTTAAGACAATCCTATAAAACCCGGAAAATGACAGGCAGGACACTATTTCTAAGAGAGCAATTGTGTTACTGCTTGGTAAGATACTGAGAGGCTCAAGAAAGGATCTTTTTCCTCCTTTCTTCTCCCTTTCACCCTTTGCTTGACAGCCAGGGTCTTCCCATCTCAATGGAGGTACATTACCAGGCATTCATTTTCGTGCTGGCGTCACGCTTTTCTCCCCCATTGATCCTGGGGCTTTTTACAATGAGGGGTATTGGCATCCTGATTCCTTATGTCACCCCCTTGCTCAATAAATTCCTGCTGCTTCTAGGATCGAGAGGAAACCCCTCCTTTTGGATTTTAAAGCCTTTTGTAGCCTGACTTCCTGCCTTTCTTGTCTTTTTAAACTTAACTCCCTTTCTTGAATTTTATGAGCCTACAAAACTAGCTTTCTTGTTGTTCCTCACGTACAATGCCCCATTTCCCAACTCTGTGCCTTTGCATGGGCTGTGCCCCATGCCTGGAATGCTTTTCCTCCTCAAATGAGTCTCTTGGCTTTCCTGGCTTCCTACAAGACTTGGCTCAAATTCTGCCTTCTCCAAAAGACCTTTCCCCAGTCTTCTCTGTTGCTGGTGCCTTCTTGGTGAGATTACTGCTGATTTACAGCATCTAGAATTGTCTTTCCCATTAGAAGGAGAGTTTCTTTTTTTTTTTTTTTAAAGCAATTGGGGTTAAGTAACTTGCTCAAGGTTACACAGCTAGTCATTATTTATGTGTGGGTGCTCATTTTCTGAGGCCGGATTTGATCTCGGGTCATCCCAACTCTGAGGCTGGGGCTCTTACTCACTGCGCCACCTAGCCGCCCCTTTAGGGCAATTGGGGTTAAGTAACTTGCCCAAGGTTACATGGCTAGGTTTTTGTTTGTGTGGATTAAGTGTCTGAGGCCGGCTCCGAACTCAGGTCCTTCTGACTCCAGGGCCGGTGCTCTATTCACTGCACCACCTAGCCGCCCCATGAAGGAGAGTTTCTTAATGCCAGGAACCATGTTTTTGTCCTTTTCCCCTCTTGTATCCCCAGCTTTTAGCACCCTGACTCATAGGAAGTGGTTAAATTACTTCCAGGATTAAATATAAAATCCTCTGTTTAATATAAAAAACCCTTTGTAATCTAGCCCTTCTTTCTGTCCATCTAGTCTTCCCAATACTCTTCAATCCAATGACACTGGCTTCCTTGCACTTCTCTGAATAAGACATTTGATCTCCAGTGGGGGCATTTTCAAGCACTGTCGTCCATACCTGGAATGCCCTTCCTATCCTTGCTTCCCTAGCTTCCTTCAAGTCCCAGCTAATGCTAGCTGAAGAAGGTGTTTCCAGTCCCATGGAATCTGAGTAGCTTCCTTCTGTTTATTTCTTATTTCACTTGTATGTATCTTATCTATACACAATTTGCATGTTGTTTTCTTTATTAGATTATAAACTCCATTAGAACAAGGGACTGTCTTTTGCTTTTCTTTGCATCTCCAGTACCTAGCACATGGTAGGAGCTTAATAAATGTTTATTGATTGACTTAAATATATGTTGACTGACTGATTGCATCACCAGAACCCTGGGGTTCCCCTTGTGCTTCTGCAGTCTTAGTATCTAATGTCAATCTTTGAACATCTTATAATTTTTATCTGCAGTGGGATTCCCAATCCATATTTTATAACATGCCTGAGTATTTGTATTCATTTGCAAGTTTATAGGGACAGCCTTGTGACCAGACATTTGTCTTCATTTTTCATTTAAAAATTAAAAACAAATTTATCTCTCCACACGTCCAACTTAGGAGGTGACAGCAAGGGGGAAGGTGTGGCATGGGATCAAACCAATGTCAGGGATGGCTCAGAGCTTCCTTCATCAACAGAGTAGCTCCCAGCTGGCTCAGAGCTGGCTTACCTCCTCCTTCTAAGCACTTAGGTCCAAGATAACTGACAGTTTTTCTTGAAGCCTTTTTCCTTTTGGTTTTTTTTTTTTTGGTTTACATATTTTATTTTTCACTTAATTTAATTTTTTTCAATGAACAAAAATCTATTTCCTCTTCTTCTTTCCTTTTCTTCCCTTGGGAAAAAAAATCCCCCAAACCAAACAACAAATACTTAACAAATATGCATAGTCAAGGAGAAAGCAAATTCTTGCATTTGCCATGTTCCATCTCTCTCTCTCTCTCTCTCTCTCTCAAATAATGCAAGTATATATGCGTGTGTGTGTATATATATATATATGTGTATATATATGTGTGTGTGTATATATATATATGTGTGTGTGTGTATATATATATATATACACACACACACACACATACACACACATTTCATTCTGCTCCTTGAGTCCATCACCCCTCTGTCAGGAGGCAAGCCTTCCTTTTATTTTTTTATATTGACTACATAAGGCAAAAGCTTCAAATTACATAATCAACTTGCAAATGGGTGCTAGTCTTCTCCCTTAATAATAAAGGGACAGCATTGGGTGGACTCAGTGTAAAGGAAGAGCAAATGGGATGCCTGTGGTAAGTTGAGGGAAAAATGGCAAATAGAAAAATATCAGCCTTGCCTTGCTTGATGGAGACTGGTGTTTCCTATAAGCTGTCTCTCCCTCTGTCTCTCAATTCATCAGTCGGAATGATATTTTCATGATGATCAGTTAGGCCATCTTTTGTCTCAGTCTTGCCTAGCCCTTAGTCATTGAACAGGTATTGCCTCAGACAAATGGAGGCCTGGGAAAAGACCTTTATTTAGAAAGGTCTCTACTGTATCCCAGGCCATCACCAGTCATCTTGATTTTTGTTCAGCCACTGGAGGCTAGAGCACAGGTCTTCCTGCCTTGGAGGCCAACTCTCCATCTCTTAGGCCATGCTCCCATTTGTCAACAAGACTAAGCAATGCAAATAACGAGGAAACTTTCAATAGTGCCTACTTAGTCTTCTGCTAGTTACTAAACATTTCCCCCCTCTTTTTCCACACAACAAACCCCTTTGAGTCTTCCCAGAAGTTCCTTTCTTTCTCTCTGCTTTTGCCCATTTGCTTTGTGTCCAACCTAATGAATTCTTTGACCATTTTGTGTCTGGGACCAGCAGGCAAAAAGTCTCAAGTTTTTATTACCTGAGTAGAATCTTTTGCTGACACTGCTCTCTCGCTGCTTATAATTGCAAAATGAGACTTGCTGGGTTCCTAATCCAGAAAGGCAGCTGGAGTTTTCATCAGTCTGCTGTCAAACGTACTGCTAACGTCAGACTGCATGATATGATAATGCTGGGATCAATCTTTTTAGCAACTTATCACAAATAGGGGCATAAAAGAAACTGGGTTAGGTAGTGATTCCAAGAAAGATTCGAGGGCTCTTTACATATGGTTGGAGAATTGAATAAGGCTTGCTGTCCAATTTAGCAGGCCCACTTTGGTTGGGGGGAGGAAGAACCATGCTGATCACACCCACATTTGATTGGCTGGACTAGTTTTGCACAGCAGATCTCCTTGTCGTTCATGCTAAAGCTCACTTAAAATGTCAAAACACGCAGCATTTGCCTTCATTTGGGAGGGTGGTTCCCTCAAATAAATTATTATTCTGCTAACACTTCCTAGAGATCAGGTAGAGTACTTTCTCCCTCTTCCCACTGAAGGCCTAGTAGAGTGGGTCCCAATCCTGATGACTTCTTCAACCCGATGACCCCTTTTCTCCATAAGGACCAACTTTTACAGCTAAGTTGTTTTTCTTTTTTTAAATTGTCTTTAAAAAAAATCAGGAGTCCCTGCCTTACAGTTTATGGCTTAATCAGATTTTATTCTTATTGTCTTTTGGCTGCATTTTATTTTCTTTTGAACAAAATAAGTTTAACCTATGTTTTTTGCATTAGGAATTTCTCACTCATCTCCCAACCCCAGACAAAAGAAAGCAACAAAAACAAAAACACTTGATAAAGAGACTGGCAGACAATGTATACGTATATATTTTTTTCTATTAGTCCCCTGCCTCTTTTCTGTGAGAAAGGAGGTATATTTCATTCTATTTCTCCTGAACTCTTCATTTTTTTGTTACTCAGAATTCAATTTCTTCCTGGTGGTCTTTGCATTTGCTTCTCCAGATATTGCATCCCCTCTTTCCTGAGGCTTTCTTGGGTTAAGACTGGGTCAGTTTCTGCAATAGCACGTGTTACTCTCAAAGCTAAGTTAGCAATGAAGGCTAAATATTCGCAGGTGCAGAAATTCGTAATGCCAACTGGAAAACTAGCCTTGGAAAGAAGAATGTGAGAAGATGAATCTTTGGGGAAGCTTCACTCCACGACTCCAGCCTAGATATGCTTTTAAAAACACAATAGGGACCTCTAGAAAGAAGGTTCAAATTCCAGTTATGGTCTCTGGTACGCGCAGAACAGGAAGCGTCTTGGTTCAAGACAAATATGCAGGTTAATCCAAGTTTTTGCCCATCCCTTGAGCTAAGGTTAAGCCCCATGGAAGTTTTTCAGTCATTTGGAAAATCATTTAGGAGCACTTGACACTCTTCCTCACCTCCTGTTTTGGACCTGGAGTCCTGGCAGGAGAGCATTAGAGATAGGGTAAAAGAGAACTCTACTTTCCAACCAATAATACAAATATCCATCTGCAAAGTCAGCTCTGGAGATGGGTGGAATGAGCATTTGAGACACTCCTTGGTTTGTTCTGGCAAAATTAAGCCAGAATTTTCTTTGGAGATAGTCAAACGGAAAAATTGCTTGCATAGGAGTCGAGACACTTGGCCCTCAGCGCCTTCACTGCTGTAGACCAAGGTCAAACAGAAAAGCCGCTATGCAAGGCTATTTGGCCTCATTCTCCAAGGGGGTCTTAAATTTAGTAGGCAAAGAATTCTATCATTCACCTTTGGGACAAGAGTGTTCCGTTTCACTCTGCTGAATCTCAACTGAGACATTGCATGAAAACAGGGTTTTCTGTTGGGTAATTAGTGTATTTGCACAGAAAGAAGTCTAAATGATCATTTCTAAATCTAAAAAAAATGTTATCTCACCATTAGGGGGATACAGCATTTTGTTTTCATGTCCCCTTTGTAAAATTGTGGTAAGAGGTTTCAGAAGCTGAAGATGGTCCAGGCTGCTCTTTATTTCTGAGAGATCTTGGGTAGACACTAATAGAACATGACAGACACATGTTGACTGACAATTGAATGGATGGATGCTATTAACTGACCTTGGGGCTTCAATTAGAATAACTGAAAGACTGAGCAAATCACATTGGTTGGGAATGACCAACCCAGAGTCACAGCAGTACCATCCCTCTGTGGAATAACCCTCATTTCCTGTTTAACAGTGAAGAGGAAATGTGAGCAATAACAACCCCAATGACTCCCCCAAAGACCTTTGATGATTAAACAGTAGGACTTATTGAGTGACCACTGTGTATTCAGCCCTTTGCTGGGCAATATGAGGATTAGAGAAGTATGAGACATATGATAGCATCTGCTCCTCAGAAAATGAGGTCTAATTGGAGGAACGAGATAAACATGGGAAAAAATGAGTTTTTCTTGAGTTGTTTTTCAGTCATGTCCAACTCTTTGTGACCCCGTTTGGGGTTACTTGGCAAAGATTCTGGAGTGGTTTGCCATTTCCTTCTCCAGCTTATTTGATAGATGAGGAAACTAAGGCAAACAAGCTAAAATGACTTGCCCAAGGTGACACAGCTACTAAGTGAAAGAGAGAACCGAGGACATTTTAGTCAGGGGACTGGCTATGTTTATGGTGTGTTTGTGAGATGATGAGGAAACTAACCTTAATGAAGTGAAAGGGGCTTGTAAGGGAGCTTTGGGAGGAGAGTTGGGGGCTGGGAATATGAGTCTTAACTGGACAGAAGAGTGAGCTTAATGATGTATTAAGTAATAGGATGTGGTTGTAGTTTTTAGAGCAGGGTGAAACCATTATTGTAGGAAGATTAATCTAGCAGTGAGATATTACCTATAATTTGTCATATGGTTACCCTCAAATCTGTGACCCAGGTCCTCTTTCTCATCAGTGGTGACCCCAGAAAAGTTAATTTTTGTTTCTTCTGTTCTCCCAGGTAAGCAGACCTACAGATGTTTCAAAGCCTCTTCCCTAAACTCTCCTCTCCCTACCAGGAAAATCAGCCCCTCCAAGGGACTCCACAGATAGAATGCTTTTCAATGCGAAACATGTGCCCTTGTTCTTCTAATGTGATTTGCCAGATGACAGATGATTCCAATCACTGTAATTACCCATATAGTTTAATTGACTTTCAGTGGCAGTAATAAGTAATGAGAGACCAGGCTTACGAATTTCCTTTTTTAATTGTTGCTGTCTAGCTATTCATTTCAGAGAATAAATATCAGGTCTCCTTATTTCACTGTATTTCTCTGTAAATGTACTTTCCCACTGAAGAATCCCTTCATTTGTAAGGCACCTTGAAGAACTGCTTTACAAATGCTGGCTCCAGCTATCTGGGCTTTAGTGACTGTCTTCATTCTGTTGTCTGTTCAGTTCAAATAAACAAACCACAAGTTTCTAACATAGGCTCCCTGCCCACCGCTCAGAATTAAAAAAGGCCACAAGCAATGGTAATTGACCACAGCTTGTCAGGAGTGAGACGATTGTCATGAGCAGAAACGCTGATGAATTGCTTTAATATCATGGATTTTTAAACATGGGCCAGCTTCCTTTTGCAGTAAATTAAGAAGACTTATAAAAATATTGTCACTCTTCACATCTCAATTACGTTCAAGGGAATGGCAGGAGGAAAGGAACAAAGGGTGTGGCTGGTGGTGGTTGTCTTAGATTAAGTATGGAAAGACACAAGTCTTCTCAAATCAGATCCAACTGGATCTTTGCATTCAGTGGTTGCTTTTTTTTTTTAATGTTTCCCTCCCCCCCACCCCCTCCAGATGGTATAACAAAACTGACATCCACTTTTAAAATATCTGATGATTCATTTTTATTCTTTTATTTTATATGTAGGGCCAGTTGTGTGGACACCAAGATTCCACTAAAGTTTAGATTCATGGTTTTTTGACCCAGCTCAAGAGAACTAGAAAAATTACAAGAAAATTATATCTTGTAGAATCCCCAGATTTAATGACACAGATTTATAATCTCACTGCTGTTGATCCCTTCAGTTCCCATGGGCTCAAATATCCTATCTGTGTGGACGAGTACCATATCTGCATATCTGACCTCAGTCTCCCTCCTGAGCCCCAGCTGTGCATCACCAACTGCCTGCTAAACATCACTTGGATGTCCCATAGGCATCTCAAATTTAGCTTGCCCAAAGCCAGGCTCATTATCTTTCCCCTTCAAGCCACCCTTCTTCCTTCCTTTTTTCTGTTAAACATGCCATAGAATCTTATCACTGTATCACAAATCTAGAGTTGAAAAGGACCTCAAAGATAGCTCAAACTCTTCATTTACAGATTAAGAAACTGAGAACTGGAGAGATTCAGTGGTTTAACCCAGGAAAAGCAAGGAGTTGCCAGGGTCCTCTGATCAGGTAATATAGTAAGTATCAGAGGGGGGAGTTTGAACCTAGGTGGTTCCCTGGGCGTGGAGTTAGGAAGACTCATCTTCCTCACTTCAAATCTGGCCTTAGACACTTTACCAGCTGGGTGACCCTGGGCAAGTCACTTCATCCTGTTTGCCTCAGTTTCCTTACATGTCAAATGAGCTGGAGAAGGAAATGGCAAACCGCTCCAGTGTCTTTGCCAAGAAATCCCCAAATGGGATCACAGAGTCAGACATCACTGGAAAAAAGTTAAACAACAAAGCTCTGGCTCAACATCTTTCCATTCATCTTTCTACTGGTCCTCAAGACTAGTCTTCCAGTCTCCCAGGTAAACAACCTCAGAGCCAATCTGATTGAGTAAATCCTCTTTCCTTAGGTTAGCAGAGGCAGTGCTGAGGGATAGATAGTAGCCTACTCTCTGGTTGTCTTACAAAGCCCAGCCCTTTCCCAAGGTTCACTTTCTAGTCTCTAGAGGAAGGCAGAGTTCATAACCACTGGGGCGAGCATAGGGCTTTACAGCGACCAGGAAGGTCTTTGGGCAAATGGGATCAGGTTAGAGTCTAGCCACACCACGTGGTATTTGTTTGTACCCAGCCCCACTGCCATGTAGTAGGTGCTTAATAAATATTTGTTGAATAAATGAATAAATAAGCAAAGACCTGCTTTTTGTCCTCTTGAGGCCCATAGAGTCCGCCATTCATTTGAGGACTTGTACAAGTGTACAATGAATAAGGGTCCAAACACATAGCCCAAGAAAGCTTTGTATTTCAAGCCCTAGAGCAATGTATTTCAGCTTCCCTTCATCTCTTTGGTAGCATCCATTCAAATGCCCATAGATCCAGAACCTTTTAACCTGGTACAAGCTGCCCCTGGCAGTCATTTCATTTTGATTTTTGGAAGAGGGATCTGTTCGTGTTACATCGTTAACTATATACTTGCTTTGCAATCTGGGTTCTGCTTCCCTTAAGATTCAAGCATATGGCCCAGCTTACTGCTTGTTGCTCTTCTAACCAAGATGGAACTAATCTCTAAGGAATCCATTTAATTCAATGCCCTTGGGTTAATTTATTTGCATATTGTTTCCAATTGTAATTATTCCATTCATTCAGGTTTCGGAAATTATTTTTTCTAGAACACTCTTCCCTTCCATATTTCATCAGAAATTTCTTGTTCAGTCATTTCAGTCTTGTCCAACTCTTCATGACCCCATTTGGGATTTTCTTGGCAAAGATACTGGAATGGTTTGCCATTTCCTTCTCATTTTGCAGATGAGGAAACTGAGGCAAATGGGGTAAAATGACTTACCCAGGGTCTCACAGCTAGTAAGTGTCTGAAGTCAGATTTGAACTTGGGTCTTCCTGACTCCATATCTAATGCCCTATTTACTGTGCCACCTAGCTGCCCCTTTTATACAAGTAGATTGCTATCTCTCTAAGAGTTAGTAGAAGGTGGAAGGTAGATGAGGCTCAAACATTCATTACTCAGAAGACAGCTTGGAGATGAACCTGTCCATTCCTAGCTATGCTAGACTGAGGTTATAGATATACTATGCTGGGCTCATCCTACAGCATCTAGGTGGTGATGCAGTGGTTGGAGCACCAAGCCTGGAATCAAGAAAATCTGAGTTCGAATCTGACCTCAGACATTTACCAGTTGTGTGACCTTGGGCAAGCCACTTAATTTCTGTTTTCCTCAATTTCCTCATCTGTAAAAGATGGATCATACTAGCACCTATCTCTCAGGGATGCTGTGAGAAACAAGTGAGAAGATTATTGTAACGACACAGTGCCTGGAACATAGTTAGTGCCCTGTAGTGAACTTGATTTTCCTCATGCTATGTCTATTGTAGCAGTATTTGTAGTTAGGATGTGGCGTTTCCTGAGGGCTCATGTACTGATAGAAGTGATGGTGGTGAGCTCTGGACATGACATCTTCTGCCTCTGGTTCCTAATTTCTGAAGTCAGTTTTCTACGTTCTGCTAACACTTATGAATTTCCTTTTGCTTTTACCTTGGGATTTTGGTCCCTTTTGTTATTACTGCATGAGTTTTCAGTTGGATTTTACTATTCCACAAGTGATATTTGGTATTTCAAAGCTGTTAGTTGCTTTGAATATGATTATTCTCCTCAAGTTTTGACTTTGATGGATGACAGGAAGTCTCCCTACGTAAGCAGATACTACTTTCTCCTTGATGACTTTGTACTTGGAGTGGCTTGCCTAGAGAAGACCAAGTGAGAGATTTCTAAGTCATCACCTTCATCCATTCCTCCTACTTGGCCTCCAGACTTCAGCACGATGCCCTAAGTCACACTTTTTCCCAGATGTACACTGAGATTTTTACACTTGTTGAATCCAAATGTTTTGATGTTGGAGCTTTTCTGTGAAATGGGGAAGCTGCTTATTATATTTTTTTGGTGGGGGAGGATGTGGAGTCATGCAACTTGATGTCACCTATCCATGCACATCAAATGATCGTTGTTTTGGTGTGGTTCCATCTTTGACGTGGAGGATCCATTCATTTCTGTTCACGAGAGATAATAACAGACAATACCTGGCTTGGACTGTGTTGCTAATAGATGTACATTGATGCCAAGTGCTCTTGAAGTTATTGCATAACAGTTATAAATAGAAAAATTTTCCATGTTAGATATCAGATGCTAAAGCATTCTATATTTGGATTCATTTCAATGTTTTCTGCATCAGAAAAGGCCACTATTATCTTTGTCATCAACATTAGTATTCCCTGCAAGAGCAGGAAATAACAAAATTGTCCTTACTTCCTTCTGCAGAATGCATGTAACATAATGGAAATCTCAGACCAGCAAAAAGGGGAAGGGGCAAGAAACAGCAAATTATCTGACTAAGCTATGTTGGCCATGCAATTTGTTGTTTGAAAGTTTGTGTCGAAGTCAGGCCTTTAATGTATGCCTGCCAAGACAGCTTGGATCCAGTCCCAAGCAAGATGACACCATTTCCTTTTGATTGAATGGCCATCCATCCTTTTAAATGAAGCTGGTCTGCTCAGTTCCTACTTTCTGGAGGCAGCTCCAATCCGACCCGACCATATGCTTGGCAGGACTTCCAAGCACACAACTGATTGGAAAGCAAAAATGTGCACCGGTCTGAGAACACACACAAAACCGTCTGGTGTGCGTTCTGAATGCTGATGGGATGCTTGACAGAGAAGTTGGCAAGGGAACTTATCATGGATTCCCAGGCACTGGGTGCAGATAAGACAGGAACTTTTACATTTAAATATGCCAGACCTACCCTCCCTACATGCCTTTCTCTCCACAAATAACCAACTGACAGGGTTTAACTGCAAGAAACGCATCTGCACACAAAGTACTTTGATTGAAACGTGTCACAAGTAATAACAGCAAAAAAACCCTTTTTGAATTCAAACGACCATTTGCACATGTGTTGTTTGGCTACACAATGCCAAAAGGCCTTTTTGAACTGAATTTTCCACTTTTTAAATTAGTTGTTTTGCCATTATGTAAATAGCCTAGATATGATTTCAGATGGGCAGCTGTTGCCACCCCAGCTCACCCCTAACTCACCCTCAAGCTGACCTTATCCTGTGTGACCCACCTCACTGGATCCTGGCCTCTTGGGTTCCCATGGCAGCTTACCTTTCTACCATTGGAGAAGGGACCTGGCTGCTGGTCAGGGACACAACCACCTACAGAAACTACATTAACCTGTCCTAGAACTGCAGAATGTTAGTAGCCCCAAGGAATCTTTAGAGGTCATCTGGTCCAAGGATTATTAAATTGGAGTCCATGAACTTGGTTATTGAATCTCTTGATAATGATATTCAATATAATTACTTCCTTTATAATTCTATTTGTTTTATTTCTGCATTTGAAAATGTTATTCTGAGAAGGGGTTCCTAGGCTTCAAAAGATCTATGATAACTGGGAGAAAGGTTAAAAATTTCTGATCAATTCTTCTATTTTATACCTGATAAAACTGAACCCCAAATAGTCACAACACAGCTAGTTAATGAAAGAACTGGGACTCAAACCCACACCTCCTGACACTCAGTGCTGTGCTCTAATGGCACCCTATATGGTGACAATAAAAAATCAGAATGGAGAGTTGCTAAATGAAACCATTCCTTTTGTTTGGAAAATGAGATCATATCCTCCAAAACACTTCAGTATTTGCATTGTGAGTGGGGGAAACCCATGAGGGTCACAAGAGGGAAAGAACCAGGTGCAATTGTACCAACATTCTGTCAGGAAAGAGAAGAGAAAGCACTTCTGTTGCCAGGGGATGTAAGAGTGGTCATATCCTTATTGCTATTGAGTGGAACTGGTTACCAAAGGGGAGAGGGCTTCTTTTTTTTTTTTTTTTGAGGTATAGTGAAAGGTGCAACCTGGGTATGAGTAACCCAGGTAGCCTTTTCCCTTATGGTTGCTTTGTGTGTGATCCCTTTGTGTGTGTGACCTGCTTGAGGGAAACCTGGAGGATAGTGCCTCCCCACGAAGGGTCTCAGACCCTATGTCTGGGCTCAGTATCTGCTATGGAGTAAAGGTATGTAGTCACCAGTCTACAGGTCTAGCTCATCCCTCCTATAAAGTAGGTGAATCCATTCCTCTTGCTGTGTTTGAGAACCCTGGACCTAACACTCTACAAATATTATACGTCTAACTCTCACTATGCCTTAGGAGCTCTCCCAGTGAAGGTGTCGTTCTCAATGAAGATATTTAAGGCAGAAACGTTATATTTATAGATATATTGTCGGGATCTGTTTACAATAAAGTTGGTGCTGCTATTTTGTGGTAGGGACTCTTTGTGCGTGCGTACATCTGTGTGTGTGTGTGTGTGTGTGTGTAAGCACTATAAACATTTTCCTTCTTTCCTATTTTTCCATGTTAATTATGTCTGCAGATTAATTCTGTCCTTTTTGCAACCATCCTCAATGCCCATTAATCTGTTAATGTTTATTTCCTGAAATAGCCATTGCCATCAGATAACTTCTTTGCGATTTTATTAGTTTCACTACTTTGTGTGTGTTTGGGGGCAGTCATTTTATCTATGACAATTCAGAGGATGTGCATGTCTGATTTGTATTTTAGTTTATATCAACAAGGAACCACAATTATTCTTACAGCAGCCATAGCATGAATGCAATAAAAATGTCCTGGGAGATAATAACTCCGTGTCTTGTCTCTTTAATCTGAATATTGTGGAGGGAGTAATTAAATGAATTTTTATTTTTTATAGGCATCTTTACTTATAATGTGTGTCCCTTTTCTTTGGTGGTAGTAGTGGTGGTGGGGAAAAGGATACAGTCATTGTGTAGAGCTGTGATTTTATCGGGGAGCTCCTTCTGCTCTGACCATCTGGGCCACATGCCCTTGTAATACTCCCAAGTGCAGTCCTGAAATTGGGAGATATTTAACAAAATTAATAAAAATCAGTAAAACATAGATAAGGTTACATTTTAAAACTGAGTTGATGGCACCATTGGCCTAGACCACTGAGAGGTAAAGGGGTTTGCCCATGGTCACATAGTATACATATCAGGTAAGACTTGAACCCAGGCCTTCCTGGCTCCAAGGCTAGCCCTATTCATCATATCCCTCATTTCCTCACTATGTTGGAATGTGTATTTTTCCCAAGTTTCTATATTATAAAGTAAATGATTGTCTCATCCGTTTAGGGGAAAAAAAGTATTTTGAAGACAAAGGTGTAGGATATTAGAGTTAGAAGGGGCATGTCATCTTATAATTTCATTGTACAGATGGGGAATGGGATGGATGAGGAGGGACTTGGTCTCTGGACTCCTAGACCTATGTATTTTTCCATACTATGCACTGTCTAGATTCAGCCTAATTATTGACTGCAGTGGCTAGGTGGTGCAGTGGATAGATCACCAGGCCCAGAATCAGGAAGATCTGAGTTCAAATCCTACCTCAGATACTTACTACCAATGTGACCCTGGGCAAATTGCTTAATCCCTATTTACCTCAGTTCTTCATCTGTAAAATAGGGACATCCTGGAGAAGGAAATGGCAAAACATTCCAGTATCTTCGCCAAGAAAATCCCATAGAACAGTCCTGGGGTCAGGTAGAGTCAGACATAACTGACAACAACAGAAGTTGTTGACTCATCCCCATCATTATTAGCTTTGTCAGATTAGGCAAAGGTACTCCAATGACTTCCAAAAGAAATGAGGCCACTTAACCATACGCAAAGATGCCTGTGGGCTCTGTCTTGTCCTAGAAAACCACATATCAGCATCACCTATGTTCTGTTGTATTTATATTGATTCTGCTAAATATTTCCTGTTTACATTTTAATCTGATTGAGGTCTCACTTAGGAATGTACCCTAGTGCAGAGGGGCCTATTTGATACCTCTTATGTGCACAATACATGGTTTCCATCATGCCCCTCCCCCCTTCAACTAAATTTTATGGGTCTTCCCCATTCGAATGTAAGCTCCTCAAGGCCAGGAACTAGCTTTTCTGCTGGATTTTGTATTCCCAGCATTTAGCATGGTATCTGGCACATAGTGAGCATTCAATAAATGCTTGTTGGCTGATATGCAAATAAGCACATGAGTATGAGAAATTTAGCTAGCAATTTGAACTGCTTGAAATCATAGACATATATATTTATCTCTCTGCTAGAAGGAAGCATGGTCAGTATATCACGAGGTATATAAGTTGCTAAAGAGGAAGGAATTATTCTTGGACTGAGGCCATTGGAGCTGAAGTAAGCAGGAAGGTGTTTCCCTAAGTGGTGTGGCCACTAGCTCCCTATGAATTTCCCACACTGGTGCAAAGTCCCTGTAGCCCTACCCTAGTGACAGCTTTGAACATGGCACAAATCCTTATGCAAATATAATAGTGGCTTAATAGAATTATATGTGGCAGCCCAAATCTAGAAGACCTGCCAAGTAAAGACAGGAAATGGTGGTGGAGGAAGGGGCGTCACCCAGAGTGATATCAACCCTAGGGTATATTTAAACAAACCAGGAGAGCAATGACTACCGTTCCTAAAACAATCTCATTTTAGCTATCTTTACAGGATAGAAGGAGCAGCAGTATGGGACAGGGAAGAGAGAGATGCCTAGGAAGCCAGAAAGACCCAAGTTCAAAATCATACACCTCTCTTTACCCCTTCTCCCTATGGCCGTTTAATTTTTTTTTTTAACACAAGCCTTTGAAAGCCATTGAAGACTTGCTCTTAGTGATTTCAGTTAAGTTGACTTATAAGTGTATACACATAAAACCCCTGTGTTTCCTTAGCAAGGACCTTGCCATGAACCATGTGTCAATATCAGAGTTAAAGTGTTAGTCCAATTTCTTCAACCAAGTTCACCTGGTTTCTCCAGATGTAGGAATCAAGAATGGGAGGGTCCCATCATCTACTGCCCTCATGGCCCTCTATCACCCTCAAGGGCCATTAAGGAAGCATCTGGTCAAGGTGATGGACTCATGATGCAAAAATATACTTACATTTTCAGCACAGACAGTGTGGGAATTGTTTTCCTTGACTTGCATATTTGTTACAAAGTATTGTTTTTTCTAATCAGTGGTTTGAAAGGTAAGGAGGTGGGAAGAGGGAGGAAGGAGGAAAGAGAAGGAAGGAAAGAAAAGAGTCCTTGCTGTGTGTGTGTGTGTGTGTGTGTGTGTGTGTGTGTGTGTGTGTGTACATATACATATATACACACACACAAACGTATATCTTTTTATTTATACACAAATATATGTGTATACACATACACACATATGCACACATATATATCTTTTAGTGCAGAGAAGAGAACATAAAAAGGAAAAGGCACAGATAACTAGGCGAGCTGTGAAATCTACGGGTTGAAGTTATTTTGTACTTCAAAAGAAAAGCAAGCTGTAGGTAAGAGAAATCTGTGGTTTCACATCCAAATCTCCCTTTTTTGTCCTCTCGTATATGGAAATGCCCATTTTATTTGGTGTGTGTCAAATTCAGAATAAATATAGAAATGTTTTTGATCCACATAATTTGTAATAAGGTACAATCCATCTCTACAAAGATCAGCATGCATTTATGAAGCCCCTACTGTTTGCCCAGCACTGTGCTGAGCTCTGGGAGGGACACAAAATTAGGAGGAGTCACAGTTCAGGAGTGACTACAATCCATTTGGGGAGAGAAGAAGGAAGCACAGATGACAACCAAGAAAATAAACATGTGACACAATTAGGGACTGAGCGCAGATGACCCAAAAGAGGAAATTTGATTTGAGATGTCTAATCCTGCATTTCTCTCTCCAGAGAGGAAGAGCATCATAAATTATTCTGTTTCTCTCTCCCTCTCCTCCTCTTCCCCCTTTCCCCTTTCTTTCTTTTTTTTTTTCTAAAATTCAGGGTAAGTTCAACTTTCAGAATATTTCCAGAATCAAGAAATAGCAATGTGAATCCTCCCGACAAGTGATCAGTTCATTGTTGATGTATTTCAGGAGGAATAGTATATAGCTTAAATGAGCTGCTGTATTGGCCAAGAAGTTTCTTCCTAGGACACAGTAAAGAGAATGTTCACAAGTTCCTGGGAGCAGCCTGGTATAGTATGTGGATGAAGTGCTGAACTTGGAATCCAGAAGACTTAAGTTCAAATCCTCCCCACCCTCATCCCAGACTGTGGATAAGTCCCTTTACCTCTCTGGCTTAGTTTCCTCTTTTGTAAACTGGAGATAATACTTACCTAACAGAATTGTTGTTATACTCAAAAAAAGCTAATAATATATGTTCATAGTCTATACAGATGGACAGGACCACAGAGAGCATTTAGATCAATCTCATCATTGAAGAAGTCAAAACATTATTATTGTTGTTTTTATTATTTTATTATTATTTTCAGTAATGCCCAACTCTTCACGACCCCATTTTTAGGTTTTCTTGGCAAAGATATAGGAGTGGTTTTCCACTTCCTTTACCAGCTCAATTTTTTTTTTATAGACAAGTCCAAACTTTATTTAAAACTACATTTTAAGTTTAAAATTACTAAACAAATCATAGTGAAAAAACAAAGAACAGTGTAGCAAGCCTTTAATATTAGGGAGGATCCCATCTCTGATGCAGAAGAAGTCAGCACTACCTATTCTAAAAGACAGTGGGTCAGAAACTAATTTACATTTTGATACAGATGGAAATAAGTTTATTTGGTTCCCTTGGAAGATTTGGATTGGTGAAGAGGCAGGGGAAGGCAGGTAGCTGGAGATCTCTCACATGCTTTGGGTTGCAATGTTCTCAGTCTCTTTCAGGGTCTAAGGGTCCCCAGCCAGTTCCCCAAGATGAGGAAACTGAGGCAAACGGGGTTAAGTGACTTGCCCGAGGTCACACAGTTAGTGTCTGAGGCCAGATTTGAACTTGGGTCTTCTGACTCCATGCCTGCTCTCTATCTGCTTGCAGTACCACCTAGCTGCCTCCAGGAAACTGAAGTACAGGATGGTTAATGACTTACCTAGGTCACACAGGTAAGTAAGGATTAGAGATGGGATTTGAACTCAGCTCCTCTGACTCTGGAATTGAAAGTCTGCTATACTAAGCCACAGGAGGTAAAGCAGTTTGGAAACCTTAAAGCATTCCGTAAATGTCAGTTCTTACTCCTCTGGCCTGATTCGTATCCTCTGGAGGTCTCTATGCTGCTGGGGGTTGGGCTGGGTCTTCAAGGAGCTTGTTATCCCTCCTCTGGATCTTTGCCAACTTTGCCTTCAGTTGGGTGTGTCAGAACTGCTTATTAGGAGAATAGAGTGGGAGTAATAATGATGATGGCTTACATTGATGGAGCTTCTATTTTAGGGAGGACTTTCTCCACAACCACTCAATGATGGAGACAGCAAAGATGGCAGTTCAAAGGACAAGTGACATTGCCAAGACTATACAGCTGATAAAGTGTCGAACCTGGACCTACTCAAGTTCAGCTTTTGGGATTCTAAGCCCTGTGCTTCAGAGAGGTGATGTCACTGGCCCATCTATGAAATTAACCATGGGAAAATGGAACACCAATGAATGTCTCCAAATCACCTTTGTATGAAACACTCCAGGCCTTTCTGATTCTGCATGCGGATCTAAGCTATGGTTTCTGTTGGATAATGGATTTAGATCTGGAAGGGTTATTAGAGGTCCTTTAGTATCAACCCTTCATTTTGCACTTGAGGCCTAGGGAGATGAATGACTGGTTCAAGTACTTGTAGGATCTGAGCCTGGATTCCTGGATCGTAAATCTAGTGTTCTTTCCACTAGGGAGATTTCTTTTCCCAGGTGCTTCCTTCATTACATATTTTATTCCCAAGAAGGAATAAAAGAAATATTTGGGAGTTTTCCCCAACTGGATGATAAAATATAAAAGATGATGATAAAATGTGAAGAAGTTTTAATGTCAGTGTGATGGAATTGTAGGGTATGCCAGTGGATGAAGGTACCTGATGGAGATGCAGGAAACTTTTAATAATTGGTGGCCTGAAGCATCATCCATGCTCCAAATGGTCTATAAAAAGCAAGAGTAAGCTCTGAGGGGCGAGTTTGTGTCTTTAGGGGAGTGCAGCAAAGGAGGAAGGGATTTCTTCTCACCTTGATTATTGATGTTACATGCAGCATCCAGTGGGGTGGGATTCAACTGTGGAGAGATAGTGAGAGGATTTGAGAGTCCAGCACTTGAAGGTGGTATCTTACTAAAGGGATGACAGAACTCAGAGCCAAGGCTCCTACTAGACCTGGGGATATGAGTTTTGGTTCTTTCCAAAAGAGCAGAGCAAGTACCCTAGGCTAGGATTTTAGCTAGGTCCAAAGCAAGAGACTGTGGAGGGCATAGCCAAGTGTTTCAGGCTGGGCTTGGCTAAGGCCAGTCTCCTAGGAGAGTAGGTTAGACATTGGAACAAAATGAGACACTTATGAGTTATTCAATAATTAAAAAAATTAACGTAGTCATAGCAGTAGAAAAGATACTCAACAAAGAGAAACAATGAAACTGCTTCCAGCTGATTCGGCTTAGTGAATGTATTATCCATTATGATCCTGGAAGATCATCTTCCTCTGTCCTCATGGCTACTTTGTACTCAGATAATGAGAAATTTATATCAACAGCCTGAGCCCTTTGACCCCTATGCCAGCCTTCTAAGGAAAAACTAGATTAACCTTCCTGGGGGAGGCGTTGAGATTTTCCTCCTTTTAGCAAGCATCAGCTAGTCCTAGCATACAGGTTCTGGTTCTTCTGAAAGAGCATAGCAGTACCTTAGGCCAGGATTTCAGTTAAGCCCAAAACTGGGGATGATGGAGATTATGACTATGGATTAGTCTCCGAGCCATGTACTCTATCCAGGAGTGGATCCAGGGGGCTCAGTGGAGCTTCCTGGAAGAAGCAGAGTGAATTGTGCCAGAGGAAAAAAAAGTTTTATCCATATTTGTTCTTTGTGCGTTTATGTCTTTGCTTGGAAACTCTTAGTAACCACTCTTTCCAGTGACACAATATGTATTTATGGGAAAGTATGTCCCAGGTTTGTAGGGAAGATATTTTGTTGTTACTTCTTTTATGTGCCATCATGATAAATGCCTTTGCTTTGAGGTAATTTTACCCTTTGGCTGACTATCGAGAGGCAAACACATTGGTGGGTACACATAAGCTGTGATTTTTTAGGAGTTTAGGCCCACAGAGTATTTTGAACCTAGGGGAACGAGTGTGAGTTGAGAAGGATAGCCCCTGAAGGGTTCTAGAATGACATCTACATTTATAAACATACTCTCTCCCCTCCCCCTTCCCCTTCCCCATGCTGATTTTATTTAAAATCCTTCTAGTTCAGCCCTCTGGGAAGGTTCAGGGTGAGTGCTATCCCAGGGACTGACAAGCTATCGAGAGGCATTCCCTCAGCTTCTGGGTTCAGAGGAACCTTCTTTGTCTTCATTCTTCTCCTGGAATGGTTCCAGGTGATTGCCACAGATAAGCATACCGAGCTCAGAAAACCTGCCTCTGTGGCTGATCCCTCTCACTTTTCTTGTCTCTAGTTAAAGATGAGTGATTTCCCAAGAAAACATAATATCACCCTTCATGTTTTTCTTCGTAAATCAGCTTGGCCCTCCTCCTCTGCCTCCCTTGCAGTCCCACCCAGTCTTTTCCTTGGAGCTATCTTCTGATGGGAGCAACATGCTTCTGTCAACCCAATGGCTAAGATTACATCACGCCAGTCACCTATCAAAAGGATTAATTGTAAGTGTATCATAGGATCATCAATGTAGAACTGGAAAGGACCTTGACCGGAACTACCATGTTGAAAACCATGTGAACTATGTACCAAAAATACTATTTTTTACTTATGAAGGGCTGGTGCTTTGGTTTCCGTCCAGGGATTTGAGGGAGGTAGCATGGTGTATTGGAAAGAACCCTAAATTTGGAAGTCCAAAGATCCAGATTGAGATCCCAACTCTACTCTTTACTGCTAGTGTGACCATGGGCCATCCACTTCCCTTCTCTTTCATCTTATCATCTGTGAAATGAAGGGGCTAGCCAAGGTGAGCTCTAAGTCCTGTATGACCTTTATTTTTAGTCAGTTTCATAGTTATGTCTTCCTCCATTGAGATGTGGTCCCTTTGACCCTTAGAGCCTTATTGGATTTATTCACAGAGCAAAAAGATTAATCCCCTTCCCTAACCACTTCCCTGATCAATTCTATCAGATATACAAGCATTAAAGAACTTGGAATTGCTGTTTTTTATTTCTCTGGCTACAGCCTTTTAGGAGGTAGAGTGTGTCTATAATAGAACCTAGTCAATTCATTACCAAGTCTGCAATGTGAGGGGCCCTTTTCTGAATTCCAGGGAAGCTTTTGCCCTCCCCTCCCCCATAGTACATTAGCTGGGACTACACTGGTCAGATGGCATGACTTTTAATTAGGAAGAAGTAGAGACCTTCTGACCCACATGTCAATCAATCAATGGACATTTAGTAAGCACCTACTATGTACCAGACACTGTGTGAACCCCTGTAAAGGTATAAATTGAAGTCCCCCTTCATGCCTTGTGTTAGTAGGACCTATAACTGTCACTCTACTGAATGGTTTTCCCCAGTCCTGATGTTTAAGAAGAATGTGATCTCCTAGTCTACTGCTTGAGATTTTTATACTGCTAGGATTTCGTTAGCATGGATATTTGCTTCATCACCACAGAAACTTCTTTAGTTTCTAAAGATTCTAAAGCAGGGGTGGGGAACCTGCCTGGAGGCCACATGTACCCTTCTAGGTCTCTGGGTGTGGCCTTTTGACTGAGTCCAAGTTTTACAGAACAAATCCTTTTATTAAGGGGATTTGGTCTGTGAAGTTTGGATTCAGTCAAAGGGCCTTACTTGAGGACCTTCAGGGTCACATGTGGCTTCCAGGCCCCAGGTTCCCCACCCCTATTCTAAAGCATTTAGTATGATTAGGAAATGGTCTCTAGGAGTTTCTATGTCTGAAATATTCATCAACCTATTGCCAACAAGTGATGAGCATCCTTGAACCTAGCTAGACTGATCTTTAGACACAGACCCAAGGTCCAATCCTAGACCCAGAACTCTAAATAGGAATTTTTATGCCTAGAGCAAAGGGTGCGAAGAATAGTTTCAATTAGGGGTAGAGAAAGAATTCACTTCAGTTCATCATCTGATAGCTTACTATTTTAACTAATTATACTTGTTAATTAGACATTAAACACTATTGTTTCTGAGCCTGCTAAATTTGCCACTCTGGGCCCAAGCCCTTATTGCCCCATCCTAGTTTTAGACCTGAGAAGGCTCATGCTCCAAACTGACCCAACTTTGTAGCACTTTTTCCAAACCTTCTCTCACTGACATAGCCTCTGTGAATCATCTCCACACCACAGTGAAGGATGGGAGGCAGTATTTAGTGAACAGAAGACTAAAGGGTACTATGAAAGCATTTTTATTTGGTTTCTTTTTTTTTCTGGAAGATTTTGCATTTATTTTTTTTAATTAAGCAAATGCTTTATTAACTTCTGGTTTACATCATTCATTTCCACCAGATTATGAGTTACATTTTTCCCTCATTTTTTCTCTACCCACCACCCCAGAATAGCAGTCCCACTAGATATCCCCTCATCCAATCTGCTCTCTCCCATATCTTCTCCCATACCCCCCCTCAACTTTGCCATTAGGGCAAGGTGAATCTCTGAGCCCCAATGCCTGGACATCTTATGAAACATTTAATTTTAAAACTTCAATTTTCAGATCCATTCCCTTCCTCCCTTGTCACCCATTCCCTCTGAGAAGATAAGCAATTCAGTATGTGTTGTACATGTATAACTATGCAAAACATTACCATAGTAGATATAGTGTAAAAGACTGCTTATATTTCCCTCCCACCCGTCTCACCTCCCACCTGGTCCATTCCCTACTTTGATCCTGTCCCTCTGTGATAGTGGGTACTTCCAACCTCCCCTCCCCCCAGAATGCCCTCCCCTCCATCATCCCCCCTCTCATCCTCCTTTCCCCTACTCAGGAGAGTGAGTGAGGGTAAGATATTCCATTTAGTATGTATGTGATTCTCTCCTTGAGCCAACTTCAATGAGAATATGCTTTTGCCGTTTTGCCTTCCTATTCTTCCCCTCCCCTGCAACTACTTCCCCTTGCCTCTTCTACATGAGATAGTTTACCCTACCCTGTCTCTCTCTATCTCCTCTTGCCACTTTCCTCTCTCACTTCTTGACTTCACCCCTTAAGAATCATCCCTTCCTTGGGGCAGCTAAGTGGCGCAGCGAGCAGAGCACCGGGCCCGGAGCCAGAAGGACCCGAACTCGGATCCGGCCCCAGACACCCAACACACAAACAAAAACCCAGCCGCATGACCCTGGGCAAGTCACCCAACCCCAATTGCCCTCCAAAAAAAAAAAAAGAATCATCCCTTCCCATCAAATTCAACCTGTGCCCTCTATCCATGTATATCTGTGAACATATGCCATGTACCATTCTTCAATTATTTTCATAATGAGAAAGGTTTCATCAAACACAGTTATTGTTTTTCCATGTAGGAATATAAATAGTCCAACTTTGGTAAGTTCCTTTTGATTTCTTTTCCTTGATTACCTTCTCAAGCATCTCTTGCTTCTTGTGTCTGAATGTCAAATTTTCTATTCAACTCTGGTTTTTTCATCAAGAATGCTTGAAAGTCCTCTATTCCACTGAATGACCATATTTTCCCCTGAAACAAGATACTCAGTTTTGCTGGGTAGGTGACCCTTGGGTTCATTCCCAGCTCTTTTGCCCTCTGGAATATCATATTCTATGCCCTTTGATCCCTCAGTGGAGAAGCTGCCAGGTCCTGTGCTATTCTGATTGTGTTTCCACAATATTGAAATTGTTTATTCCTGGCTGCTTGTAGTATTTTCTCCTTGATCTGGGAGTTCTGGAGCCTGGCTATAATATTACTAGGAGTTTTCTTTTTGGGATCTTTTTCAGGAGGTGATCAGTGGATTCTTTCAACCTCTATTTTCCCCTTTGGGTCTAAAACATCAGGGCAATTTTCCTTGAGAACTTCTTTAAGGATGATTTCTAGGTTCTTTCTTTGATCATGGCTTTCAGGTAGTCCAATAATTTTTAAATTATCTCTCCTGGATCTATTTTCCAGGTCAATGGTTTTTCCCATGAGATATTTCACATTGCCTTCTATTCTTTCATTTGTTTGGATCTGTTTAATAGTATCTTGATTTCTCATAAAGTCACTAGCTTCCACTTGCTCCAGTCTAACTGTGAAGGAATGAATCTCCTTAGTGAGCTTTTGAGATTCTTTTTCCATCTGGCAAATTCAACTTTTTAAGGCATTCTTCTCCTCATTGCCTTTCTGAGCCTCTTTTGCCATTTGAGTTAGTCTATTTTTTAAGGTGTTATTTTCCTCAGTCAGGCTGTTGACTGTCATTTCATACTTTTCTTGCATCTTTTTCATTTCTCTTCCCAAATTTCCCCCCACTTCTCTTATCTGCTTCTTAAGGTCCTCTATGACCTGTAGCCAGCTTGTATTTTCATTTGGGGCTTTTGGTGCAGGAGTTCTGACCTCACAGTCCTCCATGCTTTGTGCCTCTTTGCCCCTAAAATAGGAGTCCAATGTTGAACTTTTCTGTTTATTTTGTTTCATTTGCCTAGGCATGTTGCCACTTAATTACTTGAATTTTGGGCTTGTTGCCACAGTAGGACTCTGCCACCAAACAGGGGAGTTTCCGCCCAAACGTGGGGTCTTCACAACTTCCGCCAGTTGGGTGGCCTCTGTAAAGCCTCCACCCACTCTGGCAAATTGGATACCCACCCCAAACCACAATCCAGATCCAGGCAGTTTAAAGCAAGAGCGATTAACCCCCAGACTGATTGCTGGATCTCCCTACAGTTCACAGACCAGGAGCTAGAGCCACTACTGACACTGAAAAATGGCTTCTGTGCAGCTGTTTCTTCAGCAGCTTTTCGCCCCCAGGGAAGGAAACTACGAGTTCCCCAAATACTGGTCCCAAAGTCCATAGGGCACTAACCTCTCACTTTGTCCTAGGCATATCTGTGCTGATAATTCTGGAATCGCCACAATTGCTGGTGTTCTGGGGTCCCTCCAGCCGACTGAAGGCATGGCCGCCCTGGGGCTAAAACCTCGGACCTGGGCTCGGCTCTGCTTGCTGCGCTGTCGGTTCCCAGCTTGCTGTGCTGCCTGCTCTCAGAGCACTGTGCTGGCCGCTCCCTGCAGGGCTGCTGGGCTGTCTTCAGCAGGAGGTTAGCTTCTTTGTGTAGTTCTTTGGGTGCTGTGGCTCCAGAAGTTGTTCGGAGCCCCCTTTCACATTATTTGAAATTTGTGTGGGGCAGAGCACATTCTATTTGGTTTCTACTGAACGATTTTTTCCCATTTTTATACCTATCTGTCATCTACTTCATGCCTATCATTCTGTGGGCTCTAGATGCCTTACAAGCAAAAGACTCTGGTTTTGCTTATGCATCTACCCTCCCTGCTCATTGCTGTCAGGGTCTTTGCCCTTCTACTCAAGCTTTTGATGACTGCTCTTACTTCTTCCATTGTAATTGTCCACAAGTGTCAATGGGTCAATAAAAATGGCAACCTCATCTTCCAAACCAAGAACTGGCACATAGCTATTATAGATTTATGGCTGAAAGGATCTCAGAAGTCACCAAGTATAGCCTGCTTCATTTTAAAGATGAGAATGAGAGGAGAGGGACTAAGTGACTCTCCCAGAGTTATTTCACTAATAGGATCTGAGGCAGGATTTTAAGCCAAGTTTTCTTGCTTCCAAGTTCAGTGCTCTTTCTCCTAGATCAGTCTATATAATAGCTATCTATGTCTTTGTAAGTCATTAAAAGTATACTTTCTTTACCTGAAATTGAGGTGATTGCAAAAAAAAAAGTCAGATATAGGATAATCAGTCTTTTTTTTTACTGTCAAAAAATATTTTATTTTCCCCCAATTCCATGTAAAAACATTTTTAATATTTGTTTTTTAAAATTTTGAATTCTAAATTCTTTTCCCCTCTTCTCTTCCCTCCCCCCTGGTTATGCATGATCACCTGTCTTACAAGCTACCCATGTATATAGGTATCCCTCCTCATTAGCAGGCATACAGTACGAGGCATAGGAAGGCAGTATTAGGGGCCTACTTATTATAACCATGTGCTCTGGGTCCTTCTCACCTTTTGGTTCCTTTGGGGGAGACAATTCAGGCAACCCAGTCATGCCAACAGTGAGTAATATATTGGAGCCATGAATCACTGCCCTCCTCCTGCCATTGATATCCTGCTTCCCCGCTTCCATGGTATCTTTGTGTCAACTGAGCCACCAGGAGGAGTGGGGCTGTGAGAAGAAAAAGAATTAGGTTTGTTCCTTGTAGATGATGAGTCTGATAGATGGTTTTGCATGAAGGGCTCTGTGAAAGCTAGATGACTGTTATAGTCTAGTGGTTTGTGGATGTCAGATCAGGGAGCGGTTATGCTGCGAAATTCTTTCAATTTAATAACATCTAAATGTAAGAGAAATTGTTCCAGTGCTTACAGGTGTATTATTATCTTTTTTTTTCCCTGATGGTGATTATTGTGATGGGGATGGTGGTATTAAAGCTATAATTGAATTCTTAGAGTTTATGCTCATTGAAGTTTTAGGGAAAGTTTATCTGAGGTTCAAAAGATTGAACTGGGTCCATTACCATGATTACCTATTAGGCTTCAGGGAAGGGAGATGTTTTTCTGGATTTTCACCGAAGGGCTGAGGCAGGGAGGATGTTAAAGATAGGGAGAGACCAAGAATTCAAATATTACTCCAGGGACATACAAAGGATCATACAGAGAGCAGAAGTTGGAACTATTTTGAACTGCCTGTCTAGTTATCATTTCAAGTGTTTTTGTACATTTTTCTCTTAACCTTTGTATTATTTGTGCTTATTAATGTGGATTCTGTCTAAGTACTCTAAGGAGCAATGGAAGGATTCCTTTTTCCCACTCTGGTAAAGCTTTTAGATGACTCTCAAAGTAGCTGAAACAGTATTTTCAATTTCCCTGGGTTATGTATACATACTTGGGCTTCTTTCTAGGCTCACCTAGAGGTGCCACCTCTTATAGAAAACCCTTTCTGATCTCCCCCCACCCCACCGCCCCATTTGGTAGAACTTTCTCCCTGGTAAATGGCATATGAATATAATGGAATATTCTTGTTCTGTAAGAAATGAGGGATTCAGAGAGATCAGAGAATTGTATAAACTGATGCAGAATAAAGTGAGCAGAGCCAGGAGAACAAGTTCTATAATAACATCAATATCATAAAAATAAATAATTTTGAAAGATTTAAGAACTCTGATCAAAACAATGAGCTGCCATGGTTCTAGAGGGCCAACGATGAAGAATGCTGGAAGAAAGATGGCAGATTAATATGACAAATGAGAAACACATTTTTGGATGTGGTCAACATGGGTACCCATTTTGTTTGACTATACTGATATGATACAAGTAATCTAGATCATAGAGACGGGATGCAAGGGCTCTAGACTATATAGATATGGCACATGGGTTCTAGACTATGCTTGTACAACACTTCTAGTTTGTGCAGAAACAATGCAAGGATTCTTGACTATGCTAATATAAGAGCTCTATTTTTTTACCCCAGTGAATGGCAGCAGGTGGAGGGAGAAAAATGCTTAATAATTAACTATAATATTTTCCAGTTACCATGTATTTACTAATCTATATATATGCTATCTTCTCTGTCCTCCAACCCCCATCCAATAGCACCTTAGAGTGTAACACCTAGTATAGTGCCTAGTGGGTAGTAGTTACTTAAATGTTTGTTGAATGAGTCAAGAATAATGGAGTTTGCCACTTCTGTCCATGTAGATTGTATATTACGTATACTGGGATAAATGAATAATAACATGCTTCTTAAATCCTGATATAGAACAGGAGAAATATGTATCAGGTGGTGATGCCTGTTCAGTATTAAAAAGCTATAATGTTTAAATGAGAGACTTCATGGCAAGCACTACCTTCTATATGAGGTCTTTCCTGATTCCTCCCTCAACATCCCTCCCTCCAAGTGCTAGTATCCTCTCTCACTACTATTTTTATCTTATATTTATTCTGTAATAATTATCATGATAATAATTATGAAGCTAACATTTGTACAGGTCTTTAAGCTTTAAAAAATACTCTACATATTACTTCATTTTATCCTTGCAATAATCCTATAATATAGTTGCTGTTATTACTGTTCTACAGATGAGGAAACTGAGGCAGACAAAGGTTAAGTGACTTGGTCAGGGTCACACAGCTAGTAGATATTTGAGATAGGATATGAACACAGGTCTTCCTGGCCCTTACCCCCCTTAATTCTAACACTATCCATTTTGCCACCTTGTCCCTAACAGAATAAACATATTTATTTGGGCAGGTTGCCTCCCCAATGGAATGTAGGCTCTCCGGGAGTAGGGACTGTTTCATTTTTATCTTCATATCCACAAAGTATAGCATAATGCCTGGCAGACAGTAAGCACTTAATAAATGCTTCTGGACTGCTTGATAGTGCATGACGGAGCTGATCTTGGAATAGACCTGTCCTTCCTCTGACACTTAATGACTGTGACCATGCAAATTACTTAATCCTTTGATGCTTCAAGCAAACTTTTAGACCAAATTGTGGGTTTTAATCACTGATCTGCATTGGTGGAGGGGGTTAATATGCCAGGAATCCCAAAATGGATGAAATCACAGATCTAGTACTACTCTCCCCCCCAAAATCATTTACAAATTTATTACTAATTTTTAAATTAGAAAGCTGACCTGGGACCCCTTCCAATTCTCTTTGCTTTTGCAAAACTTTTTCCAAAGCTGATCAGTTTAACTTGAGGGACGTCAAGTAAATGAGATGCCGCCATGGATGAATTCTCCACCTTATGACATGATAATGTAATACTTCAAGACTAGATGGTGTCATGGATTTTTCTCCTCGGATAAACCAATTGTTACTTCCCTTCCCATTTTGCTATTAATGGGATTCTAGGCTAAAGGGTCTGTGGACTCAGTTTGGATTCTGTCCCAAAGTTCTTCAACTTGTAATATTTATTTATCAAGTATTATAGCATACTAATGAATACTATAAATAGGCCCTTTATTCTTAGGATTTGAGGGTTCTTGATTGCTGACAGAAGAGGAATATGGCCTGCTTGCTATTCTTCTCTTCTCCCTGATGAAAAAAAAACGAAGTCATCTTGTTAGGCATTTATTAGGCACCTCTGTATGTCTGGCACTTTGCTAAGCACTAGGGACACAAAAAAAGGCAAAAGATAATCCCTGCTCATTGTCTTCTTCTATGGGAAGGGATGCCTAGCTAGTGTAGCCAAAATGAAATTTGGGTGGAGAGAATAAGTGGAGAATTCAGGATTGTACTTTCAAATGGTAGTGCCAAATCCACTAAACCTCTGTCATATTCATTGAATGTATTGACATTTCAGGGGTTTGTAACCATGAGTGGTTAGTACAACATGTGGCTATGGACTTTGGAGAAGAAAGATGAGTCAAGTTTCCAGGTCTTTTCAAAACACATCTCAGGTTCCACCCATTACACTAGGCCTTCCCAGATTCCCAGAACTGTGAATGCTCCTGAATCAATCATTCAATCAACAAACACTTATTAAGCACCTACTATGGACCGGGCTCTTATTAAATACCTACTATGTGCTGAGCTCTGTGCAAGGTAGTGAGGATACAACCACAAAAAATGAAAGTCTCTGCCTTTGAGTCTACAATCTAGCCATACAAAACAGCATATAATAATAACAACAACTAACATTAATATAATGCTTACTATGTGTCAAACGCTGTGCTAAGTACAATTTACAATTGTTATCTCATTTGGATTTGACAACTCTGGGATATAGGTGCTATTACTACCCCCATTTTATGGATGAAGAAACTGAAGCAAATAGAGGAAAAGTGACTTGACCAGAGTCACACAGCTAGTAAGTATCTGAGGCTGGATTTGAACTCAGGTTTTCTTGACTTGGGACCTGGAGTTCTCTCCTTACACCCTCTAGCTGCCTACACGTGTTTGCACATAATTATCTTTACTTATCTAGTATATATTCTAAATTCCATGCCAGTCCAACCTCCCCTCACTTCCATGTAAGCTCCTTAAAGATAAGACCTATTTCCCCCCATTTTTTTTTTTGTATCACTAGCACATCTCGCACATAGTAGGTGTCTGTTAAGGGTTTATTGAATTGAAGGAGTAGAGCCAAATGTGACCCCTGCCCCTAAGTAAATTCTGCTTCTCTACTAATTATCTTACCTTCTAATTTGGCCTTATTGCTTCATTACATTCTTAGAAGTTGGTTAAGTGTGCCCTCATTATGTAATTTGTATTTCATTATTTTGGAGAACTCCAACAACAGATTAGGTCTCGGAGCCATCTTGAGTTAATGACTAATGCATTTGGTATTCTGAACAAGCTCGCCAATGCATATTGATTTCAATAGCTTCTGCCATGTGAGGGTTTTTTAATGAAAAACAAAGGCTCAGCTCTTTTTCTCAGAGGAGTTTCCTATCCACCCAGGGATATATGTGCTTCAGCAGGAATATAACAAAGTGGTGGGAAGGCTGCTTTTATGCCATTGAGTTGTTTGATTAGGAGTGAATGCTTGAAAATCACTGAAAAGTCAATATAGTCACTCAGAAAATATAAATATATAATGTTCCTTCAGTTCTGCCCTCCCTCCCCCAAGGAATCTGAGGCATTCCAAAGATTGTAGTCACAGCAAAGAGCCAACTCAGTGTAAGAACTTCAGGCTTTAGGTCCATATCCCAAATACCAAACACTAATCATAGCTTCTTTCTTTTTAACCTGGGAAGTCTACAGAAAAGAATATTTTATGAGATTACCATAAGTCCAGGCAGCCTGAGCCACTGAAGGAGAAGGGGGAAGAAGGACAATTTATCCAGAGGGGTTGCCATTTTCCAGAGAGACATTCAAGGCAACAGTTAGGACGAGGGGAATCTGTATAGTTTCCAAGTCTTGGGTAAGGGATATTCCCAGATCTGATACCAGCTTTGGGGGTTTCCTGAATCAGGACTGGAGATTCTCTGAGGGATCTACTCTGGAGAGACTGGAATCATAAACCTCTGGAAAATGGGCCAAGTTTGATGGCCTTAGAAATCTCTCTCTTCTTCCAGCATCATTCCTGAAGCACCCTGTGACCCAAGGGGTCACAATTCATAATCATAACATCAAAGATTTTAAAGGTAGAAGGGAGGTTAGAGATCATTGAATCCAGAGATCCTCAACGTTTTTGGTCTTAGGACCCCTTTATACTCTTAAAAATTATTGAGGACCCCATCCCAAAGAGCTTTTGTTTGGTGGGTTCTATCTACTGATATTTACTGTAGTAGAAACCAAAATATCCTGGTATTCTTATGAATTTAATTTTGACTTTATGGGACCTCTGAAAAGGTCTTAGGGAGTCCTATGGATGCCCAGATCACTGAAAACTCCCTTATCTAGTCCATGAAGATGCCAAGACCAGAATGGTAAGGTGACTCTCCTGTGGTTCTGCAGAGAGCCAGCAGTAGTCATGGGATTCTGACCCAGACCTGTAAATTCCAAATCCATTATTTGGTTTCTCATGTTCCAGGCTTCCCTGGCATTGGATTGCCTTCTGCCACAACAGTCCTTGACCTCAGGAGTCTTGTATTCTGCTAAAGTTGGAGTGGGGAGAAGCATGTACAGAAATGAATAAATAGAAAATATATGCAAAGTAATGAGCTCTTGAGTGGAGTATGGTTCCAAAAGAGTTGCTTGTTATTGTTATCTTTCAATTATTGTTGTCTCAAATTGCTATTTCTTTGACTATTTGTCTCTCTGTCTTTGTCTCTTGTGTCTGTCTCTCTCTGTTTTTGTCTCTCACTATCTCTGCCTTTCTGTCTTTGTCTCTATATGTCCCTTTCTTTCTGTGCCTCTCTTTGCCAGTCTCTTTGAGTCTCTGTATCTCTCAGTCTCTGTCTTTCGATGTCTTGAATGAAATTTTTTTTCTGAGCTTTCATTGTAATTTAATTTCTTCCAATTACTTACAAACCTTATTTCAAAAAAGGAGTCTATTGACTTTACCAGACTGCCATTGGGATCTCCGACACACACAAAAAAACTAAGGATCCCTGGTCCAGATGATCTCTTAAAGAGCCTTTCTAATTATACTGAATATGTATGCTCATATGATAAGACACACTCACATGTAGCAGGCAGAGGGGGAAAGTCTGATGGAGAACGTTTCAGTGAAAATCTACACAGGGCAAAAGAAACTCTTCTGCCTTAGCATATTTTAGACCACCTGGACCAAAACAAAACAAACAAACAAAACCAAGGAAAAGAATAAATGAGTTCAGAAATACCAGGAGGTGGGGTCAGGGAAGCTGTTAAAAGGGAGTTTTGCGGTATTAGAGTGTTTCCCCGAAGCTATCATCTTTTAATAATTTTATACTTAAAAGGAAGAGCAAGTTGTACACGATAGATTTGTAGTTTCATGTGCAATAATCTTTTTATCATAGTGTATTATGGAAATGCTTGTTGCATTCCATAAATTTAAAATAAAAAAATTTAAAATAATAATCATAAGATTAAGGCTTAAACTTAATTATGGGTCCTTTTAGCATTCTGGTAAAGCCTGTGGACTCCTTCTTAGAATAATGTTTTAAAAAGAAATCAATCATATTGGAATACAGTTATCAAGATAGAGTTTTTCAAACAAGTTTATCCCATGAAGAACCCTCGAGTTAAAGGTGAATTGTTCCTCCCTCCTGCCTTGCCCCGTGATATCTTTCTTCTCCTCATATAGCTCAAGGCACAAAGAACGGATGCCTCAGTGTTACTACAGAGTCACTGTGTCTCTTTAAACCAAACCATCTCATCAGCTAAACCTCTCTGGTTATGACTTTCGAAGCAGGGATCCTGTTGATAACAGCTGGTTATTTCTTCAGGCTCCGGATCCTGCCAGCAACATCCTTGGGGCTTACAACCTCTCCCTCCAAACACAGGAAGAATAGTGACACGTTTGTTTCAGTGACTCAATGGGGATAGGCTCCCAGGACCAGGCTTGTAGTCTTATCAGTTTTCCTTATTACTAAAATAGGGTTAATGATTTATTCATAGCCAGGACAATGCAGCTCGATTTGGGAGGATGGCATTCGCTATGAATGCAGTTTACAATGGCTCATATATTGGTCTGGCTGTTTTGGGGCCTGCTGCCTGGGATCCAGAGAGCAGATTTATAAGAACAAATTTGGCTTGAGAGGTCAATATGAGAATATGCAAGGCATTTTGACACTACCATTGGTGATGGTTAGTCCCCCAAAAGTTTCTGCCAGAAGGGTAATTTGTTTCATCTAATAGATGTTTGTTCATCTTACCTCCTAGATACTTGGAAGGGTCCTCGGTTTGTAATTCAAGATATGCCATCTGGGGAGTCTGCATACACATCTGAAAGGGTTATTCCTAGAAAGCAGGGGAGAGGCATGATACTTGGACCCTTCTGGCACTTAGATATGGCATATACATGTATACACACATATATGTATGCATGTATGTGTGTATGCATATATATGTGTATATATATGCACACACACGTATATACATTTACATATGTGTGTATATACACAAATACTTTTCTTCCCAAGTGGGAATTCTTGGTCAGACTGTATCCTTTTAAAGCCTGTTCATGTGTCGCATAAGAATTCCGGGACCCTGATACATTTTTTTTCAGTTTTTAATATTCATTTTTGGGTAAGATTTTGAGTTTCAAATTTTTCTCCCTCCCTCATCTTCCCCTCCCCAAATGGCAGGTGATCTGATATAGGTTATACATGTGCAATCATGTAAACATATTTCCTCATTAGAAGTCATGTTGTGAAAGAAGAAATAGAACAAAAGGGAAAAACCACAAAACAAAACAAAACAAAACCCAACAACATAAAAATAGTGTTTTGATCAGCATTCATTCTTATTTATTCTTATAAATTTGACTCAGTTCTCTATATATTTGAGAAATGAAACCTTTATCAGAAATACTTGCTGTAAAATATTTTTTCCTCATCTTTCTGCTTTCCTTCTAATCTGGGTTGCATGAGTCTTGTTTGTGTAAAACCTTTTAAATTTAATGTAATCAGAATTTTGTATTTCATAATGTTCTCTCATTTTTGGACATAAATTCTTCCATTCTCCATAAAGAACTCCATAGTTCTTTCTCTGGATGTGGATAGCATTTTTCATGATGAGTGTTTTGGAGCTGTCTTGAATCATTGTGTTGCTGAGAAGAGCTAAGTCTATCAAAGTCGGTCATTGCACAATGTTGTTAATGTGTATAATTTTTTCCTGGTTTTGTTCATTTCATTTTGCATTAGTTAATGTAGGTCTTTACAGGTTTTTATGAAGTCTGCCTGCTCTTTATTTCTTATAATACAATAGTATTCCATTGCATTCGTATACCACAGCTTGATCAGCCATTCCCCAAATGATAGGCATTCCCTCAGTTTCCAATTCTTTGCCATTACAAAAAGAGCTGCTACAAATATTTTTGTACGTGTGGATCCTTTTGTCCCTTTTCAATGATCTCTTTGGGATAAAGAACTAGTAGTGTTATTGCTGGATCAAAGGGTATACACAGTTTGATTGCCCTGGGCATAGTTCCAAATTGTTCTCCATTATGGTTGAATCAGTTCACAATTCCACCAACAATGCATTAGTGTCTCAGTTTTCCCACATCTTCTCCAACATTTATCATTTTCCTTTTCTGTCTATGTTAGCCAATCTGATAGGTGAGGTGGTACCTCAGATTTGTTTTAATGTGCATTTCTCTAATTAATAATCATTTAGAGCATTTTTTCGCATGACTTTCAATAGCTTTAATTTCTTTGTCTGAAAACTGCCTGTTCATATACTTTGACCAATTATCAGTTGGGGGAATGACTTGTATTCTTATAAATTTGACTCAGTTCTCTATATATTTGAGAAATGAAACCTTTATCAGAAATACTTGCTGTAAAATATTTTTTCCTCATCTTTCTGCTTTCCTTCTAATCTGGGTTGCATGAGTCTTGTTTGTGTAAAACCTTTTAAATTTAATGTAATCAGAATTTTGTATTTCATAATGTTCTCTCATTTTTGGACATAAATTCTTCCATTCTCCATAAATCTGATGGGTAACCTATTCCTTGCTCTCCTAGTTTGCTTATAGTATCAACCTTTATATCTAAATCATGCACCCATTTTGACCTTATCTTGCTATACCATGTGAGATGTTAGTCTATACCTAGTTTCTGTCATATTATTTTCCAGTTTTCCTAGAAGTTTTTGTCAAACAGTGAGTTCTTATCCCAGAAGCAGGAGTCTTTGGGTTTATCAAACATTAGATTATACTATAATAATTTACTACTGTGTCTTATGTATCTAATCTATTCCACTGATCCACGATTGTGTCTTCTTAGCCAGTACCAAGTAGTTTTGATGATTGCTGCTTTATAATATAGTTTTAGATCTGGTATGTCCAGGCCATCTTCCTTTTCATTTCCCCCCACCCCCACTAATTCCTTTGATGTTCTTGAGCTTTTATTCTTTGAGATAAATTTTATTACTATTTTTTTCTAGCTCTATAAAATATTTTTTGGTAGTTTAATGAGTATGGCACTAAATAAGTGAATTAATTTAGGTAGAATTCTCATTTTTATTATATTGGCTTGGCCTGTCCATGAGCAAATGATATTTTTCCAATTGTTTAGATTGGACTTTATTTAAGTGAAAAGTGTTTTGTAATTATGTTCACATGGTTCCTGGGTTTTTCTTGGCAAGTTGACTACCAAGTATTTTATATTGTCTGTGTTTATTTTTGATGGAATTTCTCTATCTCTTCTTGATGAACTTTGTTGGCAACATATAGGTATGCTGAAGATTTATGTGAGTTTATTTTATATGCTGCAACTTTGCTAAATTTGTTAATTATTTCAAGTAGTTTTTTAGGTGATTCTCTATGATTCGCTAAGTATGCCATCGTATCATCTGCGAGGAGTGTTAATTTTGTTTCTTCATTGCTTTGTCTAATTCTTTAAATTTCTTTTTCTCCTCATTGCTAAAGTTAACATTTTTAGTATAACATTTAATAACAGTGGTGATGGGCATCCTTGTTTCATCCCTGATCTTACCGGGAAGGCTTCTAGCTTATACCCATTACAGATAATGCTTGCTGATAGTATTAGGTAGATACTACTTATCATTTTAAGGACAGCTCCATTTATTCCTATACTATCTAGTATTTTTAACAGGAATAGATGCTGTATTTTGTCAAAAACATTTTTTCTGAATCTATTGAGATAATCATATGATTTCTGTTGGTTTTGTTATTGATGTAGTCAATTATAATAATAGTTTTCCTAATATTGAATTGGCCCTTCACTCCTGGTATAACTCCCACCTGATCATAGAATTTTATCCTCATAATAAATTGATGTAATCTCTTTGATAATATTTTATTTGAAATTTTTGCATCTATATCATTAGGGAAATTGGTCTATAATTTTCTTTCTCTGTTTTGGTTCTTCCTGGTTTAGGTATCAGAATTATTTTTGTGTCCTAAAAGGAATTTGGAAGAACTCCATCTTTGCCTATTTTTCCAAATAGTTTATATAGTATTGGAAGTAAATGTTCTTTAAATATTAGATAGAATTCACTTGTAAATACATCTGGCCCTGGAGATTTTTTCTTGGGGAGTTCATTGATAGTTTGTTCAATTTCCTTTTCTAAAATGGGGTTATTTTAAATATTTTATTTCCTCTTCTGTTCATCTGGGTAATTTGTATTTTTGTAAATATTCATCCATTTCACTTTGTCAGATTTATTGGCATACTGTTGTACAAAATAACTCCTAATTATTTCTTTAATTTCCTCTTTATTATGGGTGAATTCACCCTTTTCATTTTTGATGCTGGTAATTGGTTTTCTTCTTTTTTTTAAAAATCAAATTAGTCAAATGTTTATCTGTTTTGTTGATTTTTTCATAAAACCAGTTCTGAGTTTTATTTATTAATTCAATAGTTTTCTTTTGATTTTATTAATCTCTCCTTGGAATTATCAGAATTTCTAATTTGGTATTTAATTGGGGATTTAAATTTTTTTCTAGTTTTTTAATTGCACACCCAATTCAATTGATCTGTTTTTTCCTCTATTTTATTCATGTAATCATTTAGAGATATAAAATTTCCACTAAGTACTACTTCGGCTGCATCCCATAAATTTGGTATGTTGTCTCATTATTGTCATTCTCTATGATGAAATTATTGATTGTTTTTATGATTTGCTTTTTTGATCCACTCTTTAGGATTAGATTATTTAGTTTCCAATTAATTTTTAATCTGTCTTTCCATGGTCCTTTATTACCTGTAACTTTTACTGCATCATGATATGAAAAGTATACATTTACTATTTCTGCCTTTCTACATTAGATTGTGAGGATTTTTGGCCTTACTACATGGTCAATTTTTGTGTAGGTGTGATATACTGCTGAGAAAAAACTATCTTCCTTTATATTCCCATTGAATTTTCTCCAGAGGTCTCTCAACTTTTCTAAAATTCTATTTACCTCCTTAACTTCTTTCTTGTTTATTTTGTGTTTAGATTTATCTGGGTCTGAGAGGAAAAGTATAGTTTTGCTGTTTATTTCTTCCTATAACTCCTTTAACTTTTCCTTTAAGAATTTGGATGCTATGCCACTTGATGCATATTTAGTATTGATATTGTTTCATTGTCTCTGGTACCTCTTACCAAGATGTGGTTTCCTTCTGTGTCTCTTTTAATTAGATCAATTTTTGCTTTGCTTTGTCTGAGATTAGGATTACTACCCTTGCTTTTTTTTTTTTTAACTTCAACTGAAGCATTCTGGTTTCTAATCCACTCTGCTATGTGCTTTTGTTTTATGGGAGAGTTCATCCCATTCACATTCTCATTTATGATTACTAACTATATTTCCCTCCATCCTATTTTTTTCTCCTTTTTATACCTTTCTCTCTCCTTTTACCCTTTCACTCCTCATCAATGTTTTGCTACCAACCACTGCCTCCTTCAGTCTCTCCTTTCTCTTCCTACTTCTATCCTCCCTTTTATCAGCCATCCTCCCTTTTCTTCCCCCTACTTTCCTATAAGGTAAGATACATTTCTTTACCCAACTGAGTGTGTATGTTAAAATCCCTTTTGAGCCAAATCTGATGAGAGTAAGGTTTAAGCAATGCTCAACCCCTCTTTTCTTTCCCTGTACTGTAATAAGTTTCATAGTTCTTCAAGTGATATAATTTACCCCCATTCTTCCTCCCCTTTTTCTCTTCTCCCAGTGCAATCCTTCTTTTTACCCCTTAATTTTTTTTACCATAGAATCAAATCAACTTACACCCACATTCTCTAAGTATATTCCTTCTAACTGCCCTAATAGAGATACAATTCATAAGAGTTGCAAGTATCATCTTCCCATGTGAGAATGTAAAACATTTAACCTTATTGAATATCATGTGTGTGTTTTCTTTCCTGTTTACCTTTTTATGCTTCCCTTGAGTCTCAAATTTGAAGATCAAATTTTCTGTTCAGTTTTGGTCTTTTCATCAGGAAAGTTTGAAAGTCCCCAATTTCATTGAATCCCCTAAAATATTATGCTCATTCTGCTGGGTAGTTGATTCTTGGTTGATTCCAAGTTCTTTTGTCTTCTTAAAGCTTTCTGATCTTTTAATGAAGAAGTTTCTAAGTCCTATGTAATCCTGACTGTGTCTCCTTGATGTTTGAATTGTTTCTTTCTGGCTGCTTGCAGTGTTTTCTCCTTGACCTGATAGTTCTGGAATTTGGCTACAATATTCCTTGGAGTTTTCATTTGGGGATTTCTTTCAGGAAGTGATAAGTGGATTCTTTCAATGACTATTTTAACCTCTGGTTCTAGGATATCAGGGCAATTTTCTTTGATAATTTCTTTTTTTTTAAACAAATGCTTTATTAACTTCTGTTTTACATCATTCATTTCCGACAGATTTTGAGTTACAATCATCCCCCCCGCCCCCGTTTTTCCCCTACCCACCCTCCCAGAATAGCAGTCCTGCAAGATATCACTTCCTCTAATCTGCTCTCTTCCATATCTTCTCCCATACCTCCTTCTACTTTTCCATTAGAGGAAGGTGAATCTTCGTGTCCCAATGCCTGCACATCTTATCTCCCAATTACAAGCAAAAGAGTATTAATAATAGTATTTATATATATTTGAAACATTTAATCTTAAGACCTCGAATTTCAGATCCATTTCCTTCCTCCCTTGTCACCTATTCCCTCTGGGGAGATAAGTAATTCAGTATATGTTGTACATGTCTAGCTATGCAAAACATTATCACAGTAGACATATTGTACAAGGCTGCTTATAATTCCCTCCCCCTCATCCCACCCCCCACCTGGTCCATTCCCTACATGATCCTGTCCCTCTTCTATAGTGGGTACTTCCAACCTCCCCTCCCCCCAAGGATGCCCTCCCATCCATCATCCTTCCTCTCATCCCCCTTCCCCTATTCTGCTGTAGGTTGAGATATCCCATTTAGTATGTATGTCATTCTCTCCCTGAACCAAATTCAATGAGAATGTGGTTTTGCCTTTTTTGCCTTCCTATTCTCCCCCTCCCTTGCAACCACTTCCCTTGCTTCTTCTACATGAGATAGTTTACCCTACCCTGTCTCTCCCCATCTCCTCTTGCCACTTTCCTCTCTCACCTCATAATTTCACCCCTTGAGTATCCTCCATTCCCAACAAATTCAACCTATGCCCTCTATCCATATATAACTGTAACCATATAAACACACATTCACATATGTATTCATATGACCATACACCCTTCTTCTATTATTTTCATAGTGAGAAAGATTTCCTCAGTCACAGTTATTGTTTTTCCATATAGGAATGTAAATAGTTCAACTTTGATAAATTCCTTTTGATTTCTTTTCCCTGATTACCTTCTCAGGCATCTCTTGCTTCTTGTGTCTGGATGTCAAATTTTCTATTCAATTCTGGTTTTTTCCTCAAGAATGCTTGAAAGTCCTCTATTCCACTGAATGACCATATTTTCCCCTAAACAAAATACTCAGTTTTGCTGGGTAGGTGACCCTTGGGTTCATTCCCAGTTCTTTTGCCCTCTGGGATATCATATTCCATGCCCTTCGATCCCTCAGTGTAGAAGCTGCCAGGTCCTGGGCTATTCTGATTGTGTTTCCACAATATTGAAATTGTTTCTTCCTGGCCGCTTGTAGTATTTTCTCCTTGATCTGGGGATTCTGGAACCTGGCTATAATACTCCTGGGAGTTTTCTTTTTGGGATCTTTTTCAGGAGGTGATCGGTGGATTCTTTCAACCTCTATTTTGCCCTCTGGATCTAAAACATCAGGGCAGTTTTCCTTGAGAATTTCTTGAAGGGTGATTTCCAGGTTCTTTCCTTGATCATGGCTTTCAGGTAGTCCAATAATTTTTAAATTGTCTCTCCTGGATCTATTCTCCAGGTCAGTGGTTTTTCCCATGAGATATTTCACATTGCCTTCTAATCTTTCGTTTGTTTGGATCTGCTTAACAGCATCTTGATTTCCCATAAAGTCATTAGCTTCCATTTGCTCCAGTCTAACTCTGAAGGAATGAATCTCCTCAGTGAACTTTTGAGATTCTTTTTCCATCTGGCAAATTCGACTTTTTAAGGCATTCTTCTCCTCATTGCCCTTTGGGCCTCCTTTGCCATTTGAGCTAGTCTATTTTTTAAGGTGTTGTTTTCCTCAGTCAGGCTGTTGACCCTCATTTCATACTTTTCTGCATCCTTCTCATTTCTCTTTCTAATTTTTCCTCCACTTCTCTTATTTGATTTTTAAAGTCCTTCTTAAGGTCCTCTATGGCCTGCAACCCACTCATGTTTTCCCCTGGGGCTTCTGGAGCAGGACTTCTGACCTCACAGTCCTTTTCCCGCTCTATGCCCCCAAAATAGGAGTCTAGGGTTGCATTTTTCTGTTTCCTTTGCCTTGGCATGTTGCCACTTAATTACTTGACTTTTGGGCTTGTTGCCACAATATGGCTTTAAGGCCAGATAGAGGAATTTTCGTCCCGAACGTGTGGGGGGCAACTTCCGTTTCTGGCAAGCTGTAAACCCACCCACGACTTCCACCCTAGATCACAATCCAGATGCAGGGAGGTTAAAGCAAGAGTGATTATCCCCCAAGACTGATCGCTGGATCTTCCTACAAATTTGCAGGCTGGGAGCGGGAGCTGCCTCTGAAAACTACAAAATGGCGTTTCCATAGGACACTAACCTCTTACTTTGTCCCAGGCAAGTCTATGTTGATAATTCTGGAGTCGCCACAGCTCTTGGTGTTCTGGGGTTCCTCCAGCTGGCTGCTGGCCCTGCCGCCCTGGGGCTAAAACCTCGGCTCATGTGGACCTGGGCTCGGCTCAGCTCCTGCGCTCTGCGCTCTGAGCGCTGCCAGGTCCCAGACCTCTGCGCTGGTCCTTCCTGCAGGGCTGCTGGGCTGTCCTCAGCGGGAGTTTAGCTTCTCTGTGTCGTTCTGTGGGTGCTGGGGCTCCAGAAGTTGTTCAGAGTCCCCTTTTACATTGTTTGGGGGGAATGTGGGGGCAGAGTGGCTTGGATGAGCTGTTTCTACTCAGTTATCTTGGCTCCGCCCCCCCACTGGCCCTTTTCTTTCACAGGTTGGGCCCATTCCAGAAATGATACAATGCAGAGAAACAAAGGAGGACAAACCTCTAACTGCTCTGGGGCCTTTGCCTGAGTCCATCACTCTCCTGGGGCGGTGAGAAGTGGAGCCCATATCCCCTGAGGGCCTGACATATACGGGCCAGGAGAGGGGGGGTGTGGTGGGGCAGCCCTCGAGGGCAGCAGCCTCTGGGCTTGGACTGCCCCCCGGGCACCCTCCCCCCACCTCCACTTGCTCCCTCAGGGTACTCCTGCCCAGCCCATCCAATAATTCTTAAATTATCTTTCCTGGATCTATTTTCCAGAACAGTTGTTTTTCCAATGAGATAGTTGACATTTTCTTCTATTTTTTTTTCATTATTTTGATTTTGTTTGACTGATTCTTGATGTCTCATAGAGTCATTAACATCTACTTGCCCAGTCTAATTTTTAAGGAATTATTTTCTTCAGTTAGCTTTTATACCTCCTTTTTCATTTGACTAATTCTACTTTTTAAAAAGTTGCTTTCTTCAGTGGATTTTATTTTCCAATTTGGCCAGTTCTATTTTTTTTAAATGGTACACATCTTTATTCTGATATTATGGCTTCTGGTTCTAGAAAAACTCTTTATTAGGAATAAAGCAGTGTAGTTCACAATCAATCATTAAAGGAATTAACCTGGTGGGTATGATGTTGACAGTTACATAACCTGAATCTGGGAACAAATCTTATTTCAATTCAGGGGTAGTGGGGAGGGGACATACAGCAGAAAGTTCTCAAAGGAGAAAATGATGACTGTGCTACTCAATGAGGTATCACATGCTTTTGGCTCCAATATTACTGACTGGAAGAAGTTCCAGTCCTGGTAAAATGTGCCAGTGATCTTCATGACAGTACAAAACATCCTGTTACTTTTTTTTTCATATTAATTGCAGGTAGATCAGAATATTACCCCAAGTTGATTTTACAAATCAACCTGAAGAACTTTTGATGTGTCCTCTATCCGTTCAGTTCTCAGTATAAGCTCTAAAGTGACTGTTATAGTCATGGACCTTTCATGTGCTCCCAGTTGTTATACAATGCATTCAGGCTAGTAAAGGTTAGTCCTGTCAAACCACTTCTTGCTACTCCATGAAGATGGCCTGTACATTTATACAGCATTCCTGTCATGTTCTAGTTGCTACTGTATTGATGTCATCTTCTGAACCTCCTGTTTTTTCTATGACACCACCAAATGCCCTATAGAACAAAGCCAGAGAGCCCAGAGTGTTAGTCCATAGCGCTCCTTGCCTGGTTACCATATTAACGATCTGTACATTTCTTGGCTTGGACCAGGACATCTTTCCTGTTTTTTTTTTTTCAATCCTAGCCTCAAACCATTCCCAGCTCCAAATGCAGCTCCTGTTATATAGCAGGTATAAATGGTAAAATGGTAAATTAATGGTAAAAATGGTCAATTTTTTCCACCACCCAAGAAGAGGAGAGAAGTCAGATCCTGGAAACCTGTAACCCCCATAGCATGTTGCTATGGAGATTGCCCAGTTTCTTCCTACCATTTTATCAGGCCCAGATAAGAATTTTGTGCCTGGGGAAGAGATGAATCATTAGAGTGAAGTAATGATTTGTAATATTTAAGTTACTCCAATAATGGTAAATGGTTAAAAAAAATGCTGATTCAAACCTGCCCCATGTTTTATTGTCTCCAGTGGCTAAAATAAACTCATTTGTATCCTATATAAGAGGATCTACATTTAAACAGGGAGAGAGAGGACTCATCCCAGTAAGGGGGACTCCGGCCAGATCAGCGCTTCTGGTGGTGTTGCCTCCACTGTCCTCCATGGCCCCGCTCCTTCCTTTCTGGCCACTGCCCGAGGTCTCCGCTTTAGGCTGAGCACCTCTGGGAGCGTTAGACCCTGACCTCTATGCTCTCACCCCTCTCCAGCCGCCTGTGCCCCTATCCACAGCCACTCCAGGTCTATTTTTTAAGGAGCTGTTTTCTTCAGCCAGTTTTTGCATTTCCTTTTCTAAACTGTTGACTCTTCTTGCATAACTCTCATTCCTTTTCCAGTTTTTCTTCTACCTCTCTTACTTGATTTTTAAAATCCTTTTTGAGCTCTTCCAAGAGGACTACTTGGGCTTGAGACCAATCCACATTCCCCTTTGAGGCTTCACATGCAGGAATTTTGACATTGTTGTCCTCTTCTGAGTCTGTTTCGATCTTCCCCATCACCACAGATGTTTTCTATGATCAGAGCTTTTTTGTTTGTTATGTGCTCCTTTTAAATGGTTGAGCTCTGCTCCTGAGGTACAGGGGCACCGTCCCAAGCTTCTTGCACTGGGGGCCAAGGGCCTGGTCACTGGCTTTCTGCACTGGCACTTCCGGGGTTGGTGATTTGCCCACTGCACTAGGGTGGCCCAGCCTAGTCATGCCTGTTGTGCTCTGGATTCTGATGCTGGCAGTTTACTTGCTGCACTGGGGCTCAAGGCCCCATAGCTGGCATGCTGTGCCACTAACCTGCTGAGCCAGAACCATGGGGTCTTGGTTGCTGATCTGTGCTGTGGTGAAGAGGGTGCTGGTGGCTTGCCTGGATACCACCTATACTGGGCTGCACTTCCCTTTACCCAAGTGAGACAGATCTTTCCTGAAGTCCTTCTAAGCTACCTTGGGCTGGAAATGTGTTTCCCTCTGTCTTTTTGTGGATTCGGTCACTCCAGAATTCTTTTAGAGGCTTGATTTAACATTGTTTCCAAGGGAAACTGGGGGGGGGGGGTGAACTCATGCAACTTCCTTGCTTCCTTTTGCCCTCTTGGCTCTGCCCACCTCCCCACCCACACTGGATCCTAATAATTAGGAAGGATGGTCTAGACACAATCCAGTTCTTGCCACATTTTGTCTTTTAAGAAAGCAGGGAATTTTCAGACCCTTCCTTTTTGGTTCCAAGGGTAAGGTGCCACAGGATTGGGAAAGTCACCAGAATTAGAGGACAGAAAGTTTTCACCACCCCAGCCCAACAGAACCAATCCTGGACAATCCTGAAGATGCTCAGGTTTATTTATTGCCACGTTGTTTTCCCTCAGTTGCCCACATCTGAGCCTCCCCACCCCTCCTTGTGTTTTCAGAAGAATTTAGATCAAATATAAGAGAGGCAGAGTGGATTTTTTTCTCCTTTGGTCCCTGACTGGAGGGAGAAATTCAAGGCAGGAGGAGGAGGTGTTGAAGAAAATTTCATTGTTGATATATATGCTCCACATATCAAGGTCTTCCTAAGGGACTCCCCTCACTGCTGCTTTGCTTCCCCCAAGAAGAGATCAAACTATTTCAAAGCATTTCCACCTCTGCTAATTTTTAATGCCTATACTAGACAGTGCCTTGCCCACTGGAAAAAAAATAGTTATGCTGTTATTCAAACAAGAAATGAGTGATTCCCAAAACGGTAGTACACTTAACTTCCTATATGGCAAACAGCATGGAGCACAGAATCGATCTTTGCACGATATATTAAGCATCAATAGCATCTTAGGGAGCATGATTGTCTTGGAAGTCAGAAAGTATTTAGAATGTACTTCTTAAGAGTATCCTGGCAAAGAAAACCAATATTGCTGCTACTTGGGCAAACGGGGGTGGGAGGGGATGTGTTTCTCTTTCCTTTCCTCTTCCTTTGCTTCCTTTCCTCCTCCTCCTTTCTTCTTTCTCCCTTCTTATTCTGCTCTTCTCCCTATTCTTCTTTCTTTTCCTCTTTCTCCTCTTCCTACTTTTTTCTTTCTTTCCTCTCCTGCCTTCCTTCTTTCTCCCTCCTTTCCCTTTCTCTCTCTTCATTTTTCTCTTATTCTCCTCCTTTCTTCCTCTGGCTCTTTTTTCCTTCTCCCCTCTCTTTCCACCTCTTTCCCTCCCTTTTTCTCCTCTTCCCAACTCCACCCTGACCCTTCCTCTCCTCTTTCAATTCCTTTCCTTGCCCTTTTGTTCTATTATCCACCTCAACCACCCACCAGGGTCTACCAGAAAGCCAGAAATTTAACCTAAGGGTTTGTCTTCCCATGCCAAGAGGAGATAGCTTATCAGTCAGAAAAATAAAGCTTCCTGACTTCAGTCAGAGAAATTACAGCTAATTATACAACTAGACTTTCTTGCAAAAATACCGTTTTCAGCTGCTGGGCTGAATTTCTCCCTTGGCTGTATTTAAAGGTTACTTTCTGACCCATTTTCCAGGTTAATGGAGTAGCTTAAATATTACAAATCATTACTTCACTCTAATGAATCATCTTTTCCCCAGGCATTTAACAAAATCCTTATCTGGGCCTGATAAAATAGTAGGAAGAAACTGGGCAATCTCCATGATAATAAAGTCAGCAACATGCTATGGGGGTTGCTGGCTTCCAGGATATCACTGTTCTCTCCTCCTCTTCTTGGGTGGTGGAAATCATTTGGCCTTCAGCCTCATCCTCCACCAAGCACCTGAGGCAGGGAGCCTAGCAGCATGAACTCCCCCACACCCCGCCATGTATTATTGTTCACCCGCCTTAATTGTCAGCTCCTGCTAAGAAAATGTAACATCTCATTTTTCCCAGAGATTGGAGAAGTGTTGAGCCGCCAATTCCTTAAGAAATGCTCATGGCCAAGCAGGGTAGCTGAACCTACCATGTCTCTCTCCATATGAAAATGCCTGCCATGGGCTATAGCTGCTGTAGACACACCTTTAGTTTATTTCAAGTTTCCAGGCTTCTTTTTGCTGCTGGTCCCAGTTTATTGTAATCTGGGCCAGTTTCTTCAAGGTAAGGGTAGGAAAAAAATGGTATTATCTAGCTCTAACTGATTACTTACATGATGCCTCTGGCCCCATGAGATAGAAGGAACCCCTCACCCCAGACTTCTTGATGCATCCATAAAGGTTATATTCAAGACATGGAAGAAAAGAGGGAACAGGAAAACAATCAACACCCTGATAATTAAACATAAGATATTAAAGCCCCTGGGTTCTGGCAGAACCATGGACAGCACGAGACACCACGTACATAATACTGGGGACATAATACTGCTTTAGGCTATTAAAAAAAAAAACAACAACCCCCAAACCAACAAAACATTGGCGTGAAAGGTGAAAGATGCCGCCACTTGTGGAGATGTTTGGTCCATAGTATTCCCGATATTATCCTTATCCTGATGTCTTTCTAATAAACAGCAAATCTGAAATTAAGGTGAGCTCTTAACAAAAGTGAGGATCTTGCTTCCCATCTCAAGTCAGACAGCTCTCAAGCTGAGCTTTATCAGAATGACTAAGACAGGGGCAAGACTTGGGATTTTGTTGGTATTGGGAGTTCTGAGAAAGGAAACCACCTCTCTTGATGCTGGTTGGCAACTTCCTTGTATCTTAGAGCATGGCTTAGGGCACTGAGAGGTCATGGCTCACCCAGGGGTCCAGTAGCTAGTATGTGTCAGAAATGAGACGTACCCAGAGCAGCAGCATTCCTGAGATAGCTGTTAATGTACTGTTTTAATGGGGGCCATTCTTGCCAGTAAGAAGATTATATAAATGGATTTGAGGTAGGAGATATAGTGGAGAGGGTTCCAGAATCCCCATCTTCTCCCTTGGTGATATCTGAAATTTCATTGTCTGAGATTCATGCCTGGTGTGTTCTACCAAAATGCAAATACTCCTGGTGAAATGTATAAGTCTCTATGTCTTTCATTTCCAGGTCTTCTATTTTTTGAAAGAGACAGAGAGACAGAGATGGAATGAGAAGAGAAAGAGAGACAAAGAGAATAGAAGAAAAAAAGAGAGAGGGGGGAGGGAGGAAAGGGGTAGGATATATGCTGACAGTATGTTTGAAGTAATTTTCTACATTTGAAAAAGGCCAAGTTCTAAATAATATTATTTAAGGGTGGCTATGGCAAAACCAGGGGCTCTTATGGGGAAAGCCTCATCTTGAAGAGCTTGACCTCAGAAAAACTTGAATAACACATTCTCTCTCTTTTTCCCTGTCTCTCTCTGTCTCTTCTCTCTCTTTCTCTGCAGACTGGGGACCACTCTGGTAAATGGTCCTATGAAGAAAGATCCCACAAAGTTCTAATCACCTTCTAAAAGTGGCTTCACTTTCCTGGACATTGCAGAAGGGAGCTGTAGTTCAACATCTCCTTGAACAAGACATCATCCCATTCCACAGAAACTTCAGGTGAAGATCTTGGTGATGCATCCCTGGAATGGAGAAAGGGTGTGCTATCAGGTATGGGGAATCCTGGCTTGCCATATTTATTTCTGGTGATAGATTGCACAGTTGTATTTATGAAAATGTTTAGGGTATGATAGTGCAAAGCAGCATTTTGGAGAGCTCCTTGGATGTTGGTTTCTGTCAGTTATTTTGCTGCATTGTTGATTAATGTAATTGAAGTATATATTACAGAAACAGAAAAGGAAATATGACTTCTTCAGGGACCCATTAATTTCTTAAGGATAAAGTGTTTGAAGGTTCAAAGGCTTTGTTGAAGCTTATTTTAAATTTAAAATTTCCATTGCCAAGGGATTGATTACCATTCTTACATTAGCTTTGTCAAACCGTAAGTTGATCTTGGTTATTTTAAAGTTTTGTGGCACTTACTCCATTCAGAGCTTTGGGGGAAAAAAGAAGTAGGGAGACTGCCTCTCAAAGTCTCTCAAGGACAAGACTTTTTTGGCTGTTACAAGCTAAAATGTTTGAAACTTTAGAAAGACCAATTCCCTACCCTTGCCATCTTAAGAATCTTGAAAGTCATTTGTCTCAGGCAGGTGTAGTACCTTATGTTTTAGGCACTTTTATAGATTGGTTTTCTTTTCTTTAATAATCAACTTCTTGCAGTGTCTGATTCTGAAGCCTGTTCATTGTGTTTGAGGAGGCTTTGAGGACTTGGGTCCCTTCCATCTCTGCTTTCTGGAGGGTGGTACCCAGTTCTTTTAATAGCTGTCTGCTGTATTCCTCTACTGACTGTTTAAAGAGCTCTCATAAACAACACCCGAAGATAGGGAGCCAAGATCTCCCAGGCACCCGTCTTTATTAGTGTTGTCCCAGTGGTGAACCCAATCCCTTCAAGAAGCCAGACAACAGAATTTCTGGCTCCTTGGAAGTTCTCCCAACAATTACTCCAGCCTTGTTTGTGATGGCAAGAATGGAAAACCCACCATTAGGAGCCCTGTTAAGATGGCACTGATATCCATCTGGGCAAATGTGGTACCAGAAGATCACTTAGAATGCCTAGAAAAAGAAAGTGATGTAACTAGAGGTTTTGTCATAATCAAAAATAATGTATTAAGTGCCTACTATGTTCTGGGTGGTGGAGACACAAAAGTAAAAATGAAAAACTATTTGCCTCCAAGGAACTTCTATTCAATCCAGGGTGAAAACATGTCCATATAGAATAAATTCATGGTAGTCTTGAGGGGAAAGGCAATAGCAACCAGGGGAATCAAGAAAGGATTCATTTAGAAGAGAAAAGGAATCAAGAGTGAAAATGCCAAAACCTTGGAGGGAACCTTTTCTTGAAAAGGAAGGCAAATTCTCACAGGATTTCACTCTTTTGTCCCTTTTCGGGTAAAGGAGTTGTTAGGACTGGAGGAAGGTGGCAGTCACTGTCATATACCTAGGAGAATCCTGAGCTCACCTGAGTGGGAAGCATCATTCCAGCCCAAGTAGCCATCCATCGGTGTGTGCTAATGTAGGATGCATGGATAGTGTTGCTACGCATGGTCATGAACAGCTGTCACCCCTTAGACTCTAGCTCTACTGAAGTTCCAACCTCCCAGGTGTCATAGTGGCAGAGAATTAAACTCAAGAAAATGCTCTGCTTTGTACAGATGCCACTATCGGTATTGTCTCTGCATGCCTTTGTGTCTCATATTGTATGTTTCTTCAAGTCAGGGGCAGGGATGACAGACCCTGGAAAGAAATCTGAAGGAAACAAAGTTTGTCTTTGGACTCCTTCTGCATACATTCCTGTACCACTTTCTCTGCCTTTACCCAGTACCCTGGTTACCCAGTTTTCCCCCAGATCTGTGGTCTAATCCTCATTCCATACTTTCCTACCTTAAACCTTTACCTGTTCTGAATGCAGGTTCATCAGCGTGTAGGACTAGGTGACCAGAAAGCTGGATTGATTCATTTTTAACATGGTGTCGAGGGATAATAATGGGGTCACGTTTGACACAACCTTGGTATTCTTCACAACTATTCTTTAACACCTCAATCCTGGAGAAATCAGCAACTTGGGAGCTTCAGCCTTAGGGCACATCTTTGTAAATAAGGAAAAACGTGGGAAACCTTCAATCATATCACAAAGGTGCCTGCCTATTCTGCCTATGCATAAGGCCAGTTCTGGGTATGTTTGTCTAAGTTGTTCTTTATATTTCCAGCATCTATACATCCAGGTGAGAATCAGGTTTGGGGCATAATAGGTGCTTGTGAGTGATAAGCTGTTTGGTGTTCATAAATGCATTGGATAATGGCGATGATGACAGGGGGGAGGGAAGCACATGTGGGAGACACATAAAACCAGATGCTATGGTTTTTATTCATGTTAAAAAATAGCCCCAGTGGGTGGGGGCAGACAGCATGGAGAAACACTTAAGGCAGCTATGCTCAGGATTCTGAGTCACGCTTGACAGCCCTTGTCTTTGCATTATGTTTTGTATTTGGAGAACACCAGAGATGACTGGCTTTTTTTTTTCCTATCCCCGTGGGAACTTAGGGGTACCACATCTTCACATGATTTTTCATGTTTTCATAACTGTTTCCTCCATATACATACATGGAGGTATATGGGGAAAAGGGGGATTTACAAAATTTTCTTCTCTTCTCAGAATCAAATTGAGAGTTAGCAAGGATAATGCTACTCACCTGATTCAACTGCCTCACTTTACAGCTAAAGAAACTGAGACCTAGATTGGGGGAAGTGACTTAGGCAAGGTCACACAGATACTACCAGGTAGCAGAACCAGGATTGGACCTGCATCCTCTAACTACAGATCCTTTCCCCTGTTCCAGGCTCACAGAGAGTTACACTGTGGGCTCCCCTCCTAAACTGAAGGAGCAGTAAGAGCTTTACCTTTCATGAATAGATTTGTTTCAGTTTTTATTTTTGTGACCCATCTGAAGAGAAACCATTTTGGGAATAATAGGAAAGCAGAGGTCTTGGGCTTTTCTCATTTGTCATTTACCCTCATAGCATCCATTGGAGAGAGATCTCCCAAGCAGGCTTCAATGTTGCCTTTTAGACAGAAGGAGAAACTGAGACATGGACCAGTTGTGTGTGGGGCAGGAAGGTATAGTGGAAAGAGTGCTAGATTTGGAGCAATGGCAGGCAGCCTTGAATCCCGGATCCATCACTTGGTAGCTGTGAGACCTTAGGCAAGTCACTTAACTGCTCAGTGTGTCACTTGTCTCATCTGTCAAATGGGAATGTTATTAGTTGACTCCCTGTCCTTCAGCAGGCAGCCAGGTGGCTCAGTGGGTAGAACACTGGAGTCAGGACCCTGGGCAAGCCACTTCATGGACTTGCTCTTCCCTTTGGGTAAGGATAGGGGGAAGGGAATAAACATTTTTGAAGCACTTTACAAACATTAAACCCTTTGATCTTCATCATTGAGAAACTTATTGAGAAACTCATTATTGAGAAATCTTCTCACATCTCATGAGTCCCACACAGGGTCTGGCACATAGGAGGTACTTAGTAAATGTTTGTTCACTGATTTTCAAGGGAATAATCCTCATAACAACCCTGGAAGGTAGGTACTGCTGTTATCCCTATTTTGCAATTGAATAAACTGGGTCAAACAGTGGTGAAATGACTTGCCAAGGGTCACGTAGCTAGTTAGTAGTATCTAAGGCTGGATTTGAACTCAGGTCCTCCTGAGTCCAGGCCCTATGCCACTTGAGTCAGTGGACTAAACAAGAAAAGGCAACTTTTTGTCACTGCTTTGGATAGTAACTCAAGTTCTTTGGCCATTTTAAGGTTTATGGAGGATTTTCCTCCTAGCTGTCCCTTGAAGTAGCGGTAAAGATACTATGGTGCCCTTTTTACAGATAAGGAAACTGAGGCTCTGTTTCTATGGTTATTATGTGACTGAGCCCATCTTCAGACCTAGGGTCTCCTGATTCCAAGCTCACCATTTTTCCTACTATCACATTGCTTGCTGGACCATATCTTTAGGGAAGAAGGTAACAGCTTTTAGAAGTTGGTTCCAGAATTCTGAGGGTGAACGATGGGAAGAGGGAGGAGGAAGCTTCTGTGGATTCATCTGAGGTGTCCCCCACAGTCCTCTACTGTCTCAGGGAACTTCAGGGCTGACTCTTCCCGGGTATGGAAGAAAAGTGAGGCCATTTCATTGCACATGTTCCCCTTTAAAATTTCCCCTTTCTTATAAATCTGTGCCTTTAATTAAAACCATAGTATCAGAGCTGGAAGGAACCTTAAACTCCTTCATTTTACAAGTGGAGAAACCAAGGCCCAGGGAGGTTAAATCACTTATTCAAAGTCATACAATAGAAAGCCCCAGAAGCAAGATTTGAACCCAAAGCTAATGTTCTTTCTAGAACACCACACTAGCTGATTCTAGAAGGAACTCCAGAATTCTAGAAGAATCGATCTCTTTTTGAGAGACAACATAACCTAAGGATAGACTATGAGATCATGGAGTCAAAGCCCTAGATTCAAATTCTGAAACTCACTGGCTTTGGGACCCTGGGTAAGTCATTAAAATTTTCTTGGTCTCAGTTTCTCTATCTGTAGAATGCCAAGGTTTTAGACTTCCAATGTTTCTTCCAGTTGCACATCTAAGATCCAGTGATTCTTGGCTTCAGTTTGCGTTTCCCCCAGCCAAGCCAGAAGGACACATCTCCCATTATTTACCTTTTCTAGCCAAAGAAATGCTTCCATCTCCATTGATAAACCTGTTTCTACTACGAGTGAATATGAGAAAGAAAACTGTAGAGTCCCTACAAATATGGGTCTTGTCTCTGGGCTTTGATCTGACAGTTCATGTTGAGGGGCTTTGCATTTACAAATATTTACTTTTATTGCTAAGACACATTTTATTATTGGGTCAGAAGATGACGACCTTGTCTTAGTACATTTAAACAAGCTAGATTCCTTTGGATTCCATCAGAGAGGCCAAGCTCAACAAATGCTTATCATGAGTAGACTGTGAGAAACAACGATACCAGTCGCCATTTACAGAGTTCTTTCTGGTTACAAAGCGCTTCTGACAAATTTTCTTGTTTGATCTTCCTAATAGTCCTGAGAGAGAGGAATTAATCATTCCCATTTTACAGATGAGGGAACTAAGACATGATGTTGATGAGGGGGTTGAACTGAATTTTATCTCTGATCCTTTGCTGGAAGGCCTAATTAAAAAAATTATAGGAATAAAAGAAACAAGCATTTATTAAACACCTGCTGTATGCCAAGACTGTGCCTAAGTGCTGGATAAATATTCTCTCATTTGATCCTCACAACAGCTCTGGGAGGTAGGTGCTGCTATTATTCCCATTTTACAGTTGAAGAAACTGAGGAAAACATTAAGTGATTTGCCCAGGATCACATAGCTAATAAATATCTGATGTCAGATTTGAACTCAGATCTTCCTGACTCTAGTTTCAGTGCTTTATGTACTCAATCACCTAGTGGTTAGACTAGGATGATAACCTTTCTAGCTCTAAGTCTGACTCCTTTGCACAGCTCCACCTCATTTAACTCCAGTTCATGTGCAAGCCAAGAAATCCTGTTTATGATTTTGTTAGTATGCTTGGAGAATGAAGGATGAACAACAGTGACATAAACAGCAAATTTCTGATCCCAGGTGACCAGCTGAGGTCATTCAGCTTGATAACCAGGGCTTCCACAGAGTTCTTCCCAAGCCAGTGGTCTTTATACCCCACTCAACAAAAATCTGAAAGGGTTCTGAAAGCTGTGGTTTTATATATGTGTGTGTTTCTACACATATATACATATATGTATACACACATAGATACAGCCAAACATATGTGTATGTATATATACACACATACACATGTGTGCATATGTATATATAATTAGGCACACATATATACATATATATACATATATGTATACACATTATTAAAGGAAGATATCACCAATGGGAAGAAATAGGTAATTAAGTCTTTTTTTTTTTAGGTTCCAAAGGTTTATTCACAATGGGATAGCATACTGCTAAACAGTCTAGAAAATAGAGTTGATGTATTCAGAGCAAAACCAACACACACACACACTTCATGTACAAATGACTTATTCTTGGTGGATATTTAAGATATAAGAAGGGTCCCCTTTAAATGTCACAGGTCAGACTTAATTTTTATTAAGATGGTCTCCATCTGCCAGGTTTAAACCAGTAACATGGCTAGGAAAGCAAACAGTATTTGAAAGCATCTTAAAAGGTTTGACAGCTAGAAGATGGAAACCATGAATTAAAAAGCCTTAAGGTTCTTCCTATTCCACCCTCCAAGCTTGAGAGATAGCGGAGAAACATAAAACAGGGAAGAGGAGAAATGGACAGAAGGAGGAGAGCGGGAGGTAGCAGTAGCCAAGATCCAAGAAGAATGAGTTTGCAGAGCACGTGGGGCTGTTGCATAAATTCTGGCCTGCAGTTCATTATTTTAATGATCCAGAACAACACTTCAATGCTCCACACAGGAGGAGGATGGGAAATAAATTCTCTGGACAGGCTTTCTGGCCTCTCCCTGCATCCCACACTGTAGATAGAGCTGCCTGATATTCTTTCCAAATGTTTAGCATCAAGGGAGTGTTTGGTTTTTTCTTGACCATTGAACAAAGCTTGGCTCCCTTTAGGAAACGGATGAGTTTTGCAGGATGTGAAATGGCTTATTTGTTGTGAATTCTCCAGAATTTAGATGCTCCAACAGGAAGGCGTATTTTGGAGTGTGGTATGCCTATAATAAATGCCTTATCTATAGCTATGTATGTCCTTTTGTTTACAGTGAGGCCTGGGAAAAGTCAGATGGTTATGTTAGAGTTAATGAAGAGTTAATAGACTTTTAAAATATGAGTTTGTCTTCTTTTGTAACATCTGGATAAAAAAAGAAACACAGCACATTTAAATTTCATCATACTGAAAAACAGTATAAAGAAAAATGTTTTGTTTTGTTTTTTGCTGTACAGATGCTCCTGAGGAAGGTCCACCATGAAAACAATGCAGATGTGTGTGTGGGGTCTGGACGTGGAAGCCAGAACCAAAGCCCCATGGGCCTGGATCTATCTAAAGCAAAATGTTCCTTGAAGGAATCTTTCCATTCTTCCTGAAAGCTCTCTTGAAAACCAGTTTCTAAGCTTATAATAGGGGAAGGAATGATAGCCTTCTACCCCTCAGAGAATGTCTCTCTTCTTCATAAAACTTTTAAGATTCTTGTGGAATGCTGTCAGAATCTTTTTTGCATTGGGTGAAGGGTCATACAGGATTATAAGATTTAGGTGTTGGAAAGACTTTCATTTTACATTAATCCACTAGGGAGTTCCACTAGCCATTTGCCTGAGACTTTTCAACAGTAAGAACCAGTTGCTTTTCAGAACCGGGATCACTTGGGTGTCAGGGGCCACATTTCCCAGCAAAGACTGCTTGTTAAAAACACCAGTTTCTCAAGGGTTCTCAGGAAGTAAGTAATCTCTGTTCTTGAGATCATCTCCTTTTGTGAGATGTAATATTCATCTCTTTAGTCTGTATGGATTTAGTTAATTAGATTTAATTTAACCTAATTAAACTCTTGATAAGCCTTCAGCTACTATAAGAGAGGCAAGGCAGGTATTATAACCATAATTTCACAGTTTAAGAACCATAGGCTTCCTGAGGTTAGGGAATCTTGGAGGAGGTGATTCTTAAGCAGAGTAAAAAAGATATATATCAGGCAAGGGGTGCAATAAAATATGGAAATATAAATATAAGGATTCTGGATTGCAGGATTATGCTGGTAAATGTTTAACAACCAGCTCTCCCAATCCCCCCCAACAAAGTGTACACAACACACTCTTAAGTTTAGTTCGAAGTATTGATATTTTCTCCATCACTTCTTAAGTTAGGACAATAGACAATACAATAAACCAAGGATCAGTTTGGATCATTTGCTGATTTTCAGCATGTAAATGCTCACCTTGAAAGTTTAACAACCAGCTCTGCTAGAGAGTATGAATGGGCTCTAGCCTGCTGGAGGTAGGATTCATTAATACAGAGAAGCACAGGAAGAATACTTTGAACTGATGCCAAATGAAGTAAATAGAATTAGGAAAATAATATACATAGTGACTCCAATGATATGAATGGAAAGATCCATCAGGCAAACCCTTTGATGGTCAACCTTGGCTCTGGACACAAGGAGAGGCAATTCTTGGCTTTCATTGGGGAGGTGAGGAGATCCGATGGCATGCTGTCCAATGTGGTCACAGTGTCTCTTGGTTTAGCTTAATTCTTTTCCTGTAAGGATAGACTCACTGACGGTCATGAGTTTGGATATATGTCTGGAAATGACTGTAATGGAAAAGTAAGGCAAAATGTTTTTTTAATATAATATGTAAAGCTAGAAAGGTTTCCATCACTTAGCTTTAAGACCTTTTAAGAGGGTTCCAAATACTATTTGTTTTCCTAATCATGTTACAGGTTTGATCCTGGTAGAAAGGGACCACCTTCATAAAAATTAAGTCTGACCTGTGACATTTGAAGGATACCCTTTTTACAACTTAAATATCCACCATCAAGTAAGGTGAGTGAGAAGGGGAAAGTAGCAGAAATGATGATGAAGAGGTATGAATGTGTGATAATAGAGGTCCTAAAGGCTTTAAATGGAGAAATATCTGCTATTTCTTTTTAGGAGAGAGCTTTCTAATGTGCATTTTCCCTATAATTCCTCATTTTATTGTCAATTGTTCAGTTAATTTCCCTTCCAGTTATTAAAATTCCATGCCTTTACACAGCAGTCCAAGTTGGGGTTTGTTTGAGCCAGGCTCTTATATCTGACTTTTTCCTTTCTTTATTGAAATAAAATCATTAAACATCCATAGAAAAAAATCCCAGTTTCTGATGTTTTCAATCTTCCTGCAATGACCATGTTGATATTCTTTTCTTATTCTTCTTCCCAATTAAGGTATAAATTTTAATGTTCATCATGGGGCCATTTGCCCACCCTTCCAAGATGGTAGCACAAAGAGATGTATAAATAACAAACCCACTGACAATTACCTGAGGAGACTCAGAGACAAGGAGAATTCCCAGCATCTTGTCAGAATATTCAAACTGTTCCATTTTCCTATACCTCCCCCCCCCCCCCAAATGTGGTCAATAGAGACACTACCACCAGGGAAATTATAGAGGCTGGAAGTATCAAGGAAGAATGAATTAGTAGTTAACTGTCTTTTAAGATGCCAAATGCCAGTTCTCCTTTCCAGTATCTTGTGTATTCCTTGCTCTCTTCTCTGAACTTGACCAATAATTCTCCATTTTAGAGTTGTGCTGGGGATGGAGCTGACCCCCAGTAAACGTTTATTAGATTAAATTATTGGGAACTTGGTTTTCTCTTCCAGGGTACTACCCTGTAATTGGTCTTAGTAAACTTTGGGGTTTTTTAATCACTTTTTTGATGACTGATGATTAGATCTAAAATATGCCACCCATACAAATTTCTATGCAGGCCATGGACTTTTAATTAACAAACTTAACTATGAAAAATAATCCAGTCACTGGCCTGACTCAGTTACTAAAAGAAATCAGGCTAGACCTATTTAAAAAAAAAGGTCAACCATCATTAACATTCATTAACATAGAAAATACCATCAGGATAGGGACTGATTATGTGATTTCATTGGTGTTTGGAACTCTGGAGGGAGAAAATACCCTCTAATACTATAGGTCAGCACTTTCTCTGCAATTTAAAGTCTTAGCAAGTTGTCAAGGCTATGAAGAGGTTGTGAGTTGCCCGAGGTCACATTATCATTGTGTGTCAAAGGCAAAATTTAAATTCTGGTGTTCCTGGCTTGGAGGCTGGCTCTTAACCATTGTATTATGGAGGTTGGTTCTCTACCATTGCAATATGGAGGCTGATTCTCTACCTTTGCATTGTATCACCTGTAACTAAAAATTCTACCTTCTACAGGAACCTTCCCCTAATTCCCTTTAATTCTTATGTCTTCCCTCTGTTGATTATTTCCAATTTAACCTGTATGTATTTTGTTGTACATGTACACCCATGCATACATCTTAGTCATTAGTCTGGGAACAACTTGGGAGCAAGAACTATCTCACCTTTCTTTGTAGCTCTTAACATTTTGCACAGCTCCTAGCACATAGTAGGTACCTAACAAATGTTGAACTATAACTGACTGAGAATCATAAATTTAAACCTTGAAGGGACCTTGGAAGCCATTTAATCCCAACCCTTCAATTTACAGATGAAAAGCTAAGGATTATAGAAGTTCTCAAGGCCACATCTAGTGATGTTCAAAGCCATGAAGTATATCATCATTAGAATGTTAATACATCAGAAAAGTTGGTGAAATTTTCAAATAGGGTGGAGGGCCAGAAAGGTTTTTTTTTTTGATTGGTTGTTTTTGTTGTTGTGGGTTGGGTTTGTTTTTTTCTTTTTTTGAGCCAATCCCCAGTCTCCTCCCTTCTCCTTAATCTCTTTCCATTTCTTTCTCTCTTTTAGTTTCTTACTCTCAAACAGGGCGGGAAGCACATGGATTTAATAACCTAGTCAATGATTCATGTATTCTTTCATCTAATCAGAAAGACTGATGGCAATCTCAGGAAAGAGCTCTCCACAAACACATTTTGACTATAGATCATTGTGAAACAGTTGACATCCATGTCCTTTGGGGTGGAGGGGGTTTAATGATAAAATTTAAAAAGTCAAAACTCACAGTTCTGGTCTGCCAGCTGCAAGGGCTGGTTACAGGGAAAAGATTTATGGGCAGTTCTGAAGCCATTTGTGTTGTGTTAAGTTTGCTGAAGCAGGAGCGACTGTGATCTCAACTACTCTAAACATTTTAATGACTTTTGGATAAGCCTTCAGAGTTAAAAGAGTTAAATCGCCAAATGCTCCATAAAAAAACAATTATGCAAACAATGTTCTGGCTAATCATCTATCCCAAACAGAAGTACACAGCTGCTAAGATATATAATTGCTGTTTCATCAGGGCCCCCCGATTTTATTTACATAATTCCATTACTGATCTGGGGAAGATTTTGGGGGGGGGGGTTGTGGGGAAAGGGAGTAGAAGACTACCATATCTCATTAAATGCAGCAAGTTCAAGGCACAACTCCAGTCACAGCTGGCAGATAACAATGGTGACTTGCTTTGATGTATGTCTTAATTCTGGATTAGCTAAGTGTACAGTTCAGTGTCCAAAGACGTGTATAATAGACAGACACACATACAGTATGTGTGTACGTGTGAGGGATATGGAAGAGGCAGACCCTAGGATAGAACTTCCCCATCAAAGGCATATTTTAATATTTTAAACTCTTCTAATTAAGGCATGCTAAATTACAAAAGACAGTCCTCAGCGAAGAATCATGATAAGACATCAATAATAGGCGCCATCTCCCCTTTCCTGTTGGAGAAGGGTTCTATCAGGAAGCTTTCTTGGGCACTGGGTGGGGGGAGGAGGAGCCTATCTCCCTTGCAGCAACTCTACTCATTTGGTGGATCATTTGGTCAATCAACAACCTTTACTGTGGAAGCCAGCCCCTTAACAGCACTTCCATTCATTCTAATCTGGTGAGTCATGCCAATCACTGAACATTTATTAAGCACCTACAGTGGTTCTATTACTCATACTTTAATGAGTCACTCACTCACCTACTATACAAGGCAACCTCTTGCAACAGTTATAGTCATTCTAATTTGGTGAGTCATTCCATCAATCACTGAGCCTTGATTAAGCACCTACAATGGTTGTATTCCTCTAGTTTAGTGGGTATTGACCCACAGCAAGCATTTATAAATATGCATACCAAGGCCTTGCAGCAGTTATATTCTTAGTGGATCATTCAGTTAACAAGCAATTATTAAGCCCTACCACGTGCAAAGCACCTTGTTAGGCACCAGGGTTACAAAGACAGAATTAAATAGACCCTGTCCTCAAGGGGCTTCCATTCCTATGGGAGAAGCAACATGAGTATATTTAAGCACATGTAAAAAAAAATTGAAGGTAATTTGTGAGGAGAAGGCACCAGTAACTCAGGGATCAGGAAAGGCCCCCCCTCCCTCCTTCTCTCTCTCCCCTTCTTTCCCTGTCTTTTTCCCCTTCCCCCTCTCTCTCTTTCCCCCTCCTCCTTTCTTCTTCCTCTCCTCTTCTTTTTTTCTCCCTCTCCCTCCCCCTCTTCCCCCCTCCTTCTCTCTCCCTTTCCCCCAACCTCTTTCTCTCCCTCTCCCTCCCATGTGTGCTCACCAAATAAGCTCCCAGGGAGCTCTTACTCTACAAGGGAGACAATATGTGAATATTCATTATTGTCAATAGTGACGGTGCCTTTAAGATTCACAAAGCACTTTACTATGTTGTCACATTTGATCCTCATGACCACTCTATTATATCCCCATTTTATAGCTGGGGAGACTAAGGCTGGGACTTCATGTGACTTGCCCAGCATCATACAGCTACTCAGTGCTGGAGGCAGGATTTGAATGCAGGTCTTCTGCCACCATCTAGCACTTTATCCATTTTGTCCCCTTAGCGGCCTTTGTTGACATATATGCAAAAGACATACAAAGTTTTGGGGGGGAAGCCACTAGTAGCTCGGAGGCGTCAGGGAAGACTTCCTGTAGACAAAGGACTATATTGCAGATAGGGAGAAAAGCCTGTATAGAGGATCAGAGCCAGGGCATAAGCAGGAAGGCAGGTTGGCTGGACAGTCTAGTCAGTGGAAGGCAGTAGGGGATGCTGGGTGACGGGTGTGCCTCCCAGATGACAGAAATGATGCCAATTCCATCTTCTCTCTAACTTGCCATTGGTCAACGTTCCCACTCATGGTTTGCCTGCTCCCCTCTGCTTCAGGGACAGGGGAAACATGCAAATAAAAATCTCTTTCTTTGGGGGCAGGTCTTTGGTTTTGTCATTTGCCTGTCTTTATTTTATCATTAAGCAAAATATTTAACAACGCGCCTGATGGAGAATGGTAAGCTACAAAAATTCCTATGCATTGCACCTGTCTGCTAAAAAGAGCTCTCAATTATATCTCTCCTTCCTGAGCTTAATTAACAGAGGAAGATCACCGGCAAGAAGATTGGCTGGCTGAAGGTAATGACAGTCACCTCAGGTGCCCATGTAATGCACTCAAACAGAAATTCATTAAATGATCCTCCAGGATCTTGAAATAGCTAATTAGGCTTCCAGAGCAGCTCTGACTTACAACCAGGGAGGCCTTTAAGAAAAGTGCATATAGATGATGTGGGGGCACATATACATCCAGCTGGGGGGGTTCCGTGGTTTCCTCTGCCTACCTGAAAAAAATTGACACAAGACCCCACCCTATTTTTTTCCTTTCCCCTCCCATTATTTTGGTTTATAAAGTTGACTCTGCTAGCTAAAAGTCTACATTCATCTCATTAAGCCTAAGTCCTATTGTGGCTGGACTGATATATACCAATGTTTTGCTTACACCACACACACACACACACACACACACACACACACACACACACACACACACACAATGTAGTGATGCTCAAGCCTTTCTTCCTTCCCTGATCTTCAGGAATTAGCTTTCTCTAAAAAGAGATAAAACTGCCCTGCAATGTCCCAGCCACAGGCAGTCAAGGTTCCTCAGACTTGGTAGATTCCTAAAAGCCAGTGGAGTCACCGTATCTTTCATCTTTTCCCGCCCTGATGACCAGACTTGTTTCCATGTGGAGACCAGGGAGCTATGCTCAGAGGAGCTTGGGGGTATACAGCAAACTCTATCTTTGTTGTGTATCTTTACTGTGTCAGGGTGAAGGAAACCTTTTGTTGACTGTTCGAAGTCTTGCAAGGGTCTCGCTTTGTCCCAACATAGAAACTGACCTAAGAGAGTGATAGCATTAGAGACAGCTCCAGAAAACATCTGTACACCCTCAAAAGAAAAAGAGATCTGGATATAGCAGCAAAACAGGACCAAGAGCAGGAAATTCTATTTCTTATTTCTCCCCACCTCTCTTGTCTTTAACCTGGACCAGACCTGGGATTTCTTCAGACTGAGAACCTCTTAGTGTGAAAACATTTTCCAAAGATGCGCTGTGTTCCATGTCAGGGACAGCTCTCTCTACATGTGAGGTCTCACCATGTGTCTCTAACTTAAGACTTGCCTTGAGCCCTGACAGTGCCTTGCCAATGGTCACACCTGCTGGCATGCATCAGACACAGGTGTTGAAAGCCTTAGAGCAGGGATTGTTAACCTGTTTTTGTGTCTGTCACACACATACAAGTCTGGTGGGACTTGTGGTCGCCTTGTCTGAGTCATGTTTTTAAATAATTGAAGGAAAGGTTAAGTTTCAGTTAGAGGTTAATGAAAATAAGGATGGGGTGGCTAGGTGGCATAGTGAGTAAAGCATTGGCCCTGTAGTCAGGAGGACCTGAGTTCAAATCCAGCCTCAGACACAACACAAAAACTAGCAGTATGTAACCTTGGGCAAGTCACTTAACCCCAATTGCCCTCCAAAAAAGCAAAAAAAAAAAATTAAAAGGATAGAATTGTTTTCCTCATCCAAGTTCACAAACCTCCTGAAATCTATACATGGACCAGGTTAAGAACCTCTTCTTAGGATGACAGATACATGATTTTCTCCCCATCTTCCTTTAACCCTTCCTGGGTTTCAAGTAGTCATTGAATGGAGCATTGGCAGTAGCAAAAAGGCAGATGAATATCTAATCAGCACCAACAGGGAGAAATGAAGAAAATAAGGTAGAAAATATAGGAACGGTATTCAGGAGTGGGGAACCTGTGGCCTCGGGGCCATAAGTGGCCCTCTAGATCCTCAAATGCAGCATTTTTTTTTTTTTACGGAATCCAAACTTAATTTGTTCTGTGAAGTTTGGGTTCAGTCAAAGACTCACACTTGAGGATCTAGAGGGCCACATGTGGCCTTGTGGCCATCCCCACTTCTGGTAGCTAGCTGGTTTACCAAGCCTCAACCTTTCTCTGCAAAAGTAACTCTTGAGAAGAGGAAGAGAAAGAAGAGCCTTGTTTAGATTGTGATGGGACATTAAATTACATTTTAATATCTATATGTCAGAAATCCCTTTTCCCCTAGAAAGTCCTCTAAGTCAGAGATCAGAAAACTACAGACTGGTCTATTGCCTGCTTTTGGATTGAAGAATGTGAAAAAAGAAATTGGCTGACTACATCAAAGCAGGATATCTTTCAGATATGGGTCCTTGTGCTCTATTTTGCTGACCTCTGCTCTAAACAACAAATGTGTACAAAAGAATAACAAATCTGTGGGATGCCTTGAGGCAACGTTGGGTATATTCTGGTTTGCTCCAGATTAGTAATTTCATTAGTCTTCAGGAGCTTCCAAATTTGGATTTTCTATTCCTCAGAGGAGAATCAGAGAAATTTCTTATAAGCTTAGAGTTTAGAACTACAACTTAGAGCTAGAACTCTTAGGCAACTGGGTTATTGTGTCCTTTAATTCATGTCTGTCTCCTTGTGATCCTATTTGGGGTTTTCTTAGCAAAGAAACTATAGAGGGTTTGCCATTTCCTTTGTCAGCTCATTTTACAGATGAGGAAACTGAGGCAAACAGGGTTAAGTGACTTGCCCAGTGTCACATATCTAGTAAGTGTTTGAAGCTAGATTTGATCTCAGGTTCTCCTGATTTTAGGTCCAATGCTCCATCCACTGCACCATCTAGCTGCCCCTTCTTGTTTTATGGGTGGGCAAATGGAAATTTTGAGAATTTGAATGACTATCTTAGGGTCCCACAGATAGAGACAAATCCAAAGTTAGAAACAGATTCCTAAATTCTCAGCCCAGGGTTCTTTCCACATGCATGACCCCTTTCTATGCCATGGGGCCCTCAACATTATTGGGCTTCATGTTTAAATAAATTAGTTATGTTTCTTTTGCCGGGCTCAGTTGTTATCAGGGGTCTTAAAAGTGTCTAGACTCTTATTCTCCAGCTGTTGATAGAGCTGATGTGCTCTTGAAGCCCCAGCTCATGGAAGCCGCAAGCCTGCCACTTTGATGGTGGCAAAGGTTTCTGCTTTTAAGTTAATGGAAGCTTCATTGCCTGGTGTGTCAGCAACGCTGTTCCAACATGTCCCATTAGACTCCTGCATTCCATCCCTCTACTTTGGGATGAATGAAATGCCCTGTGGGGCAGACCCTCTGATCCTGGAGGGAGGGGCTGCATTCTCCCATGTACCACCTCCTCGGGGTCAATGTCATGGATAAAGACACAGTGAGAAGGGGATCAGGGAGCTTAACCTGTATGCTCTGTAGAGCATTTCTACTTTGGAGGAAAAAAATAAAAATTAAGGAGCTGAAGGCCAGAGGAAATCAGGCATAGAACTCCCAGGCTGCTAGACACAGCTATTTTAAGTTTCGCTTCATTGACTCATTTATGTTGGAATATGAATTGGATAGCAATAAAATAAAAATATAATAGCAGCCCTTCTAAAAAGAAATATTTTATTGTTGCTTTAAAAAAATTCAATTCTCAATGACTACCTTGTTGCCCTCACTGTCTCCCTTGTAAGAAAGAGATGTGGTTAAGTGAAAACAAACCGACATGCTGGTCATGTGGTATAATGGAAAGAGAACTGGATTTGGAGTAAAAAATAAATATTAAACAAAGACATGGGTCCCGATCCCAGGGCTGCCTCTTCCTACCTGTGTGACCTCAAGTAAATGGTTTAACTTTTCTGGGTCCTGCCTCAGTTTCCCCATGTGCAAAATGGAGGGGTTGGTCTAGATTACTGGGGTCAAATTCAGAAACTAAACCATTCACATAGAAGGATTCCTTCCGGCCACATGTTGGCTTGGAAAACCATTATCTGTATTCTGTTGGACTTTTATTTTGTTAAATATCCTCCAATTATATGTTAACCTGGCAGGAGCTTTTTGACACTTCTGGTCTAGATGACCTCTCAGGGTCTCTTCAAGGACTATAAGCTCAGAGGCAGGTAATGGGACCCACAATCCTCCCAGTCATCTAGCTTCACGACCACAGGGTTACCTTGACTTCTTCCTCCCTATCCAAACAGCCGCCATTGTTGATTCTCCCTCCTGATATTCTGTATTATTCCCCTTCTCTGCACTCACACATAGCCACCACCCTAGGTCAGATCCTTACTGCTATTGCTCAGCTGTGTCCAGTCTCTGTGACCCGAGTTAGTGTTTTTTTGGCAAAGATACTAGATCAGTTTGCCATTTTCTTTCCCAGGTCATTTTATAAATAAGAAAAGTGAGACAGAGTGAAGTGATTTGCCCAGGGCCACACAGTTAGTAAATGTCTGAAGCTGGATTTGAACTCGTGTCTTCCTGACTCCAGGTCTGGCACTCTAGCCACTGTGCCAACTAGCTTCCCCTTTTGAAATTCTAGTTCCAGTCAAACTGGATTATTAATCATTTCACTCGGTCTCCTATGTCTACACCTTCACCCAGCTGTCCCCTAAATCTCTTCCTATCTCTCATAATCCTACTCTCCCTCCAGAGCTCTGGACGGGGGCCAACCCCTTTGTGATACTTTCCCAGATGCCCCAGCTGGTGCTGATCCCTATTTAATTTTCCCCATACTAATTAGACTTATGTTGTATTCTCCTACACACACACACACACACACACACACACACACACACACACACACACACACACACTCTCACGGATGTAAGCTCCTTGAGGGCCAAAACTAAATTCTTTTTGAGTTCTTCTTTCCAGAATGCAGTACACCTTCTTTCATATGGCTAGTGCCTATTGATAATAATAGCTAATATTTGTATAACGCTTACCTTGTGCCAGGTGCTTTACACACCTTACCTCGTTTGATCCTCACAGCAGCTCTGGGAGGCAGCTAAGTGCTGTTGTAATCCCCATTTTACAAATGAGGAAACTGAGCCACATAGGGTTAAGTGACTTGTCCACAGCTAGTAAGTGTCTGAGATTATATTCAAATTCCTGTGGGTGCATCTCTCTATCCACTGAACCACCTTGCCACCCCAAGCAGCTGTTAAATCGAATCGAATTGAATTCATGACCATTTGTGGTGTTGATATAGAGGTAAGTCATCCATCACACTAGGAATTGGACTAGATGACCTCTGAGGACCCTTTCCATCATAAGATGCTGTGAATCTTTTGTTCCCTCCAAGCTCCAGGCTTTGAAAAGCAGGGCGAGCTCTTGTTCTCTCCCTGTTGTTAGCTAGCGTCACAGCCTGCATCTCAGGGTTTACAACTTCCCAGGAAGCTATTGAGGGACTCCCAGGAAGCTTAGTTCTCTCTCTATTTAATCTCTCCCTCCAGGGGATGGGCTTTCTCCTTCCTCTTTCCTGAGTGGCCAGAACAGAAGATCCCCCGGGATGTGGCATTGACAGACCCCCTTCTCTCCTATGATCTCATCTTCTCCTCAGGGCATTGTTACCTGGGCAACTAATCAGCTTCCCTCTTGGTTCCAGGCTTCTCCTCTACTCTTCCCCCTCCCCAAATCTCTTTCTGATGAAGAGGTTATTAGCCTGCAATAAGTTTCTTCACTGAAGCAAGTCTTGGAGCAATTTCAAAGCTGTTTTCTACCGGAAACCTTTAAAAAATTGTAGTCTTAAAGGGACCAGGCTATTAAACCTATAAAACTATTTTTTAAAAACCACCCAGTTTTATACATTGTTTTCCTCACAATATCCAATAATAAATTAAGACAAATTATTTTATTATCTGGCTTTCACTTTAAAGGGAAGAAACCAGCCTGTGAGGGACTAGAATACAGAGTAGGAACATTTTGTTGAAAAAGAGGTATGATATTAGTAGCATGGGGCAATTGGGGCTTTGTTCCACTTTGTTCAGGTACATTTCATGATATAGCCCCAATTTTCTGACTCCTCAGGTCTGAGGTTCTCGTATGTCTTGGGGTCTTGTGCTGAGTGAAGCAGGGATGGATGAAAGAAAAGGAATATTATCTTCCACACTTGCCCAAGTCTGACTAACAAAAGTAATCCTGATTTGAGGACATTTGTTATCTCCCTGAAATCCTATAGTAGTTTATATGCTGATACAGTAAAGATAAACCTCATTTCTGCTCAGTTGCCTATGGGCCTTTGATGGATCAGAAATGAGACATTGGGTCTCCTCCTTCCTGCCCTGCTTCTCTCCTTCCCAAAGATTGACCCTACCAGCACCACTATTAGCATAGAGGTAATCAGATTAGTCTTTGTATAGAGATATAAGTGGTGCCTAAGATTCCTTGAAGGGAGCCAGTGATTCCAAGAAGCTGAAATGAGTAAGGAAGTCATACAAAGACCTACAAATGGAAGGTGGGACATTATATTGAGTCAGTTGCAAGGAAGAATTAGGGGTCATATATTAGCCAATACAGGGGGACAAACCAAGGTAGACTTCAAGTGGTCTGACATTTGCTATGGAGGGCACATGTTTTCATGGCCCCAAATGCCAGCCTAGATCAACAGATGAAAATGCTAAGCTTCATCGAGAGATGACAGAGATGGGCTTAGGAATGAGGAACAAACACTCAAATATTCAGTAAGCTGTGCTATCCAAACCCATCTGTTAACCAAACCTTAGTTACAGGGCCTGGTCTGAAAGCCTTAAAGGGCCCTCAGAGGCCATCTGGTTCAATCTCATCTTAGAGCTGAAAATGAGGATCCGAGCCTAAAATCCCAGGTAGTAAGTGACCAAGATAGGATTTGGACCCAAACCCTCTGACTGCAAAGCAAATATTCTTTCAAATGTTCCACAGCCTGACCCAAAGAATATGAATGTTGTAAGATAAATGCACCTATTTCTATTTTTTTAAAAACATGCCACTGAGAGAAGGGAAATCTCAAGCTCTATATCTAAAACTTGACCCCTTCCCCACCAAATATTAATTCCACAATGAACATTGTAAAGAATAATAAAGCCCATTTATCCAAATCGTGGTGAAACAGAAATCAGAGAAGATATACATAGGAGAATGTATACCACATCATACAGAGTCCTGGATCTCACCCAAGGGGAAAGTAACTCCCCAAAGTCTGTAAAGTAGACAACTGGGAATAGGGACATGATGGAGACTGTTGGCTCCTCTCATGTCTTCCTTGAGTTGCCTTCTTCAGCAACCTGAAGTGGGATTGGCCTCTTCTAGTTGGATGGGACCTCAGTGTCTAATCCAACTCATACCTGAAAAACAATTCCTTCTACCAAATATCTGGCACTACCTTTCAGGGCATCACAAATGGTTTCCTCAGTTTCCCCTTCTGCCTCCCCATCACGAGTTCTACAATTACATTACTTGAGTTCACCACCTCACAAAACTGGCAAACTTCATGCCTTTGTTTTGTTTCCCTCCTCCATGTACTTCCTGAGGGTCCCCAGTAGAGCTAAGACTGTCAAGCTTTCACCAAGCATGTGTTTTTCAAGACAAAAGATGCCAACCCGCTGCACCAGCTGTGGCAGGGATAGGGGAGGAGGATAGCCTGGTCCGAAAGCATTAACACACCATCTGCCTGGGGTGTGAGCAGCTCTGAGTGTGTAGCCTAGTGAAGTTTGGGACTGAGGGTTCAGGGAAAATAAAGTGATCATTTGTCACCCGATTCCATTCTGTGGATTCCCAGCATTTCTTTGAAGGCCAGATCCTGACCCTTGATAGGAATTGTGTTCCCGCTGACATCAATGCCAGGGTCATAGCTGGACCACTAAATGCAGTTGAGTGTTTCTCATGAGTCATTTAATTTCCATCCTACTGTGCAAACTGTTCATCTTTACAACAACAAAAAATCCTAGCTGGGGGTGAAGCCGAGTCTTTCATTTTTCCTTTGCTCAGAGTTCCTGTAATTGTTTACAGTTGAAATAAAGCTATTGCTTCTTTTGTTGTGTTGGAGGTAGCTTGGGTTAGGAGGAAGATTAAAAAACAACAAGAACAAAGTCTTTGGCTGGAAATAAATACTGTAATTGCCTTGGTTCTAAGAAGAAAAATAAAGGCCCAAACTTTAGGAGGGGCAGATAGTCCCACTTGGTGAAATGACAAGTGACGCTATTTGACAGTGATTGTGGACTCCATGTTCTTAAACAGGGTCCTTGCCTCACTTTCTTGGAGACTGAGCAATTTTCCTTTCCCTGGCTCCATCTCATGTTTACCTTAAAAATCCAAAGAGTGGTTTATTATTGTTATTACTCTCTGAAAGGGCCAAAATGACTTTTTAAAATTGACTTTCTATTCTTTGGGATTCTTTTCCAAGAGTCAGAAGATTGGAAAGGCACTGTATGTTTTCCCAATATATTTTAGTGATAAAATAAGAAACAAAATTCTCTCTCTCCTTCTCTCCCCCACTCTTCTCCCTCTCCCTCCTCCCTCCCTCTCCCTCCTTCCTTTCCTTTCTTTCCCCAAGGGAAAGAAAAGCTCTAACAAGCCACATGCCAACAGAAAAAAAATTCCCTGCATCAACTCTGCAACATTTAAGATGGATCTTTTCAAAGAGGAAACGAGTCTCTTAAACAGATTATATTCTTGCCACCAGAATTCCAAGTTAATAGATTGAAAGCTAGAAAGGACCATCAAGGCCATCTCCCTCATTTTACAGATAGAGAAACCAAGGCTGAGGAGTTGGGTGACTGTCCATGATAGAACAGTGTCAGCTGTAGGATTTGAACCTGGACCCTATCCACTATGCCAGGCTGACTCTCAAATTGGCTTGCCATCAAAAAGCATCTTAGGGAGAAGGCTCAAGGTGGGACCTTGGAGTTAGGCATGATACTTGGCATTCATATGGGCCCAAAGCAGAATTCTCCTTGGCTCTTCAGGCTGGAAAGACTAAAGTGGAGTTCTGGGACTTTTGTGCTCCAGATTCTTTTTTCTTATTCCTCCAGGGAGAGGGAACACATTGCTTTCCAAGACAGCCCCTTCCACTTTTTGGATGACTCTAATTCTTAGGAAGTTTTTCCTGTGTCTAATCTAAGTTTGTCTCTTTGTGGTGGCTACCCAATACTCCTAGACATGCTTTCCGGGGCCTAGAAGAACAAATCTAATCCCTTTTTCAGGTGAGAATGATCCTATCTCCTCTACTCTTCATTTCTCTAATCTAAAAATCCCAGGTTCCTTCAAATAATCCAATTCATCATGCAAGCAATTATTAAATACCTAATATATGCCAGACCCTAGGAATGCTAAGTACTGAGGAAGAAAGATAGAAAAATAAATATCCTACCCTCAAGGGCCATACATTTTATAGGGTAGGCTTAAGATGCACAAAGAGATAAATCAATGCAGAACCTATACTATACAAATACAAAGTAATGGCATGGTCACAGCTTGGAAAGAATTAACTTCTGGGAGAATCAGGCAAGACTATCTGTAGGAGGTCATACTGGAGCTGAGCCCTGAAAAGAGATAAGGCTACTGAAATGGGAGAATTTTCTAGGTGCTGGGTATAACCCACCATATAAAAACATGGTGGCAGCAAACAGTTTGTCATGGTGTGGAGAGGGAGGATATTAGACGTGCTACGTTGGCTGGAACAGAGAATGTGTTGGGAGAAGTGTTCTGTCCCCATCCCTTACCCATGACTTGTACTTTTTTTCAATATGGGGAATGCTTGGTGCGTGAAAACTCTTCACTAACACGGACAAGCACGCTAACTGTAATTTATAATCTAAGATTTGCCAGGGCCACTGAGTAATTAAGTGACTTGACCACAGGGTCACACAGTCAGTCTTTTGGAGATGGGACTTGAGTTAAGGTTTTCCTGATTCTCAGGCTGACCCTCTTTCTACTTCCTGTCACTGCCTCACTATGCTTTCTAACTGAACATAATTGATTGAAATAGCTCTTTAAATGTACTGATTTCCCTCTCTTTCCCTCTCCCCCACCTCCACAAAAAATGTAAAGTGGTATACACAAAGTGTTTCTGAGCTCTTCGTTTCTTAGTTTTTGCAATATGTAGGATCTTAAGAAGCTTTTGAACGAGTACTTCTGAGCAAGGGGCAAATGGAGGTGACTGGAGAAGACCCCAGGAATTCCCCAGCAACCTTTCTTGATTAATCCTGAATTTCCTTTTTTTCTCATCATAAGATGGCAGAGAGTCATGGCACCCTCAGTGCTGGGTGGAGCCAGAGTTGCCCAATACTTTAGGGATTCCCTGCTGGCAAGGGAGGGCCCCATTGGAAGCTGCACTCACCACCACCCCACCCCCTACATTAGCACATGCAATTAATATACTGACACTTAACTCACTTGCAACCCCAACTCCCCAAAGCAAGCCTCAACCTAGCTCCTCATTAACTCAAAACAGAAAGTATTTTATTTTCCAACCTGTAAGAGGTGTGTGGATGTTCAGAAGTCCAAAGGGGGTCATCCAAAGGCAAATACCATTTGCCAGTGACCACAGAAACTTCCACTCTGCTTAGCAGTGCCCAAGGTGGGCCTCAAAGATATGCTTAAACAGACAATTAGAAAATCCTTTCCTTGGATCCATTCATTCTTACTTCAAAAACCTGGCATCTCTGATGCTATCTGTGTGACCTCACCTGGCCTTACTGTTTAATAATGTAAACAGCCACAGAGCTGTAAGTAAGTGAGATAGCATAGTACAGAGTTTGGAGTCAGGATCTGGGTTCACATTCTGGTTCTTCTTCCCCTTGCTATCTATTTGCTTGAGGGGAAAGTGTATTATCATTCCTAAACCTTAGTTTCTTTATCTGGAAAATGAAAGAGTTGTACTACATAGTCTCTGCGGTCCTTCCAGCTCTAGATTTGTGGTCATCAGAGTAGGTCATGTCCTCCTCTCCCAATTACATAGATATTAAATCCTCTAAACTTGGTGGATAATCCTCAAGAATTACTGTGACTCAAAAATTTTTCACCCTATGGTCAACTTGGTAATGAGCCTCTCCAGCCTTAGCCTGGCTGGTCTTTAGACAAGAGATCTTTCCACAAATCTCTAGTCAAAGCCTTTCTAGCTTGACAGAATGCTGTTGCCATGAGGATACATGATCATTTCCATGCCACTGAAAGGTATTGGAGGAAAACTTTAGTAGAGGCATCGGGTTCAGAAAGTACAACAAAGTAAAGAAAAAAACCCATGGGATCCCAGAAGCACAGAATCTAAGAGTCTGGAGGGCAACCTCAGAGGTCATGGAGTTCATCTCATTCCTGAAAACTAAGTCCCCTCTACAACACACCTACCTTCAGGTCATCCAGCTTTTGACTGGAGATATCTGGGAGAGAGGGAACCCACTGCTTTCAGACATAACCTGTACTACCTTGGGTTCATTCAGTTAGTCAGTCAACACTTATTAAGTACCTTCTATCTGCTAGGCATTGTGCTAAACTGGGGTTGTAAATATGAAAAATAAAGGCCCTGTCCTGAGGAGCTTATAATCTAAGGGGGAGGACAATACCCAAAAGAAAGCTAAAAATGAAGGGCAGGTTAGGGAAAGTAAGGCATATGAAGAAGTTCAAATGTGTGTAGTCTGGTGGGAAATGACAAAATGGTATTGGATGTCAATGCCCTCCTCAAATGGAGGTTTTGAGAGGGCCACTTCACTCTGTCCTTCAATTGGAGGAGCAGAGGGTACTGCCATCAAAGCTTGTTTGGTCTTGAAGATGATGAGATTTCTGAGTACATGGCAGAGAATTCCAAAGGATTAACTGTGATCGTCAATAACTTTTTCTGACATCAAGCCTCAATTTGTGTCAGCCCCTTCAGATCAAACCAAACAGATCCAGCCCTTCTCACACAGGGCAGTTATTCAAATACCTTACAGTATTATAATTCCTCTCCACTCCGAGTCTTGTCTTCTTAAGATGAAATATCCCTTCATATGGAATGGACTTGAAGCCCTTCACCATTTTGGTTTCTGTCCTTTGGGTACTCTCCAACTTATCCATGTTCTTCCCAAAAGAAAGTCCTCATAACCAAGCACAGTACTCCCATTGTGGTCTAACCAAGGCAGAGCCTAGCACCATGATTATTTCCATTTTCCTGGTCACTATTGCCTTTGTTAGTGAAGCCCAAGATAACTTTAGGTTTTTTTGCCTGCTATTATTATACCATTGACTCATGTGGCACTCACAGTCCACTAAAACCCCATATCTTGGTCAGACAAACCGCTGTGTAGTCATGCCTTTTCTTCCTTAGATTTGTGAGGTTGATTTTCTTTAAAACCCAAGTGTAATACTTCTATTCCTATTAAATTTCATCTCCTTATCAATAATGTCATAACCTATTATATATTTAGAGCTGGAAGGGATTTTAGAGGCCATGTATTCCAACCCCTTCATTTTATAGATGAGAAAACTGAGGTCTAGGGAGTCACACAGCTACTAAGAGACAGAATATTAACTCGGATCTCCCAACTCTAAAACTAAGCATTCTTTCCACTCTATCTGACATCTTTCAGCTTGTCACCTGAAAATTTGATAAAGATACCACTTACACCTTCATTAAATTTAGTGATAAGAAATTTTATACAGTATAGGACTGAGCACTGATCCCTTTTACTACATATCCTTTTCCAAGATGAGATCTAAGTGTTAATGACAAGCCTTTGAATCTGGCCATTCAACTAGTTCTGAATCCATCTAGTGGTGCTATTGCCTTTCTCACATGTCTCCATCTTGCCCATAAGAATAGAACGACATTTTATCCAATATTTGACTAAAACCTAGGTGAACCTTGACTACATCATTCCCCTGATCTACCAGTCAAGAAGTTATCACAAAAGAAGGAAATAAATTAATCTGACAAGACCTGTCTTTGATCAATCCATTCTAATTCTTTGTGATTACAGCTTCCTTGTCTAAATGTTCTTTTATGATCATTCAAGAAGTTTGCCAGGAATTGAAGTTGAGTTCACTGGGCTATAATCTGTTATCCCACTCTCTTCCTTCCATTGAAAACTGGGACAGTATTGGCCCTTGTCCATCCCTGGAGAACCTTCCTCATTTTGTTTAGGTTCTTCAGGACCACTGATGGTGGCTTGGCAATCCCAATGGCCAGTTCATCAAAGGTTACGGGAGCTTTCTTATTATCTCTTCACTTATCATGGATATCAACTCCCTATTAGTTGCTTTTGTTCTGTCCTTTCCCATCCAAAGGTCATTCCCCTTGAGAGAAAAAGAAAGCAAATAGTAGTTGGACCACACTGCCTTCTGTCATCAATTATTGTTCCATTCTCTGTGGGTGGTGGTTCTTTGTCAACATATGCTCATAGAATCACAAAGCTGGAAGAGGCCTTAAAAATCCTCTATTAAAATCCCTACATTTTACAGATGGAGAATTCAGGCCCAGAGAAGCTAATGGACTTTCTCAAGGTCAAGTAGTCAGTGGCAGATTGGAGACTTTTACTCAAGTTTCTCTGTGTTACACTGGAGACTCCATCAGAGAAAGCTAACCTATAAATCTGGGTCTTGTACCATGCTCTGAAGAATAGAAGGATGAGAAAGTATGTCACTGTCTATATATGGTGGCCAGGTTAGAACATATATGTTATTCAATTCATTTAAGCCCTAAAATATATTAGAGAGTCCTAAGATATACATTGCCCTTAGAAGAAGAGTCAATTATATATATATATATATATATATATATATATATATTTTAAGCAATTGGGGTTAAGTAACTTGCTCAAGGTTACATGGCTAGTCATTATTTGTGTGTGGGTGCTCATTTTCTGAGGCCGGATTCGATCTCGGGTCATCCCAACTCCGAGGCCGGCGCTCTTACTCACTGCACCACCTAGCAGCCCCAAGAGTCAATTATATTAATAGTCAAAACTATAAGTTGCAGGAAAAAAGTGCTGATTTGCATTAGTAGATGGACTTCTTTTACATATGAAATCATAGATCTAGTCCAATTAGAAAATATTGATGGAGGAAACCATAGTATAATAGAGAAAGACCTGGTCTGGAAGTATCTCAATGCTGTTATTAACTGGCAGTTTGACCTTGAGAAAGTAATTTAGTTTCTCAGGGCCTGAGTTTCCCCATCTGTAAAATGTAGGGCTTCTTAACCTTGTTGTATGTTATGGGCCCCTTTGGCAGTCCAATGAAGTCTATGGATCCTTTATAAAAATAATGTTTTTAAATACACAAAATAAAGTATTTAAGATTATGAGAGATCAGTGATTATATTCAAATAGTTATCAAAGTGCTTAACAACAACAAAAAAAAGTTTAATGGACCTAGATGACTTCTTCTTCCTCTGGGATTCCATGAGCCCAAGATGGTGGGGAGGGCGACAGTAACTGACTAGAGAGATTGCCAAGTGACCTGACACTGATTTTGCTTCTATATTTTTGCCTAGTAGTGCATAACTGGGGAAAAATTAGTACAAATTCATACTATTGTTATGCTATCTGCAATACATTTGGAGGTTTTTCACTTCTATTTCATAGGAGCATCAATTTAGAGATGGAGAGTTCTTTAGAAGACACCTAGTTCATCTCTCTCATTTTACATATGAGGGAACCAAAGTCCAGAGAGGACTTTAATGGCCCTTAATGCTATAGTAGCAAATGACAGAGCTGGGATTGAAACCCAGATCCTCTGATGCCAAGCTGGATGGCCTTTTCACTGTTCCAGCCTGCCTCCCTTAGCCTTAACTATTACTCATTCCTTCTGAGCCCATGAACTCTGAGGCCCTGTAGCTGTTTACATAATTAGACACTTGGTTTCAGAGACAGCAGAACAAATATTTATGTGTGAGAAAGTGCTCTACAGAGATTCAAAACCTCCCAACAATTTGTGAATCTCAATGGTTTTCATATGTACCTCTGTCTAGGGCAACTAGGTGGTTCAATGGATAGAGCACTGGGTTGGGTATCAGGAAAATTCATCCTCCTGAGTTCAAATCTGGCCTCAGACACATACTAATCCCGTTTATGTCAATTTCCTCATCTATAAAAATGAGCTGGAGAAGGAAATAATGAACCACTCCAGTATCTTTGCCAAGAAATCCCTGAAAGAGATCATAGAGTTGGACCAAAATGACTCAACAACAAATTCTCTCTCTCTCTCTCTCTGTCTCTCTCTCTCTCTGTCTCTGTCTCTCTCTCTCTCTCTCTCTCTCTCTCTCTCTCTCTCTCTCTCTCTCTCTCTCTCTCTGTCTCTCTCTTTCTCTGTGTCTCTGTCTCTCTCTCTCTGTTGCTCTCTGATAAAAATATGTAGATGAGAAGTATTAAAAGGAATTTTGGTCCAGAATGGAATGCCCCAGGCCCAATTTCCTAGGTATTTTCTTTGAAGGATGTGATAACAGCTATTCAAATTTAAATTTGTTTACATTGAGCCAATAGAAACCTTGATTTAAAAAAAAATCAAAATAAAAAAATCAAGTGATAACTAAAGCAATCAGTACTGGCTGTTTTTATTTTTTTCCTTTCCTGAAACATTTTCCCATTGGTTATTGCACTTGCAGTCCTCTCTCTGAGGACCTTGGGAAATGATGGTATAGGGTAAACAAAGCCCTAAGAATGAGGTCTGGGCTGCGTGGGCCATATAGGGTTGCAACTGAATGTGAAACAGCAGGTAGTCATCAAGGAGGTTTATGTGAAACCAAATCAATCAGAAACTGCAGGCCTGGGGAAACGGCTTCTTTTCATGCAGGGCCAGATCCTTCTCTGACGTAAATCTCAGGGAATTATCCCACATATGGAAATTATCCCCATGGAGTTGTGTGGGATAGAAACATGAGGAACAGTTGAGGGAACTGGGGATATTTAGCCTAGAGAAGAGAAGACTTGGGGGGTGGGGGGCAGATGATGGCTGTCATGGGGAAGGGGGATTCAGGATTCAATTGACTTCATTGTGTTCCAGAGGACAGAACCTGGTCCTTGAAGGGAGCTGAGGAGTCTGAGAGGAAGAAGTGAGGAGTACCACCCTGGAAATCCCATTCTGGACCAAAGGAAAGAGTAAAGCATTGGCCAAACAGAACTCTTAGTTCGTTAGTTACCAGGGAAATGTTTAAAATTAGAATTTCTTAATAAAAAAACAAAAGATGCACATTTTCAAATGTCCATTAAGCAATGGTCCCAATGAATTGTTCTGAGTTCATCTTCCCATTTTATGCATGATAACAAATGGTAGTTTACCAATGAGGCCATTTTCTTCTGCACTTGGTCCTTTTCCAAATCTCTTAGACCTTTTCTTTTAAGACTAGCATAAACAGTTGAAAATCAATTATCATACTGCTAGATTTGGGCTCAATCAACCCAAGAAAGAAATTTCTAAGAGTTAGCATTTATATTAGCACTTTAAAGTTTGCAAAGCACTTTACATATATTTTCATTTGATTTTCTAAAAAAAAAAAAAACCAAATACACAAACAAAAAAACCTAAACTAAACCCCCAAAACAACCAACTCTGTGAGTTAAGTGCTATTATTTCTCCCCATTTTATTGATGAATAGACTGAGGAAGACAAAGGATAAATGACTTGCCCAGGGTCACATAGCCAGTAGTGTCACAGGAAGGTTTTCCTGACTCTTAAGTCCAGCCCTCTTACTCATCAGCTATTTGGCTGTCTCTAATCAGCCTGATAATTAACGCTGTTTGGAAAGTGAAATGAGCAACCTCTCAAAGCAGTGAGTTCCCAGTCATTACAAGGGTTCAGGCAGGGGTTGGTTATAAAAATAAAGTGGTATGTGATTTTGTAGTAATAAAAATGAACACAGTTCTATCCAATTTACAAAGGATTTTACCCACCTTATTTTATTTGATCTTTACAACAACCTTTCAAGGTAGGTACTATTATTACCTATATTTTACAGATGAGTAAACTGAGACTTCTAGAGGTTAGGCGATTTGCCCAGGTCTCATAGCTGGTAAGTGTTTAGGAAGGACTTGAACTCAGGTTCAGTGTCTAACTCCAAGTCTAATGTTACTTTCATGAAACCATCCTCTTCACTGTTATAGAAAGTGTGCTGTGTTACAGGTTCTTTACCTTTTTTGTGTGTCATGGACCTCTTGGGCAGTCTGGTGCAGCCATTGGGCCCCTTCTTAGAATCATATTTTTAAATTATTGAAGAAAATGCTAGATTTCCACTAGTGGTCAGTAGAAATAAAGATGTGATTGTTACGCCCAATTAAGTTCATGGACCCCCCTTTAATCTAACCATCAATTCCCTAAGGGAATCTCAGGATAAGAACCTCAGCCATCTTGGGTGGGAACTCATACTAAAGGACTGCTAGTCTCTCAGATCTCAAAGATTCTTAATCTACATAATTTCTCTCTAGTCCAAATGAGTGTCAGTTGTACACCTCCAGTGTTGAGACAAGGTAAAGATGACTACACTCCTTAATGCACTGTTCAAATCATCTGTTAGGCAGTAAATATAAGGCATTTATATTATATAAATTATTATATATATGTGCAACATCAGCCATAGTCACCACCTGGGACCCAGGATTTCCAAATTTCTGAAAATATATTGGTACAGATGTCATAAGGCCATTGATCTACTGCCAGGTACATTCTAGAGCCAACTGTCCTGGTGGAGGAGCCCCAATAGGTGGGTAACCATGAATGTTTACTTCTTATACAATAAACAACAAAATAGGCAATATACATACATATATACAAATCCTATATCAATCAGGTCACAGAATCCAAGGTTGGCACTAATGGGGAACAAATACTTTAGTGTGACAAATTATGGGTAACCATTAGGTCTGGTGCACTGGCATTAACAGTCAATCTCAGCCTGCTTTCAATTTCCCTTTCCCAGACTTACCCATTGCTCCTCTTTGAGGACTCTTTGTTCCATTCAAACTGGTCTTAAGGATTGCATCTGCCATCTCCACCAACCTTCATCCAGGCTGTTCCACACATAACTAGAATGTCACCTCCACCTTTGAAAGTCATTGGTGTTCTTTGAGACTCATCTCAGATGCTACCACCCACAGGAAGCCTTCCCTGATTTCTCTAGTTGCTCTCATATGATTGTATTAATTACCTCTTTGCATGTTGTAGCCCTTCCCCCCACCCCTGGAGAATGTAAGCTCCATGAGGTCATGGACCACTTTTCATTCTGACTTTATGTTGTTAGAGCCCTACACAGTGTCTTGCATATAGTAGATCAGTCATTTAATCCACTACCATCCAGTAAGCAGCCATTATGTGCTCCATGCAACTTTCCTCCAGTGGATTATAAACTCTTTGCATGGAGGGAATGTTATATTCAAACATCATAAAGTGTTAAATATAAATGAATAAAAATGGTTAAATACAGCATCACTTGAGAAGTGGGACACTAGTGGCTGACCAACAGGGAGTTCAAGAAAGGCTTCATGTAAAAAGTGCTTTTTTTTTGCTTTTTGGAGGGGGGAATGCAGGGCAATTGGGGTTAAGTGACTTGCCCAAGGTCACACAGCTAGTTTTATGTTAAGTGTCTGAGATCAGTTAGTAGCAATAATAGCAACAGCAACAGCAGCAGTCACAGACAACATTTTAGTGCCTACTATGTTCTAGGCAACTACGTGACTCGATGGATAAAAGAACTGGGTCTGGAGTCAGGAACACCCGAGTTCAAATCAGTCTTCACACAATTAGTAACTGTGTTACCCTGGGCAAGTCACTTAATATCTGTTTACCTTAATCCACTGGAGAAGGAAAAAGCACATCACTCTAGCATCTTTGCCAAGAAACCCCCTGGGCAGTATTGATGTGCTATGTATGGTCCAAGGGGTCATGAAAAGTCAGACATGACTAATTGAATAACTATGGCAATGTGCTAGGGACCTGAGCTAGGCACTTTTATTAATTAATTAATTAATTAACTAATTAATTAATTAAATCCTCACAACAGCCCAGTGAGGTAGGTACTATTATTATACCTATTTTATCAATGAGGAAATGGAGGCATACAAAGGTTAACTGACTTGCCCAAGGTCACACAGCTAGTAAGTATCTGAGGCTGCAAACCCATTGGTTTGCAAGGCCTTTGTTAACTAGTTCTCTATTACATATACAAATACCATGGGGGCTTGTTAGCAAGTGCCCATCAAAAGAAGAGTGCTCTGATATAGTAAGTACTCAATAAATATCTGTCAGATTGAGATGGGTCAAAGCAAAAAGGTTTTATTTTGCACTTTTTGGGATACTTGTTAACTTTAACTGGGAACTAAAGTCATGTTTCCATTAAGACTGTTCAAATCTGGTCAGCAAAGAAATGTTCCCTGTCATTCTGACTCACACACAGCCTGTCTACTGCCTACATGACCATGGAACCTGGTAGTGATCCACATACCAGTCCCACCCTCATGGTGCCAGTAAGAAGCCCTGGTTCCATCTCTCTACTTTATCTGCCCTAAAATACCCTTGGACACCTTAGAATGGTTTCACCAGGCTCAGAGTCCTTGGAGACTTGTCTTAATGCTTCCATTTCCCTATCATGGCATCACAAGGACTGCCCTGAGCAGAGTTGTTATCTCCTAAGCCTAAAGAGAGTGGATAGAATTACCTAATCATGTCTCCCTCATTGGGCACGGAATATACTTGGGGGCATAATTAATTACCTTCTAAAAACACGACTACCTCTCTCTCTTTATTCGGCCCCATTTCCCCCAGCAGTAAATATATTTATGAGCATTTCAGCTAAGACAGAACGCAATGTTCCCTAATCATGATGTATTCCATACCCATGAGCACTTAAAGAACACCCAGTAATTCACACACAGTTAAAATTAAATTTGCTTCTTATACTTCAGGGAAAGTATACTTGTTTTTAAGCTCAAAATTAGGGGCTCCTTGGGCAGGAGGTACAGTTTGTAATTAGAAATTGTGGCATCGTATTTATTATTATTGCCCATAAAAATAATAAGTTCCAGTCTCTCTCATGCATGGGAGAGAGCAGGTTTGCACAAAGCATGCACTGGCCTGTTGGCAAACGTTTACTCAGTGGGAGAGAATGTTGATTTCTTTATAGCTGGAAGTATGTTCTACGTATATGTATTTCCCTGCATTGTGTTGTGCCTTAGGAGGTAAGGAGAGAACAGTGGAAGAAGGGGAGAAGAAATGGGATAAATAGAGAGTCAATCAGGGGCCTGTTTGGTGGCACAGTAGATAGAGTACCAGGCCTGGGGTTATGAAGACCCAAGTTCAAATCCAGCCTGAGACACTTACTAGCTATGTGTCCTTGGCCAAGTCACTTAATCCTCTGCATGCCTCCATTTTCTCATCTATAAAATGGGTGTAATAATAGCATCTACTTCACCAGTTTGTTGTGTGGATCAAAATAATATTTATAAAGTGCTTAGCTCAGTAACTAGTACATAGTTCGTACTATAAATGTTAATTATTACTCTTCCTTCTCCTTCTCCTCCTCCTGCTACTGCTACTACTGCTACTACTACTGCTGCTGCTGCTGCTGCTGCTGCTGCTGCTACTACTACTACTACTACTAGCTATGTGAACATAGGCACATACCATCTGTTTCTGCCTCTACAAAATGAGGATACCTGGAGAACCCACCTGAAGGCTGTTGGGAGACTCCAATGAGATAGTGTATATAGAAAACTTTGCAAAATTGAAAACACTGTTTTAAATGATTCTTATTGTAACAGATAACCTACTGTCCCTAGGTCTCTGCAGACGTAACAAGCAGGCATTCTGTACCATCAACATGGTAGGCTCTAGCAGATGAGCCCTGGCTTGAGGCACTTTGTGGGACAGAATATTAAAGCATAGGCCTTTTCTATAATGTTACTCATTGATCATTGACTCAACTCATCCTCTCCTAAATGGCAATTGCAACAAGAATTTATTAAGTGCCTAGTAGACAGACATTATTCTAAGTACTAAATAAGATCTCATTTGATAATCTGCTAAGGAAATGCATCAGCAGCAAGCACCCCCAACACTTGTACCCAGGGAAACTACAGTTATCCCTTCCACATCAAAGGGGTTAAGGGCAAAGTGCCCCCACAATGTGCCTTTGTGTGACATATGCTGGCTTTTGTGTTCTTTTCACAAACTTTAACCTTTTACTTATTTTAGCCTTAAAAAAGAATTTATTTACATTTATCATATTAAAAGAGAAAATTTGTTGATATTATACAATGCTATACATATATTTTATGCATTTCTGAATTTCTAAACTTTTTCTGTCATCTCCTGGCTTTTGGGTATTGTCTGAAGCTTCCACAAAACTCCCCCCAAATCCCCATTTAATTTCTTATACCGACCCATGATATATCAAAAGCACAATGGGAAAAGTTGTGATGTAGAAGGGAGAACTGTATTTCACCATCTAGCTCCTCTAAGGACAGAAAATTGTGAATTGGACTTCTAGCCCATGACTTGGCCCTGTAGGTCAGTCCTCTACTCAAAGACCAATTTAGAGAAACTGGAAATATTGGGATAGTAACTTTCCCCCTTCCACAAGAACAAGTGTATAGTTGATTGACCAGGAAGTTGGTTTGACCAAGGAAATCTGTCATTGTACAGAAATGTTGTCTGTCCAAGGTCTGAAAGAGTTAGGGATGGAAAGAATAAAGTTGCATGGAGTCACATGCCAGCCAGATAGCAGGAATGATGGTGTCACCATAGTATGGCCACATCTCTATCCCGTGTTAGACCAAGGCAGGAGGAAAGAAGTCTCAGAGTCTCTAAAAACCTCTGGAAGAATGTGGTACATATGGTTGTCGTCATTCCCTTTCCCCTTTTCAAGTCCTCCAATACATTGTGCTTATTCAATCAGAGTCCATGACCCCTGGATACTAAGTAGTTCAGGAAAAAAGTGGTAACTACAGCTTATATTGCAATCTCCAAGTACCAGAATGAACCTGCTTACATTATATTCACAGTTATCTGGCTGTAGATGAGAGGAGTGGAGGATGGCGGGAGACACACTAGGACATAGAGAAATTTCTTCTCAGTTTTCAGTTGCCACTTCTGTGGGCCCATGGGGTTGCCACACCAACCATGCCAAAATGCCACTTTTGTGGGCCCATTGGGTTGGCAGTAGCCAAACAAGTCACCAGGATTAACTAAAGGACAGAGCTCCACAGCTTCAAGGACACCAAGCTAGATGGGTGGCATGAGGAATTACCCTTAGGTCTGGGCTCTGCTGAAGACCTCAGCTACCTGGGGGTGATGTCCCAAGGCTTCACAGCCTCTCTCCATCTCAGAATCCTTCTGTTCTTTTGTTGAGAGTTCATTAATCTCTACCAATATGTAAGCACTCCCTCAGAGCACCTAGCCTCCCCTTGATGTTAAGTCACCTCAGCTCTCAAGAGACAGAGAATTCCCACTCTATAAACTCTGCCAACTTTTTTGCCAATATGACTGACCTTACATGTAGTGGTAGTAACTGTAGTAAGCACAGTCTCTTACCCCTCTCCTGCCCCCTGCCATGCACTTCAGGACACAAGTTTCTTCTGTGTTTGTTCTAGAACTCATATGCAAAGGGCAAGTGCATAGACACCTTCTCCATCTTGTCTTCACATGAAATAATTCCATGGATACATTTTTTCTTCAGAACTTGAATGTACCTGTGGGCATGTAGCATGACAATCCCAAACTCATCGATTACTTGAGAAATTAATCTACCCAGCATAGAGGGTGTCATGCTCCCCAAGTTTACTTACCTTCTCTCTAGATCTGAATGTAAGAGCCAGCCCTGCCATGTTTCTCTTGCAAAGGCTTTGTATCTATGTAATCCCTTATCAGCAAGGGGGTTGATGGGAAGTGTTGTTTTCCCAACTAGAATAAGGGACTGAAGGATCATGGGAGGTAAAAGCTGCTGGATAGGGAAGGCCAGGGAATTTTGGAGCCTGGAGGTGTGGACAATAGGCATTACTGGTCGCTCAAATGTAAGATTAGGGCACCCTTACCTCAAATTGAGTATCATCATTAGTAGCTAGAGCTTTCTCTGGCTCATTAATCTGCTTAAGGAATGATCTGCCTGGACAGAATTTTCTGTCACCCTGGGACCTGAATTTACCCCACCCCCCCTTGGAACCACCCCCAATCCTCTGTCTCTCCATTTCCTGGTGAATTGGCTTTAGGAGTTTCCTGCTCTCCTGAAATCTTACTTGTTTGCTATCTGTACTTTCATATTGGGTTTATTTACAGATAAAAATGCACTAATTTTTTGTTGTATACTGAGTGGATGTTTGCTATAAGTGAATGGGCCACACCATGGAGGTGGACAAAGGGCAGCCCCTGACTCAACAGCCTTGGACAATCTCAGGCCTATATTGAAACTCTCTATCTCTCTCTGTCTCTGTGATTATCTCTGTGTGTCTGGGCATCTCTCTCTCTCTCTCTCTCATCTCCCCCTTCTCAAAGACTGGCTTCAACTTCATGGTCCCACATGGGAATGGCCCTCAGTATATGCTCCTTCTTTTTGAAATCCTTCTAGGCAAACTCGAAGCAACAACCCAGCTTCCCCCACACCTTACCCTTTCTGCTCAGCCTCTTAGTCTTAGAAAGCACAATAGATCAGTAACTACTATTCTTTACTTCAATGGGGACTCGAGTTCAAAGGGTGTTCAAGGACAAGCCAGTCAAGTCTCCCCTACAGTGAATCCACAGTCTGGGACCCATCTGGGTCAAGGAGAACAAGGCTTTGAAATCAGTCTCAGATTAATCACTAACTTGCTAAGTAACTGCTCCCTCCTCCAACCAAGGAAAGAAATCGGGAAAATTGTATCCAAAAGAATCAGAATCACAGAATCCATATTGGTCGCCCCTGTCCAAAGCTCACTGGTATGGGACTCTCTGGTCACTAGTGGAGATGAATGCCCTGCCTTGCTTAAAGGGTGGGGCCAGGTGGTGAGAAGAGAACATTTCAGTCTCAGTCAGTCCCTCGTGAGACTCTCCAAGCAGGATTTTTCAGGGCCGGTTCTTTTTTGGGGAACTTTTCATAAGAAGTTCGTCTTTGGCACTCTTCAAGCATTCAGCCACTTCTGACTTCCATCTTTAAGAGAGAAGATGAAAGAGGTCAATGCCACTTCAAGTTATTGAAGGAAAAGACTCTGGGAAAACATGACAGGAGCAATCAATCTCCCTCATGTCCCAATTCTCAGCTTGCTACTCTAGAGACTTGGGGAGTGTTTTCCCCCTTGGGTAAAGTCTAGTACCCTCTCTCCATTGAGCTGACTTGCCTCTGTCCCAGTGGGAGAGCTCCTTTCCTCTGCATTATCTGGTATATATTTTCTTCTATATATTTTCTCTGATTTCTGTTATGCTATGATTTGGGTAGATGGGTTTCTTTGCTATTTTCACTGTGTGTGTTCATTATGGGATTGGTATTAGGTGGGGAAGGGGTCAAGTTTGGAATTTCCTACCCCTCCCCAAAATGAAAAAGCAATCAGAAGTTAACAAAACGTGATCATATCCCCTGGATGACCAGATGGCCATCTCAAGCCTCTTCTCCTCATGTACTTCTCTAGGGGAGACTTTCAGTCTTTCCAGGAGGGGAAGCGGGAAGCTGGGGCCCAAGACCATTCCGTTCTCCTCAGAGAGAGGTTGTAACATGCCAATTATATATGCAGTTTTAATGGAAGTTAATTTACAGTTTCAATGCTATAGCAAAGTACCAAAGGAATACTTTGTAGAAGTATTCTTAAAATAGCAAGCAAATTCCTTTTGAGGAACAAAGAGTCTTAACCAGGAATTCTTAATCTTTTGGGGGTCATGTATGTCTTTAGTGGTTTGGTCAGTCAATCAAAAAGCATTTATTAACCACCTACTGTAAGTCAGTTATTATACTAAGCATCGGAAATAGAAAGAAAGGCAAAAACAGTTCTTGCCCTCAAGGAACTAATAGTTGTTGTACCCCCTTCTCAGAAAAATGCTTTAAATGCACAAAATAAAGTACCTAGGGTTACAAAGGTAACTAATTATATTAAAAGTGTGTGTGTGTGTGTGTGTGTGTGTGTGTGTGTGCTGTTGTGGTGGTTGTTGTTGGGGTAACTAGGTAACACAGAGGATAGAACTCCAGGTCTGGAGTCAGGAAGACCTGAATTTAGATCCAACTTCAGACACTACCTGTGTGATCCTGGGTAAGTCACTTAACCCTGTTTGCTTCAGTTTCCTCATCTGTAAAATGAGCTGGAGAAGGAAATGGCAAATTACTCCAATATCTTTGAAAAGAAAATCCAAATAAGGTCACAAAGAGATACAACTGAAACAAATGAATGGCAACATATATATACACATACACATACATATATGGGTATATATAACACATATATTATATGAATATGTGGCATATATGTGTATATAGTAAGTATATGGACCCCATACATGTGTATATGGACCCCATACGATAGAACCCCAATTCATTACTATCAAGGGAAATAATGACAAAAGTGTTAAGAAGGAAGGAGGAATATCACTTTCAGATCTCAAACTATATTATAAAGCAGCAGTCATTTACACTAGTGGTGTCAAACTCAAATAGAAATGAGGTCAGTAAACCATTCATAAGGGTTCCTGCTTAGAAAACCACAAATTAACATTATCTGTGTCTTATTGTGTTTTTATTTATTTTGTTAAACATTTCTCAATTACTTTTTAATCTGGTTCAGCAGCACTCAGGGAAGGCTGTGTGTGTGGGCTCTGTGCTGGACGCCTCTGATCTAAATGATTCTTTCTACATCATCTTAACACTTGGCCCTCTAGTGTCTACTTGAAGACCTCCCCATTATGGAGCCCACTCTCTCCCAAAGTTGTCACTGCATTAAGGGACAGCTCTTATTGTTACTAAGTTTTCCCCTTCATCACATTGAAATCTGTCCTTTGGGCATTTCCACCCATGAATTTCCTTGAGTGACCTGTTCTTTCCCAGAATCTTAGTATACTTTCTCCCTAATGTTCCCTTGATCTACTAATGGAGATGAAGCCCATCTGTCTCATTCTTGATGAAAGCATGCTGATTTTTAGCAATTGCTTCTTCCTTTCCTAAGTACTCACAAACCAGTCCCTTAATATGTTCTAAAGTTTTGTGAAGTCAGTCCCATTATTCTATAGTTTGCAGATCCCATTGTCTTCCCATTTGGGGGAAATGTGGATTACATGTGCCCCTCTCCAGTTCCGCAGAGCCTCTCCCATAGTCTGCAGTCTTTCAAAGATCAGTGCTGACAGCTCCAGGGTTTCATCTGCCAGTCCTTTCAGTATCTGGAGATGTGGGCTGCCTGGACCCAGTGACTTGAATGCATTGAGCCCCTCTGGATGATGCCTTTCTCTTTGCTTGTTTAGGGCTTCCTAACTTGCTATTTGTTCAAAGGTCATGTTTCTTATAAGTCAGTCAGTCAATAATATTTATTAAGGATGTATGGGGTGCTCAGGGAGGACTAGCAGCTCTGGTGTGAGGGCTGCTGAGCCCTTTTCAGGGGTGCTCATCCACCTTTGGACTGACATTCAAATTTTTACTTGTGGCTCCAAGAAGCTGGAGCATAAGCAACAGTACCCATACCCTGGTAAACCATCTCAGCAGGGGGGCTAAACCAGGCTGAGAGTAACCAACAAGCCTCAAACCCATTGGTGAGTTAGGGGAATGGCTGAAATAGGCACTTTGGATCACTAAGGGCTTGATCATCCACTGTGTACCAAGCCATCACCACTCATCCTGACTTTGGTCTTGCCACTAGACTTCAAAGACTGTGGAAGAGAAGCCAGTGACTGTGCAATTCTGCCTCATTTAAATCCAATTCAAACAAGAGTCAAGACACCACCCTGTGAGGTCATCCGTTTTGAAAACTGAGGATGAACAACAATGACAAGGGCTTACTATGTGCCAGGCACTGGGCAAAGCACAGGAGATACAAAGACAGTTGCTGTGTTCAAGGACCTTACAGTCTAATGGGAAAACAGAAATAAAAGTTAAGAAAGAATTAAAGAAAGAGAAAAGGAAAAGAAAGGGCCTGAAATCTACCTATAACCTCCATTGATGGGATCATAGGCTTGAGAGTTTGAAGGGCAGTACCTTAGAGATCTTAGAATTTTTTATGGCATTTTTTTTTGTTGGAAATGAAAGTTTTCCACTTGTACCAAGTATTTGAGGTAGTGTTCCTACTTTGAAAAGAGCAATCTAATAGTAAAAAAAAATTAAAGCAGATGTGAATTAATATAAAGCCTACCAGTTGATGGCCCTAGATGATGGAGGGGAAGGATTTGGAATGAAGGTGTGAGTCAGGAGGAATTCTTGACACACAACAATTGGGATAGAACTTTGTGTACTTTCCAAAAACTTTGTGATTACAAACCAGACCACCCAAATATCCTGGAAAGTAGGCCAACACCATATTTTTACAGGTGAGGAAACTGAGACTCATTGTCTCAGTGATTTGCTCAACGTGAAGAATTGGATAAGGATGGAGACTTCCTAACTCCCAATTGGGAAATCTGTGAATAACGCTTACACTTCTTCCCAGCGATAAATAATACAAATATCTGGCAAACTTTATTTTCTATTTTTATATGATAATTGTATAAAGAATAACTGCCAGATCTTAGAAGACTTTACCAAGGAATAAACTTTAAAGGATATGAATATTTCCCCAAATTTCATATAATGTTTCAAATGTTCCTTTTGCATACTGTGGGGAAAAAAGCTCTTGATGGGGAACAAGAGGCGTGGGTTTGGGTTTTGGCCTCCCCACATACTAGCTTTGTGATCTTGGGGGAGCTGGAAAAACTCTCTGAAACTCAGTTCTCTCTCTCTCTCTCTCTCTCTCTCTCTCTCTCTCTCTCTTTAAATAACAGAGTGAGTTTAAATAGCAATTTTTTTTCTGTTCTGGTCAGAAACTCTGAGGGTCTTCCTCTCCTGAGTTGATTCTTTTGTGAAGTCAAATTTGGCTACCTTTGGCCTCCATTCTTACCTAACCTTTAATTACTGAATGGGTGTTGCCTCCAACAAACTGACACCTTAGGGAAGGCCTAGCTTAAACAGGCCAAGGTTTCCCACTGCATCCAGGGCTGTCACCAGTTGTCCTGACCTATGTCTTACCACTGAACTCTGATGACTCTGGAGGAGAGAGTAAGGCGGGTGACTTTGCATAGCCCTGCCTCACTCAAATCCAATTCACTTGCAAGTCAAGACATTGCCCTCCTAATGTCATTGGTCCTCTTCAAGAATAAAGGACAAACAACAAGGAGTTATGATATTTGCCTTACTTGCTTTGCAGGATTGTTTTGAGATTCAAATGAAATCATGAATGTGACAGCTCTTTGTAAATTTAAAGCTCTTTATACAATCACAGAGAACAATAATCACTATTGTAGCCCAGGCTATTCAATGGCCTTAGGACTCCTGGCTACTTTCTGGGTGTGGGGTACTCTTTGAGGGTATTCATTTACACATATCCTTAGCTCTTAAGTATCTACCAGACTGTTATCCTATTATTAGACCCATTTAACATATGTAAATCTAATTAATTCAAACAGGAAGCAAGGAAGTACATCAGGAATCAAAATCCCTTGGAAGAAATTTATTGGGGTAGCTGAATGGTACAGTGGATAGTGTATCAGCCCTGGAGTCAGGAAGACTCATTTTCCTGAGTTCAAATCTGGTCTTAGATACTTAGTAGTTGTGTGACCCTGGGCAAGTCACTTAACCTTTATTGCCCCAGTTCCTCATCTATAAAATGAACTGGAAAAGGAAATGACAAACCACTCCAATATCTCTGCCATGAAAATCCCAAATGGGGTCAAGAAGAGTCAGACATGACTGAACAACAACTTAGTTGTTAGGGTTCTAGGAAGTAATGCACACTCTCTGATCACTGTCACCACCTCCAGTCTCAGAGCAAGAGATAGTATGTATTATCCCCCAGGGCACTAACACTCTATACATAAAGATGATGCTTCCACTATCTCTCTCCTAGTCTCTGGCTACACCTCCCTGTGCTATGGCACCTCTCTCATTCCTCTAGTTGACTTTCTCATACTTTAGGATGTATCTCTCATATCACTTTGAGGGGTGCTTGGGATATATATATTTGTAACATCAATCTATGTAATATCAGTCTATAATATCAATTTGTAACATCAGTTTGTAAATCGGGTGCTTTGGGATCTATGTCTGTAAAATCAATTTGTAAAACCAGTCTGTAAAATCACAGCCAGCCCCAGAACATTAACTCTGCCCAGCAACAATTCATGAACTGTTTATCTCTGGTTGGAACAATAACAAGCTACCTATGAATTCTTCACTAAACTATCTATAAACATTTTAGCTTAGGCAAATGTTATCTTCCTTAGTAGAGTGGCCAGCTGCACCCATGAATCCTTCAATGCCCTATCTATAGGTTAACTACTTAGCCAATTATACCCATACTGAGTCTCCCTTAAGCCTTGGTTCCCAACATCTATCTTGTCAAACTTGACATTGATGGGTGGCAAACTGGGCACTCCTCAGTTGGCCCTGACCACTGGCTGACTTAGTGATGTGTCAGGCCTAAAACCACACCTCCAATTAGCCCCGCCTTGGGCTATTTCTCAGTGAATTATGGGCAATACGCCTGGGCAGTTGATATTAAAAATGCATGTTCCTTTAAGCACTGACCACTCCTTAACTCCTCCCTAACCCCACCCTCACTCACCTAGTTAGCATAATTGACACCTGATTTACTGTCTTGACTCCTTAAAACTATACCTGTGATTTTTGTAAGTTTGCAGGTTCCATAAGAACCCTTGCCCACTGTGCTGTACAGCATAACAATAAACTTTTACAATCTCAGCTTCCAAGTTTGCTTGAGCCTGGTGAATTCTTTCCAGACTGAATTGCAGGGTTTCTGGTCACTGACAAGGATCAGGGTCCCTGGTAGAACCTATTACCCTTCCCTCATCAACTTGGCTTTTCTTCAGGTAACTCTCCCACATTCCTGGCAAGATCTCATGTCATCTTTTCCCGCTAGGTATGACTGACCCTACACACAGGCTTCTGTGGGATATAGTTCCAGAGGTAAGCATGCAATCTTTCCCCTGTGCCCATTCTTTTACATTCTGCTTCCTCCCCCACCAAAAATGTGCAGTCCTTGTAAATCACAGTAAACAAACACATATCATAAACATCCATTGGTAGCGTGTAGCATTATTGCAAAACATTTGCCATACAATGCATATACCCTTAGTAAAGATGCGTTCAGTAGCTCAGATATGTGGAACATATGCAGAAAAATAATAAGTAATATGTAGTATCTCACAGAGGCTATAGCATCAAATTATCAGGGATGTACCATCCATTACAAATGACATCACCTGTGTTGCCTTGGTCAAATCATTTCTCATTTCTGGTTCTCAGGTTCCTCATCCATATAATGAAGGGGGTGGACCTCTGAGGTTCCTTCTAGCTCTAAATTTATCATCCTTCCCATATTAGGGTTATCTACAGAAGAAATACAGCATATGGCCCATCATTGTGGGTCTTCTGAAAATATTGCCTGGGCTGAGCTACTGTTGCCTTTTATTTTTACCTATTGGGCTTGGTTTGCAATGTACTTTCTTTGCTCAGCTGCTTGCTGTGGTGGCTGGGGTCTTAGCTCTGAAAGCCCAAAAGCCTCAGGCAGTTTCAGCTTTTCTGAGATGCCAGCCAGTCATCCCAACCAATTAGCTAGAAAAGCCCTTAGGCATCTAATTTTATGTTCCAAACTCAGATTTTTTTGGCGTTTTTCTCCCCCTCTGATGCCATAGGAGCTTTTTTATTCTAAACTCTCACTTGTCTTAGAGTGAGACAATTTCTTTTAACTTTCTTTATTAGCTCATGTAAATTTAATGATTATTTCTAATATATACTAGTGACTCTTTGGTCTATATATCCAGTCTTAGTTTCTCTCCTGAGCTTCAACTTTGCACCAAAAATTCCTTATTAGACTTTTCAAATTGGATGTCCTATAGCTGTCACAAATTCAACATGTCCAAAGCTGAACTCATTTCCCCACTGCCAAACCTTGATCTTCCCTGCTTCTATCAAAGGCATTACCATCTTCTAATCATTCAGGTTCCCAACCTTGCTCTCATTCTCTACTCCTCACTGTCACCACCCATATCCAACTGGTCACCACATCTTGTCATTTCTTCTACCGCATGTCTCACATATGACCTCTTCTCAGTATTGGCACAGTCACCACCCTAGTGCAGGCCCTCATTGCCTTCTGCCTGGGCTATTTTAATAGCTTCCTAATTACTCTTCTCACTTCCAGTCTTTCTCCTCTCCAATCCACCATCTACACAGCAACCAAAGTGATTTTCCTAAAGTACAGATCTTACCATGTCATTTTCTACTCAGCAAACTCCAGTGATTATCTCTTATTCCTATGGTCAAATAGAAAATCTATATGGCATTTAAAGCCCTCTGACCGCTTTTTACAAATTTCCATACATGACTCCCCTTTATACACACTACAATCCAAACTGGCCTTCCTGACACATGGAGCATCATCTCCGTCCCCTTGTCTTTGTGCTGGCTGTCCCCATGGCTTGAACATGCTCCCTCCTTATCTTTATCTTTTAGAATCTCTAATTTTCATCAAGGTCAAGGACTGACTTCTATATGAAGCATTTCTTGATGCCCTGAATTGCTTTCCTTTCTTCTCCTCCCTCCTTCTCTCCCTTCTTTCCTTCCTTTTCCCCTTCCTTTCTTTCCTCTTCTCTCCCTCCTTCCCCTCCTTCCCACTCTTTCCTTCCTTCCTTCCTTCCTTCCTTCCTTCCTTCCTTCCTTCCTTCCTTCCTTCCTTCCTTCCTTCCTCCCTTCCTTCCTTCTTTCTTTCATTTTTCCTTTTTCTTTTCTTCCTTCTTTTTTGTATCTCAACAGCAGTACTGGATCAAGTCCATAGCAAAATTCCCCTTTATCTTTCTCTGAATGCAAAATCAATTTCCCTTATGTGAACAAGCTCTCTTCTAGGTAAGCCAATCACTTTGGATCAATATTCACTCATCACTACAATAAAAAATAAAACATACATTCTGGGCATTTGGACATGGAAAGAAAAAAAACTGTAGGCTGGGAGACATAATGGAAGGATATGAAAACAAGTCCTTGTTGATACCTCTGGAGAAGCCAAAGAAACAGTATATTGGAAAACTCTCAATGGACCAAGTAGAATGAGAAAATTGAGAACAGCAGGCCTTGTGGTCATGGAACAAAAGCTGGGAGTTTTGTTTGAAAAATTAAAACTGCTTCCTCAATCCCTCTCGTTTCATGCCTGTGAAAGCAAAATGGGGGGTGGGGGGGTGGGAGGGGGGGTGGGCGGGGCAGTATAGAAACTTTGCCTGGACATGCTAGTCAATAAATCTGATTTTGTTTTTTAAAAAGTGGGTTTTGAACATATAACTGCTCTTTTTCCTATTTGTGTTGATTAATAATCACAGCTTAATTATTGAATACTCTTCTTGGGCTCTGTCTGTGTAAACACAGGAGGAAGGGCAAAGCTAGGTGATGCATGCAATGGATAGAACACCGGGAATGGAGTCAGGAGGACCTGAGTCCAAATTCTACTTCAGACAGTTACTAGCTGTGACCCTGAGCAAGTCATTTAACCTTTTATTTCAGTTTCCCCATCTATAAAATGGGCTAGAAAAGGAAATGGCAAACCACTCTGGTGTCTTTGCCAAAAACCCCTAAATGGGGTCAAGTAGAGCTGGACACAACTGAAATGAGTGAGCAACAACAAAAACTCTAATGAAAATGTATCTGACCTGGATTTGCCAGGAGTAGTCATGATAGCTGAGTCATGTATTATATATAAAGTTGGGTCCCTTTTGGGAACTTCTGAACCAATGTCCTTGTCAAGAGATGATGAGGCTGGAGTTTGGGAGCCAGCAGGTATAGGTGAATTCTTCTCTCCTTCTAAAAGTACCCATGTTTCAGAAGTGTGAGCATATTCATAGTGTACTGCTACTGTAGACCCAACCTCCCTCATATGTCTCATGGGACTTTTGGTTCATCACAGGGATTTGGCCAAGAAAGATTGTTGGTTCAGGAAATTTTGAGCCTGCTTCTTCTCTTCTCCATATTTAAGGAAACATTAGCATTTGCCCTGCCCAGGCACAGAGGAAAAGTGTCCCTCATCTCTATGTTCCAGAATCTCTGGCTTGTTGCTAAAAGTACATTCTCAGCCCATAGACTGAGGCAGAAGGTAGGGAAAAGGTCCCTCTGCTCTCACGCCTAAGAGGGGAAGATTTATCCCTTTGCATGACAAGTCCCCAAATGTTGATTAATTCTCAAATCCCTCTCACTCTAGATCTTAATGTAATCCCACTCTTAAGCATTTCCAAAAAACAGCAGAATACATCCTCCACCCTGGAAGATGAGCATTCCTAAAATGTCTGCTTTGAGGCATAATTCACAAGTTTGATATCAGTCAGCCAAATTCTTGAGATTGTTTTGCACAGTAAATCTATTTCTCTATTTTGAAACAACAAAATAGATGTCCCTAAACAGATGTATCCTGTATACTTTTTAAAATCAGTTTTATTTTATTTTCAGCTATGAATTCTCCCCTTCCCACTCATTAAGAAAGCAAGAAAAACAAATCCAGTTACATATATTGGATAGCCAAAAGAAACAAATTCCCACATTAACCATGTCCCAAAATAAAGATATGCCTCAGTCTGCACCCTGTGTCCATCATCCATCTATCTGGAGGTAGGGAGCATGTTTCATCATGAGTTCTCAGGAACTGGCATTACACCTGGTATTGTTCCGAGTTCCTCAGTCATTCAAAGATATTTGTTTATGTGTCCTGTACTCTTGACAGAATGTGGGCTGCAGATATAATCTACAAGATCTCTCACAAACACTGCTTTAAGACAGTGGTGAACTTGTATGATTACTGAAAATGCAGAGTCCCAGCACTTCTGTGAGGAGTGATTCTCAAGTCTTGAGTAAGCATAAGTTGTGAGGGTTCTTAATTGCATGAATGATTAATGAATCATTGCTCAGAAATTCAAATTTCACAAGCAATCAATAGTCTCATTAAGGGCATCTCTGTTTTTACTGCAGAATTGAACCATCAATCTCCATCTGGTAATTGCAGGGATTTCTTATATGATCTGTCACAGGGACATCCTTCATATGGAGTTTGTAATGAAACTCCCAAATAGTATTTTTTGACCAAATCAAGTTTTGTGTTTATTAAGACCCAACACAAATATCTTACCAAGTGAGACTATGTTATTAAATGTCACAAAATTCTCTTTTAGCTGCCATTTTCAGTACCTACAGCAGGACTTCTTAACATTTTCTGTGACTGGAGTTTTTTTGACTATGTCTAGTGAAGTCTATGGACTCCTTTATCAGAATCAAATTTTAAATGCCTAAAAGAAAATATAAGGGATTACAAAGGAAACAATTTTACATTAAGCATTTTGTTTAGTTGTTTCTATCATGTTCAGTTCTTCGTGACTCCATTTCTTGGCAAAGATACTGGAGTGGTTTGTCATTTTCTTCTCCAGCTCATTTTACAGATGAGGAAACTGGGGCAAATAGGGTTATGTGACTTGCCAGGGTCTCTATGATATATAAATTATATAAATTTTACATATAAATATTGTTATAAAAATATTTTTAAAAACACCCTAGGTTAAGAACCCTTGGCTCACAACCAATCAATTCTTTCTTGTGTGGGAAAAAAGTCCTTGTAAAACTAGACCTTTCACTAGTTTATTAATAACTGATGCTCAGTAATGCTACTGCGATATTCATACAAAAATGACTCATTGAAGAACTTTTGGAGTCAGGCTAAGTGCCTTCAGTTTGGAATTTTCTGTTGCCTCTGGGATTTTCCTATGTTTAATGCTTTGTTTCTTGGGATTCCAAAAATGGTACCATAATCTATGGAGGAATGTGGAAAAATGGAGGTGGGGGGCAGCTAGGTGGAGCAGTGGATAGAGCACTGGACTGGGAATCAGGAAAACTCTTCTTCCTGAGTTCAAATCTGGCCTCAAATACTTACTGACTCCATGACCTTGGGCAAGTTACTTATCACTATTGCCTCAGTTTCCTCATCTGTAAAATGAGCTGGAAAAGGAAACAGAGAATCACTCCAGTATCTTTGCAAGAAAACCCGAAATGGGTTGAAAAGTCAGTCACAACTCAAATGAATGAACAACAACAACAAAGTGGATAGAATGCTGGTGTTAGTTCAATCTTGTCTCCAACACTTACTAGCTATTTGTCAAGGCAATTGACTTAAGCTTATAGGAATCTCAATCTTATTGTTGGTAAATTGAAAATATTGATATGTCTAGTATCCTTGTTCATGGAATTGTTGTAATGCTGAAATATAATCATCTGTACTCAATTCTTGGCAGATTGTAAATGGCTTCATAAATGTCATTTATGCTTTTGAACATATCCTGTTCAAGTTTCAGCAGAAGATAAACACACAGAAAAACTTCATAGTGTTCTGCAATAGGCACTCAAGTAAAAAAATTGGAATTTCCAATGTAATTTCCTTAGGCAATGGAGTCACTCTTATAATTTACTCCTTGCTGGTATTTATATCAAGATAAAGTCTGTGCAATCCACAATGTACCCAGTACAAAAGGAAGCTAAGAGTTTCAAGCTTTCCTGTGACTATATAACTTTATGGTTTTCTTCTGCTAAAGGTGACCCTTTCCTTCACTATTGGGGAAAAAAAAAACTTTCCATGGCACTGAACTCTCCAAAATGAGGACATTTTCTGAAATGCCAAGTAATGACTGTCTGGAGCCCATACTACAGTTAATGCAATCCATTGCTTCTATGATTAGAATTATCCACAAATGAACAAAGATGCACTTGATATTCTTGAAGGAGTAAAGTATGACCACTAACCCTACAACTTATCTTGATCTCAAGCCTCTGAGTGGATCCTTCTTTAATGAAAGCACACACTTATAATTATTTCACCAGTTATTTAATAGTGCAGTCTTTTGGGAGTGACATGATTAGACTTGCTTTGATGGTGGCCATCCAGACATAGCTGAGGATTTTCAAGATTGTTTTAATCTACTCTGCTTATCTTTACCATTTGTTATTGTTATTTAGTTATTTCAATCACATCTGACTCTTCCTGACCCCATTTGGGTTTTTCTTGGCAAAGACACTGTAGTGGCTTCTCCAGCTCATTTTTGCATATGAGGAAACTGAGGCAAACAGGGTTAAGTGACTTGCCCAGAGTCACACAATTAGTCATTGTCTGAGGTCAGATTTGAACTCAGGAAGTTCAGTCTTCCTGACTCCAGGCCCAGCACTCTATCCACTGTGCCACTTAGCTACTGTATATGTGTGTATATGTATATATTTGTGTGTGAATGTATGTATGTATACACACATATATCATGTATATGTTGTGTGTATATATTCTTACCATGAGAACTAATCTTTCTGTAAATTGTGGAACTAGACTAAAGTATTATAGCCAATGTCACAATAGTTAAGTAATATAAAATCTTGAGTGCAAATGGACTTGGTGGCATCACCACATTGGTCAAATTTGAAATTGCATCTCCCAGGATTACTTGACAATCAATCTCTCAATCAATAGGCTTTTATTAGGCTCTTACTATATACTACCACCATCCCTTGTGCTAGATGCTGTAACTCCTATTCTTAGAGATGAAATTCTGCTGGGCAAAACAATCCATAGAATGCTGAGATGCCTACAGAGATGTTGATGCTAATGGAAACCTTTTGATCATGGACCACCAACCTTTGTGTGTGCCTTGCTGATGAAACATGAAGGCACATGTCACAAAAATAACTTGCATATGAATGAAATAATGCAAATGGTTATGATGTTCATTCTTAATGAGCTTTCTTAATGAGCACTTAATATGATTATGAAATATGAAATGTTAATAGTGAATAAATGTGTTATGACTTGTTATAAATGATCTGGCCATTTCTTTAAAATGGTACAAAGGGGACTAAGATGCAAGATTTCATACTGCTCAGTGTCTGAGGGATAGAAATCTGTGCATGACTTGGTTAAGTTTCTAGCCAAAAAATAATCGACTTCAGATGGTGACTTATCCAAATAATGAATAATTGCCACATCTCTACTTTCTTTTGAGATATATTTGCACAGCTAGTTCAAAACTCTCCCTAGTAATAGAAATTAATTGATGTTATCAAATCCTCAGGAAGATTCAATTTAATTCGACTAAATTTTTTTAAAATGCATTCAGCTCCTATTATGTACAAGACACTGTTAGGCACTGAGACTATTTATACACAATGGCAAGAATCATATCGATAGGTGGTAAAGTAGCTTAAAGACACAAAATACCTCAATAACCCATTGAATTTGTGTAGTTTAGAAGAACATAAGCTTTTTGAGATCAGGTACCATTTTTAAAAAATTTGTTTTCCCAGAGCTTAGTACAGAGGGTTAAATATTCTGTGTGCTTTGGAAACACCTGTTAAACTTAACCTCCCACCAGGGAGTAGCTAGGAGAATAAATTTCAACCCCCCCCCTTCTATCACTTCACCAAACCAAGGGATAAGCATTTATTAAATACCTATGTATGCCAGGCATTGGGGATACAGGTACAGTAGGGGTCTGGTACATGTGTAGAGTGTCTCATATGGTGTCTGTTTATGGAGGACCCTGGGGAAAAGAAGATGGTCTTTTTTTTCCATGAGGAGGAGGCAGATGAAGGACTCCTAGGAGAGTCTTAAAACCATGTAAGTAGATCGCCTCACAGAGCCAGAATGTGGAGCATGTACAGATACTTTGGAACTGGCTCTGATGGGCTAACAACGTGTTGAAAAGGAGGCTGTTGGATTAGCTGCAGAGGTGTTCAAAAAGGCCGATCAGCTTTAGTTACTGGTACTTTGCCTCTTTTACTTCTGGGAGATCTTTGTTATTACTCCATTGCTTATGAGTGTTCTGTGAAGTGAGTGGAATTTCCAACCTTGAGAGTTTTTTAATTCCCACAGGAATCTGGGACTCAGACTTCAGGCTCAGTTTCCAAGCCAGGGCTGCATAGATACCCTGGAAGCCATGGAGAAATCTTAGGGAGGCTCAGAAAAGGACTCATCTGATAGAGATTTGGACAGGGACTTGGTGAGACCATCAATAAGTTGACCCTATTGGGGCGGCTGGGTGGTGAATAGAGAGAACCAGCCCTGCAGTTAGGAGGACCTGAGTTCAAATCCAGCCTCAGACACTTAACACTTATCCCCAATTAATCCCAATTGCCCTGCCCTCCCCCCTCCAAAAAGCAGAAATAAAAAAATAAAAAATAAATTGACCCTATTACCTCCAAGAGATGATAAAAGAATTTGCCCCCAAAGTGTTGAGGAAATGAGGGTTGTTTCTTGCTACATCTTTGGTGTAAATATCCTTTTGTAAAAGGATGCTTAGTGGTTAATGAAACCAAGTACCTATCACCAGTCACTTAAGTGCGAAGGGAAAAAACCAGTGGGGACTTGAGCTAAAGACAGTAAAGAAAAGAGACCCCCACAGTCCCTTAGGGTATTCTGGAACCCATGTCTGCTGTGTTTATAATATACTTTTTCTTTACCTTGCCTTCAACAATCCCTCAGGCCAAGTGATTCCCCCCTATTTTCCCTCAGTTACTTTGTATTATTTATCTCTGTGCATAGAATATGAGCTCTTTGAGGGCAGGACTGTTTTTTTTTTTATTGTAGTGTCCTAACATCTAACTAGTACTTGCTATAAAGGAGTTGCTTAATAGATTCTTGTTTGGTTGAATGAGTTGAGTTTGTGAAGAATATTTATGAAAGATGATTTAAAACTTAGGGAGAGGAGTAGTTTAGAAACCATAAGACTAAGGTAAATCACAAATGTAAAAATAAAGCAAAATACTCAAATAGTGACTCTGTAACTTACTGGGTCAAATGAGTTAGAATTAAGGGGGAATCGGGAAGGGCTTTCAGTAGAAGACAGATTTTTTTTTAACTAGGATGTGAAGGAATCCAGGAGGTAGATGAGGAGAGCATTCTAGGCATGGGAGGACAGCCAGTAAAAATGTCCAGAGTCAGGAGATTAAGTGTCATGTTCAAGGAACAATAAGAAGGCTGTTAGTGTCATTGGATCGTAAAGTATGATAGGGCTGTTGGTATGGGGAAATGTAAAGGTATAAGAATATTGGAAATGTGGAGGGGAGGGCTTGAATGCCATTTGTAGGCATTTGAATAACAAACAAAAGATTTTTACATTTGATCCTGGAGAAACTGTTGTTTGTCCTTCATTTTTGATAGCAGACCAATGACATCATTGGGGTAATGTCTTGACTTGCTAGCAAATTAGATTCAAGTGAGGCAGAGTTGCAGCCTCAGTCTTTCTTCCACTGTTATCAAAGTCTAGTGGTAGCAGGAAAGTCAAGATAATTGGTAAAAGGCCTGGGACGCAGTGGTTGACCTTGGTGTCTTCCTTGTCTGACCAAGCTCTAAGCATTCCACAATGTCTGCTTCAACTGCCTTCATAGCCATTGTTCTCATCTGCCCATTACACCAGGGGAGTCTTCAGATGGTTGAGTAGACATCCCCTAACTTATGGATGGGTGTGAGACCTGTCAGTTAACTTAGCCTGGCTCATCCGCTGGGATGGTTTTACAAGGGTGTGGCCATGGGCATGCTACCACTTCTTTTCTCTCTCTCTTTCTCTTCTTTTATTTTTTAGTTTACATCATTCATTTACACAAGATTTTGAGTTACAAATTTTCTCCCCAATTTTCCCTACCCACCACCCCAAACCATTCCCACTGAATATCCCTTCCAATCTGCTCTCTCCCATATCTTCCCTTTTACCCCTTTTGACTTTCCAGTAGGGCACAATGGGTCTCTACGTCCCAGTGCCTGTATATCTCATTTCCCAGTTACATATAACTTGGTCCCCCTACAAACTACAGACCAGGAGCTCTGAAGCCACTGGATTTTCTAGACTATGGGGGCAGATCTTTGCTTTAGGAAAATCATTTCAACAATTGAGCCTCATGGCAGGAAGACCAACCAGGAGACTATTGCAAATATGAAATGATGAGAGTCTGTACCAGAGTTGTGGCCATGTCAGAGAAGAGGGTGTATGCAAGATATATTAGGAAGGCAAAATCGATATGCAATTGCTACTTCTGTGGCCTTGGATAAGTCATTTCACTTCTCTAGGCCTCAGTTTCCCCATCTGTAAAACAGGAAGGTTGGATTAGATGACCCTTACGGTCCTTTGATCTTGGTTCCTAAGTCATAAAAAGCAAATGTTCTTACTGGTTTGTTTAAAATTTTCAGTGAAAGAACTGTCACATAAGACAATAGATTTAGAGAAGGGAAAGACTTTAGGAGCTGTGTAATCCTATCCCCTCATTTTTCAGATGAGGAAACTGAAGCCCAGAGAAATTAAATTACTTGCCCAAGGTCACATAGATAGTAAATGGCAGGTTTTGAACCCATGGGTCTCTGACTCAAAATTTAGTGCTTCTCTCCTGAGTGGCTTCCACAATTCAATCGTTCTTCAATTCACCAAATCTTAAATTCTGGTCCTTCCAATCACCACCTCATCCCAAGAAAGAAGAAAAAGAGCAGATGAGTGAGTCTCTTAAGAAAGCCAGGGTAGTGCAGGCAGTATCCTTGGAGTTGTGGACCAAAGAGAAGCAGAAGCAGATGGAGAAACCCCTTGAGACCCAGCACAGTCTCATTTAGTGCAAAGACATTTTTTCTTTTGCTCCAGACGCTTCAAGACTTTGAACACTGGGCCAGCTGGCAAGCACCCAAGGCTACAGGAATCAGGAGCCAACTTTACATGTCAGGTCAAGGGCCAGTGTCTAAATAGGGGAGAAAGGGCTGTGTTTCTTCTGCCCAGAGGAGCCATGCTAGACGTCCTTATCTGTGTCTGCCAGACAGTTCAGCCTGCTGCTACCTGGGATTTTCAGAAAGAGACATTCTTTGGGTTCCCGAGGTAGCTGGAAAGAGGAATGACAAATCTGACTTGGTGCCCACAGCACAGAAGTCTCCTAAATGAACTCTCCCAGGGAAAGTCGATTTGGGTGAACTGTTATCTCTTGGCAATGATGTAAATGAGCCTTCAGAGAGATCTTTGTCTGTTTCCCTTTTGTTGGAAATCCCAAGTTACTGAGTGCAATTCAAACCATTTAACTAAAGTTGTCATACAATAGCTAAGGGAAGTTTCCAGGTGAAATATTCTGCCGAAGATCAAGGGAGACTTTGAGTAAATACCCAGAGTATGCTTATCAATGCGGGCACTGAAATGGAAATTTCAGTGAGGGGAGAGTTGCCTGTCGGTGTCAGAAGACCTGACAAAATTCTTTTGCAAATAATATTGGAATTATTAGGAAATTTGTTAAGCTGAGAGGCATCCTTTATCAGTTGTAAGTATTCTTAATTGGTTTCCAGGGAACACCTGTGTTAGGGTTATGGCTTCAAAGGTGATAAACAAGTTAATTATCCTTTCAGGACCATTAGGAGAAAGCATCACTGTTGGTAGAGTTTTCTTTGATGATTTCTTTTGAAATGCAATCCCGCTACTATTGTGTAGCTATTTGTAGTTTATTTCCAAGAGCTTTGAAGGCTCACTTAGAAGAAGATTAATGAAATTAATAACATTTGAACTGGTCAGGCACACTTGGGGTTCTGGGTGACTACAGTTTCTTCCTTAGAGAAGAAGAAAGCAGAAAAGGATTTAGCTCTGGCAAGGTGTGGCAGAGAAGTTTTAGAAAAGAAAGAAAGATAAGTTTTGGGGAGGGGGCATTTACAAAGCAAGACAGAAAACTGAGCCCCAGTATACCCTCTGGATGGCATAAAGAGAAGTCATTGGAAATATTCCTTCACTTTTTCTCTTTTAAGTTTGAGACAAAGACTTAGCATATAGGGGTTAGGGTACTGCCCCCACTCTCTCCTAATGACAGGGGACTAAGCTCCCTGTTTTCACACTCTGCAGCTTGTGAAACCCCCATCCTGGCACCCTGGGGATTACTTTACTTATGGCTCATGTTTGGGGATTCGCCAAAAAGGGGGAAATGGAAAAGTACTGGATGTATAATATGAATCAGATATGGGAGAGGTAATTTTCTCCTAACTTCAAAAAAATGCTAACCATAAACATGCATTTGACCAAAACAAATGTAAAACAGGATTTAGTTAAGTTATCTTACAACTGGGGTTACAATCTGCTGAGAGCTGATATTTAAACCACAGCAGAACATAAAGTTTTTAGGATTGCTATGTAGGCATTTTACATTTCACCTTGGCTGAACACTGTCCAAAAAATTCCTGGTATGTGAATCCTGGTAAAAACAGCCAGGTCTGGGCCATCCTTTTGTACAGGATCATTCTCTCTAAGTGCTCCAGAATAGATGCCAGGGACTTTTCTCCTGCCCCCACTCAATGCAATGGAAAACCAAGACTCTAATGCTCTTGTACTTAGTTTCCCTAAGATCAAGAAGCAATAAACAGGAAGGAGGAAGCCAAAACCCAGGCTCTGGCTTGCCTAAGCAGGACAAGTGCCTTAGTTGCCATATGTTCACAGCCACATGGCAGAAGAGCAATGGGGAAAGCAGTGAGGGCAAAGTGTCCTTCCCTCCATCCAATGGGAAGCAGCTCAGAATGGTCCTAATCCACTTTGAGTAAAAAAGGAAGAGAGACACAAAGGTGTGGGCCACCCTCTTGTGTATGTCCATGAGTACATTGTGTACATCTGGCTCTGTATCTGGGGAGAGGACTCTTATCATTTCAACATGGAAGCCCTTTAGTTCTAGGTCACATCTGACTGGAAGCTAGACCCAAAGTTCCCATATAGTCAGTTGGAACTAAGAATAAAAGTCCTGAGTATATTCCTGGCATGCCTTAACTGTCTTAGTCAATTACTTTGTGTAAGATAATGACTATGGGGGAAAGGAAGACATAAATGAAGAAAATAGAAGACAAAAATATAGCTATAGGTTAGAGTGGTAGGTGGAAAGACCTGAGTTCAAACTTGGTTCTGCCATTTTCTATGTATGGGCAAGTAGCTTCAATTCTCTGGACCGCAGCTGGATTATATGATCTCTGTAAAGTCCTATCTATAGTCTCTTATGTATATGTATGTATGTATAAAACCTCTTATGCTAATAAGAGGTCCATGAGAAGAGAATAAAAAGAAGACTGTAGGAGACTGACATTGATGATGCCTTGGGGAAATGGGAAGAGAGGACAGAATTGTCAATGGATGGGCTAGTAACCTTAATGGACAGATAATTGACTAATTTGCTGAGGATAAAGAAAGGTTTTTATTGGCTCTTGGGCATGTCCATTAGCTCAGCTAATAAGTGGGGAAGCCAGGGCAGTGGCCCAAGGGGCCCTAGATAATAAGAGACTAGTTTGACAGAAGAGGCAATGAGGAACTGGGGATAACCTCAAAAGCCTATGGTGGTAGGGCAGCTGTAGAAGAGAAAATTTCACCACAAATGGCCAAGCCAGTCTGATAGACCTAGCTAGTAGAAGTTGCTTGAGGTCAGTTAGTTACTCAAATGAGAGCAAACTTAAGAGATGGGGAATATAAAATAATGTTCTCCAGATAATGGAGATAGGGAAGTCAAGAGGAGATATCACTCAAGAGGTGATAGCTTTGGGTCCATTTTGGGGGTCATCAGGGACAACAAAGGGGTAGGAGAAGCCATTCTAGAACATAGCCAGTCAGTTTGTAATGGGGGACAGATGAAGTATATGTAAAGGAAGTGCCTTCTGGGGTTCCAGACTTGCATGCTCATAGCTGAGAACTAGAGAAGAAGTCAAAGAAGGGATGGCTCATATTTCCCCAGGAGCTTTTCAACAAGCATGATCTTGTCTAATTAAGAAACATTTTTCCAACTCACATGAACTGATACAAAGTGAAAGGAGCAGAACCAGAACACTGCACATCCTAACAGCAATATTGTACAATGAAGAACTGAGAATGAACTCAATTGAAGTAATAATAACAATGGCTTAGCTACTCTCAGCAATACATTGATCTAAGACAATCCCAAAGGACTCATGATGAAGTGTGCTATCTGTCTCCAGAGAAAGAATTGTTATTGTCTGAATATAAATTGAAGAATATTATTTCTTTCTTCCTTCCTTCCTCCCTTCTACCCTTCCTCCCTTCCTCCCTTCCACCCTTCCTCCCTCCCTTTCCTCCCCTTCCCTTCTTCCCCTTCCCTTCCTCCCCTTCCCTTCCTCCCCTTCCTTCTTTCCTTCCTTCCTTCCTTCCTTCCTTCCTTCCTTCCTTCCTTCCTTCCTTCCTTCCTTCCTTTCTTCCTTCCTTTTTCTTCTTCTTATATAAAATGACTGCTATGCAAATGTTTTACATGATTGCACATATATGACCTATATGGAATTGCTTACCATCTCAGGGAGAAGGGAGGGGAGCGAGCAATAGAATTTGGAACTTAAAACTTCTTTTTAAAATGTTAAAAATTGTTTTAACATGTAATTGGGGGGAAATGGTATTTATTTATTTATTGTTTTTTGGAGGGCAATTGGGTTTAAGTGACTTGCCCAAGGTCACACGGCTAGTAAGTGTGTTAAGTGTCTGAGGCTGGATTTGAACTCAGGTCCTCCTGACTCCAGGGCCAGTGCTCTATTCACTATGCCACCTAGCCACCCCAAAAAAATGGTATTTAAAAAAGGAATTTGTTTCCCATGAGGCCTTGGAGGCAATGTGATTGCAAGAGAAAGATAGGGGAGGAGAAGGGGGAAAGGGAATAAACCTTCATTAAGTGTTTACTGTGTGCCAGGCATTGTAATAAAGCATTGTGAGACAAAAATCATCTCTTTGATCATCACAGCAACCCTGTAAGGTAGGTGCGGTTTTTATCCATTCTTTATACTTGAGAAAACTGAGGCAAATACAGGTTAAATGACTTGGCCAGGGCCATACATCTGGTATGTTTCTAAGGCCAGATTTGAACTCAGGTCTTCTCGACTTCAGGCTCAGTGCTGTATCTGCTGTGCCACCAGCTCTCTTTAAGGCACCACAATGTAATAAAAACAAATACAAGAACCATGGTGGGTTTAGAATGAGAGGCCCTGGGTTTGAGCTCATAATAATAACAGTAGTTAGCATTTATATGATACTTACTATGTGCCAGGCATTGTGCTAAGTGTTTTACAGCTGTTGTCTCATTTGGTCCTTACAAGGAATTTGGGACTTAGGTGTTATTTCCCTCACTTTATAGATGGAGAAACTGAGGCAAACAGAGATTGAAGGATCAATTGCCCAGGATCACACAGAGTCAGTTCTTTACCAGGCCTGATGCTCCATCCCTGCCTTGAGTTTAGGTGATTCATTTGGCCAAATGAATAGGTAGGTTCTGTCATTATCTCCCTTTTACAAAAGAAGAAACTGAGGCACAAGATTAAAACTACATGCACAAGGTGCTTTGGCTTCCTTATCTGCTGGGTGAGTTTAGACGAGATGTCTCCTAAGATTGCAATATTAAGGAAACTAAGAGAGAGCTACTAAGAAAAACTACAGCTCCTATTTCAAGAGTAATGGATGCTTTATAATGTGCCTTCTTAACAATAGCCCTGGGAGGTAGAGAGGGCTAAAAATATCAGGAAATTGAGGAAACTGAGGTTAAGAAAGGTAGTGACAGACAATAGTCATATGATTATCAAGCATCAGAGTCCAGACACAAACAAGGTCTTCTGATTCATTGGCCATTGTTCTGTCTATTACTCTGTGGCAAATTTTATATGGTAATTGGGACTTGGACCATTAATAGTGTTTGGTTGGGTGATACCAATTTTCCTAGCCCAATTTGATTTTTTTTTTTTTACAAAAGGGCCCGCCATAGATGCAATCTATTCAGCAGTGCCCTTGAAACAGCACATACATTGATGAGATAAAATGCCAATTCCCCAATAGTACCTTGGAATCAGAAATATTGTATTTCAATAAGAACTACTGTATACTAGTTATTCAAAAAATACTAGGAACTCAGGTATAATTGAGCTAAATATATTGTCAAATCCTATTGCTTTGGATTTAAACTAGAAATTAAGTAACTTGGAAAACTTATTTATATTAGCTTGATATTAATAATAATAGCTAGCATTTAAATTGCACTTTAGTATGATAGATTTTAAACACTTTACAAGTATCTCATTTTCTCCTTGCAACAAACCTATGAGGTAAATGCTATCATTATCCCCCCTTTACAAAGGAAGAAAAAAAAAAGAAATGTACATAACTTTATTATATATTTAAAAGAAATAGCAAGTTATACAGAATAGATTTACAGTTTCATGTGCAATCAACTTTTTTTAAAAGCAATTGGGGTTAAGTAACTTGCTCAAGGTTACACAGCCAGTCATTATTTGTGTGTGGGTGCTCATTTTCTGAGGCCGGATCCAATCTTGGGTCATCCCAACTCCGAGGCCGGCGCTCTTACTCACTGTGCCACCTAGCTGCTCCAATTTATTTAGTTATTTGTTTATTTATATTTTTGCTTTTTTGGAGGGGGGAAGGTAGGGCAGTTGGGGTTAAGTGACTTGCCCAAGGTCACATGGCTAGTTTTTGTGCTAAGTGTCTGAGGCCGGATTTGAACTTAGGTCCTCCTGACTCCAGGGCCCGTGCTCTATTCACTGTGCCATCTAGCCGCCTTTGCAATCAACTTTTTAAAAACTATACTATGTTATGGAAATGATTGTTTTATTCCATACATTACAAATAAAAAATTTAAAACAACAACAACAAAAAAGGAGAAAACTGATGCAGACACAAGGTAAAGTGCTACATACCCAAAGATATACAACTAGGAGATGTCAAAGTTGTATCTGAACTCAGGTCTTGCCTACTCCAGGTCCAGCACTCTCCCTACCACAAATGTGGCTGCCTGATTAATTCTTCCTACATTTGCAGTAGGTCTTAGGAACTACAAGGTTTATTAACTTCTCAAGCATAAAATACTGGCCTTAGTAAATTCATAATGGACTGTTTCTCACTCTGAATCGAATGGCTTTTGTTTCTCCTCCTCTATTCAATTTCTCAGTTTACCAACTGAAAATTCTCTCTGAATGTTGCTGGAAATTGTGAGTTGAAGGGCAAGTGGTCTAGCTGTATTAATTTACGTAGAAGAAAAACCTAAAGAATGTTCCGATGCTAGTGATTTCATATTTGATATGTAGTGTATTTTGGCTTCAGGCAGGCATCTAAAGAATCCTAAGCAGCTATCTAAAAACGAAATCTCACAAAAGACTGGGTCTGAATAGCCTTGCACTGTACGATTCTAACACCTCAGGGGCTCTACAGTGATCTTTCAAATAGATGTTTAAAAGCAAGAGAGAACAGAGACCCCTCCTCTGGTTCCAGTTCCACATTGGGAAAGGGCAGAGACTTTTCTTGCTCTGTTGTTGTATTGTAAACCGGAAGACAGCAAGGATGGCCCAGCTCAGTCTTTCTGCAGCACCTGCCATGCTGTTCTTTGCTTTGGGTTCCTTAATCATTTCAGTGTGGTGGGAGAAGATTTGATACCCCAAATCACTTGGAGGTCATTAGGGAGAATAAATAGTATGCATGTTTCCCAGAAATGCCCAGTGGTGGAGTAGGATTGTGTTTTAGAGGATGTGGGATGAAATCTTGGTTCTCCCATTTTCTACCTCTTTGACCTTGGGCAAATCTCTTTCCCCTTGCTATACAATGAAGATGGACTAGATCAGGGATTCTTAATCTTTTTTGTGTGTGTCACAGACATCCCTGGCAGCCTCATGAGGCCTCTGGATCCCTTTTCAGAATAGTGTTTTTAATGCATAAAATAAAATATATAGGATTACAAAGGAAACCAAATCATATTAAAATACAGTTATTAAAATAAACAAATTAATGGATCCCAGGGTAAGAATCCTTGGACCAAGTGATCTCTAAAGTCCTCTTTTGGCCCTAAAACCTATGACTGTATCCCCTGGTTTCTAAGTTAGGGTCACACAAACTCTCAAGTATTATTTGGTCTTTGAAAAAAATGAGATGACATTATAAGTCAGTCTTAAGTATTTGTGGCTTGGTCTGTAGGGTGGCAGAAAGCACAGTCGTCTCATATTTCTTCCATCCCTGCCCTGCTTGGGAGATTTTAAATTCCCCTTGATTCCAAGAGCCATCTAAGGTTAACAAAGTGAAGAAGGTTCCTGGGATCTCTTCACTGCCCTTTCTGATACCTCTTCTCTCCTTTAGCCTCTCCCTCAGGGTAGGACAGAGTAGAGCCCAGAGCAACTGCATTACTCTATGAAATACATCAGCAATGGTGTGGAAGTTGAGTGTGGAAACACCCTGCCAAGGGATCATATCAAAATCATCCACCTTGTTACCAAGCTTGGGTTGAGGAAGCAAGATCTAGGAATGCATTTTCTTTCAGTTTGCCTCTCCCACTCTGTGTATCTAAGTATCCTAACACCCAGAGGACTTGTTCCCATCATTCATTCTCTCTCCCTCCCCCACCCCCATTCCCATATTGCCTTACAAATGATTGCCTTTTCTGAGTAACCCACTCTGTCATGCTTTGGTACTTTTTAAAACCTATCACCCCAGACTCAATCCAATCAAAATTTACTTGTACCCTGGCCCTTTCCATCAAAGCTCTCCTAAAAAGTTGACTAATTCTATTAATAAATCCAATAAAAGGTAATAATGACTGATGATGGCTTGGTATATTACCCTTCTCAGATAATTTATTGGTATTTTGGTCTTTAATGCCTTAGCTCAAGGGAATGAGTACTGTGAAATTTTCAGTCATTGTGAGCCTTCAAGGGCATTATTTTATGAGAGGCCCTTAATTCTACAGTCTAGAATATCAGAGATAGAGGCAAGCTTAGAGTCTACCAGTCTAAACTAGGAGTCTGTAAGTCAGATTTTTAAAAAAGAATGAATTATATAATGGTTGCATTCATTCAACAAGTATTTCTTAAGTATATGCTATGTCCCAGGTAGTGTGCTAGGCTCTGGGGATACAGAGAAAAAAACCTGCCCTCAAGGAACTTCTACTCTCCAGGGATATGGGACACTCCATCAATGTGTATGTAGTCATTGCTAGGGCCCGGGCTGGTCTTCTCTGTATTAGTCTTAATTTATATGTGCTGCCAGAGCCAGAAGAAAAAGAACAATCCCATATTTCTCTATGAAATTAGATTGGCCTTTCTCGGCCCCCTGGCCCTGCAGGCCTCACACTCTCACCACACATTTAAAGTTGGACAATTATTTCCATATCATATTCAACTCAGATGCAGCGAACATACCACTTGGGAGACAAATGCCCATCTAATAATGGTACCAACTGACTGGAAAATTCTCCATTTGCCACGAAGGAAGGGGGTTTATTTGGCTAGTATAAACACAGACCTGTGTCTCCACTTTGGCAACTTCTTGATGCAAGCTTTAATATGAAACATATTTCTCAAGTGAGTTAATGCCTATTTACCATTTTGTTGTAAAGTGTAATTACCATCAATGAGACTTAATTGTTTAATTGCCAGTTCCAAGAAGAGATAAATAGTATGTTACAGAAAGAAATAAGGTCAACCCTGTGTGTGTGTGCAAATAGGTGTGTGTATGTATATGCATATAGGTGTATGTATCTGTGTGTATGCATATGGGTGTGTGTGCATATGTGTGTATGCATATGGTTGTGTGTGTGTGCCTATGGGTATATATGGGTGTGCATATGTGTGTATGTGTGTGCATATGGGTATGTGCATATGTGTGTGCCTATGAGTCTGTATATGTGTCTGTGTGCATATGTATGTGTGTATGAGTGTGTAGAAGAATCTATATTATTATTCATAGATATTATGTATAGCTAATGTATATATTACATATCCCCCCCACATTACTATCCCTAATTCTATGGTTTTGTGTTTTGCAGTATAAAGTTTATAGCATTTGTATAACATTATATAGCGTTTTGTTCATGTTTCTGAGTGTATTTTGAAGATATACTTCAAAGTGAAGTGACTTGTCCAAACTCACATGGTAGGTGGTGACAGAGTTAGTAACAGAGTCCTAACTGTTTAAACAATTATGTCTCATTGGTGGTAATTACACTTTACAACAAAATGGTAAAGAGAAGGGCCCAAACTTGGCTTGAAAAAGAATCTTCACTACAGAAAATCCAGTAAGTGGTCAACCAACCTTTGTTATACAGTAAGTGTTTAATAAATGCTTTATCTTTGTTGAATCACAGTAAATATTCAGTGAACATTTATTTATTTTTGTTTGTTTGTTTGTTTGTAGGGGAGAGGTAGGACAATTGGAGTTGTGACTTGCCCAAGGTCACAAGGCTATTTTTTTCTGTTCTATAGACATTTATTAAGCACCTACTGTGTGCCAGGCACTCTGCTAAGTGCTGGGAATACCAAAAAAGGAAAAGATAATATTTGACCTCGAGAAGCTTACAGTCTAATGGGAGAGAGACAACATGCAAATGACTGCCTGTGAATGAGCTATGTACCAGAGAGACTGGAAATAACCAAGAGAGGAAAGACATCTCAGCACTCCTCTCTGGGATAGCTTTAATTATTAGGAATTTTTTCCTTGTATCAAGTCTACATCTTCCTTTCCCCAGTTTCCCACTCATTGCTTTCGGCTGTCTCATCTGGGGCAGCAGTATCAGACACAGTGTCAGACACCCACGACCCTCCTGAGTGTGGTTTGAACCAGATTAAAATGCACAATATACATACAATTAAATACAATAAAACAGATAATACTACATTTTAAAAGCAAGTCAGTCTGCAGCCCACATGAATCATTTTATATGGCTTAGCAACCCCTATTTCTATTTCAACTTGACCCCACTGGACTAGGTCCAAGTGAAAAAGTCTAATCTCTTTTCGAACATTCAGTTGTTTCAGTCATGTCCTACTCTTTGTGACCCCATTAGGGTTTGGTTTTTTTTTTTTTGGCAGAGATACAGGATTGGTTTGCCATTTCCTTCTCCAGCTCATTTTACAGATAAGGAAACTAAGGCTAACAGGGTTTAGTGACTTGCCCAGGGTCACACAGCTAGTAAGTATCTGAGGTCATATTTGAACTCAGGAAGATGGGTCTTCCTAACTCCAGGTCTAGCCCTCTATCTGCTGCGCCATCTCATGGCCCCTTGTTTTCTATATAGATACCATGCAAGTATTTGATGGTATCTCTAATGTCCTAACTTAGTATTCTCCTTTCCCAAGTAAACATCCCCAATTCCTTCAAGCGATCCTTACATGTCATGACCTCAAGATCCTTTTACCACCCTGACTACCCTTCTGTTGTTCTCTAATGTCCCTCCTAAAATTTGTTGCTCGAAACTGAAGACAATAATCCATGTGTGATCTGGCTAAGGCCGAAAGGTTTTAAGGAACATGGCTTCACTCTTCCTCTCTTAATATAACTGGATTATATTGGTGGCTTTAAAGCAAACCAACACATTCAGCTACATTGATGTTAACGTGTATATTTTTACTGACTTGTACGAATCCACGTTTGCATCTGTATCCAGTTTAGGCCATAAGAATCAACAAAATAGAGGTCTAGGGTCAAAAGAAGATAGTTTGTTCAGAAGCTATGAGGTCCCTTTATGCAAGGCTGCTTTCAGAAGTGTTTCACTGAAACTTTTTGAAGTATTACTACATGAAAAATTGTTGTTAAACTGATAAAAAAAAAACCCTAAGATCTGCTGAGAGTCTAGGGTAATCACCACATGGGACTTGCCTTCTGAAAGAGCTAAGAGTGAGACATTCTGAATAAAATTCCCTGTTTCCAAGTAAATAGTATATATATTCTTTAAAGAATTAAGGTTTTCTGGGGAAATACGGAAAAGTAATGGACATTCAAACTCTCTCTTATTCCTGTGAGGGATAGAATCCCTGCAGGTGTGAAAAGATATATGGAGACAGCAAAGAAAATAATGTAGACCTCAGTTCAAATCCAAGTTCTGAAACTTATTAGCTCTGTGACCTTGGGCAACTCACTTGATCTCTGTTTGCCTCAGTTTCTCCATCTGCAAAATGAGCTGGAGAAGAAAATGGCAAACCATTCCATTATCTTTTATAAGAAATCCCTAAATAGGGTCACAAAAAGTGAGATGTGACTAATTGACAAAACCACAATAACCACCCGTGATTGTTGTGAAAGTCCAATGAGAGAGTAATTGTAAAGTGCTTAGTACAGTGTCTGCCACAAAGCTGTATAAATATTAGTTATATTGTTATTATTATTTTCCATACAATGGGGACATAAATGTTTCGTAAATACAAGCTCAGGTCTGTCATGAGGAAAAAGTGTTTTTGTAAACCTGAAAGGATGTAAGCAATTCTCACCCTTGGGTTTATTACTTATATAGATGGTTTCATAAATGAGCTGGGGAATGGGTAGGGAGGAAGGATTACTTCTCTTTGAGAGCTATATCTTCCAGAAGCCTGTGAAAGGCTCAGCAGATTTTCCCACCTTTAGTCTCAAAGGAGGAGAAGAATCACTAAGTGGGATGAACTGTGGACTGTGAGAGAAGAGGAAAACATGGTAGCTAGGACCCTACCCTAACCTATTGTTCATCAGGCTGCTGAGTTGAGAAGTGATAGTCCATACTCCCAGTTCCCACGGCAACACCCATCCATGAGCCCATGGTCCTCTACTGAGAAGTTCTATGTGCCCAGTTCTGTTGCTGTGCCTACTGACGTAACATATGCTCATGAGCAACTTGACAGGGAACAATGGAAGGAGCCTTGTCTCAGAGTCAAAGAACCTGGATTCAAATCCCACACCTGATGCTTAATTTTCTGTGTGATTATACAACCTTCTTGGGCCTCAGTTTCCTCATCTGGAAAATGGGATGATTAGACGTGGTCTCTAAGGTCTCTTCTGGCTCTAAGCCTATGGTTTTATACATCTGTTGCTATGTCTTCAAGGTAGTAAATAAACCCAGCATGATAAAATAGGGGCAGAGACCTTGGGGGCCATACAGGAAGGTGGTAGCTTTGAGGGACCAGTGACCAAGTGCTTGATGCTTAAAGCCTTTATTATTTATCTATCATTCTTCTTTAAGTAAATGTCCTTGGCTTTATTATTATCTCCTGTGCTTAGTCTGGCGTCAATGGTGACCAGTCAATGGAAATGGAAGTTTGTGTTGTGGGTTAGAATAAATCATTATCCTTGGATATCTTGGATCTGAAAGCAGCCCAAAGAGAATGTGTGAGGGGACCCAGGTACTACACTCAGGAATGAGAGAAGTTCCCAGGAAAGACTTGGTAATGACATCAGTTCTGCATTCCAAAACCCAGGGATAAATTATAGATTCCCCTCTGAGCAGGAATCTCAAAGGGTCCCTGGATAGATCTTAGAGGGTCTATGAACTTGGATGGGAAAAATACATATATGTATATATCTATATATAACTTTATTTTCACTAACCTCTAATTGATATTTAGCATTTCCTCCAATTATGAATATAGGCCACAACCACAGTAGTATTAGACTTCACCAGATGGCCAGAGGGGTCTATGAAACAAAAATGGTTCAAAACCCCTGCCCTAAGGAAACTTTAAATGCTGACCACAAAAACATAGGAGTAGTTATAACAATAACAACAAAACACGGGGTATTTTTATCTTTCCTTTCATTGTCAGTTACCATCACAAGTAGATCTGCTATTCTGAAATGAGGAAGCTGATTTTAGAGGATAACATGAAATCTGGAGGAGACCTTTGTGACCTTGTCCAAGTCCTACCTAACCCTAACAAGTCAACATAACACCTGAAGACAGCTCTATTCAAAGACATTTATTTCATTGATAAAGGATGCTTTGGACTATATACCACCCTTGCCACTGAAGGAATAAGGGCAATGTCTGCTTCATGATGAAGAAAGATCCTTCTTTCTCTCCTTCCTTTTCTCTTTTCTCCTCCCTTCTTTTTTCTTTCCCTTTCTCCCTTCCTTTCTTCCTTTTTTCCTTCTCTTCTTCCCTACCTTCCTTCCTCTCCTTCCTTCCCTCCAACCCTCTTTCCTTCCCTCCCTCCTCTTCCTTCCTCTCTTCCCTCCCTCCCTCCCTTCCATTCACCAACCTCTCTTAATTCTAGTACGTTCTCTCTCTTCATTATTTTCTATTATCTTGTATATAGCTTACTCGTATATGTTTGTTTGCATGTTGTTTACCTCCATTAGATTGTAAGCTCCTTGAGGGCAGTAACTGTCTTTTGCCTTTTTTTGTCTCCCTAGTACTTTAGCATAGTGTCTGGCACTAGTAGATATTTATTTATTGATTGAAATATTTATTAAGCATTTGCTAGAGGACAGTCTTCATGCCAAGGAGACTTATCACCCCTGACATCAAAAGACTCACAATCAAATATTCCTAAAGTTCCAGTATTAAGCGAGATGCAAAGCCCAAGTAATGTTTAGGAAAGGGAAAGTTGAAAAAGATATATGATGTCATTTTGCCTTCATTAGGAACTAAAGTATGTAGACACCATTCGAAATATCATGCATTGGCTAGGGTGGTTTGTTTGACTGGAAAATTTGGTCTTGATCCTCTAAATGATAACAAGAATGTGAATACTTTTCAATTCTTTTAGGGTGAGTTCTTAACCTGAGGTTTTTAAACTGTTCTTTAAAGAATATTTTGATAAATGTATTTCACTTAGTTTCCTTTGTAATTCTATGAATTTTATTTATTAATTTAAGAACATTGTTCTGAGAAGGGCCCATAGATTTTACTAGACTGCCAAAGGGGTCCACGTCAAAAAAAAAAAAAAAGGTTAAACTCTTTCTTATTTATCTATCATTCTCCCTTAAGTAAATGTCCTTAGCTTTGCTATTATCTCCTGTGTTTAGTCTGGCTTCAATAGTGGTTTGTCAATGGAAATGGTAGTTTGTTTTGTGGGTTAAAATAGATCATTAATCCTTGGGTATCATGGATCTGAAAGCAGCCCAAAAAGAATGTATGAGGGGACCCAGGTACTACACTCAGAAATGAGAGAAGTTCCCAGGAAAGATTTGGTAATGACATCAGTTCTGCATTCCAAAACCCAGGGATAAATTATAGATTCCCCTCTGAGCAGGAATCTCAAAGGGTCCATGGATAGATCTTACAGATAGATAGGTCTAGGGCAAAGTTTTTTCCCCACACACACACATTTTAATCTCATTTTTTTCTGAGCTCTCTCTTCCTTCATTTCCCTTTCTTTCTCTTTGTTCCCACTTCCTATATGACTTCTCCCCTAGAAATAATATATGTATGGCAGATTTTTCATGTAATTAGAAAAACAGAAGAATCATCCCTTGATTTCACCCAGGAAAGGAGAATGTCTAACAAGTGAGGAATATTGGGAGATGGAAGGAAGGGAGAGGATGAGTGGGGAAACAGACAGTAATTAGCAGAGGAGAGAGCAGAAATGGTAGCTGGGGGGTGATAAGCTTGTACTAGCTAGTGCAGGCCCTTTAAAAGACCCTCCCCCCACGCCCTGCTTTCCCAACCTCCAGTCTAAAAAATATTGTTCTAGGGAAATGACCCTTAAATCCATTGAAAAACAGTAGTAGAGTGTGTCTTAGTCATGAGGCATTGTCTTCTCCCCATGAGGTTATGGACAAATGCCATAGAAACAATCCTTGGATTGAAAGCAAGGATATTCCTTTCTTGCCATCAGATCAAACATCTGTTCCAAGGATGCTAATACACCTCCTGGGTAAACACTGACTCCACCTAGGAGAGGAATTGTCCTTGCTAAGATCACAGGGCTAGCATCCCTCCTTCAAAAGTCAATATTATGATGCCCTTAGGGGATGGGAACATTCGCTCTCTTGGAAATGTTGGCTTTGGCAGGAGAAGCTGCATTCAGGGGTGATTATCCTTGTTGCCTTTTGTCTTCATAGATTCTTAGAAGTTTAGAGGTGGAAGGGACCTTTTGAGTTCCTTTAAGTCATCCCCACCTACTCTCACATCCTCCACCCTTATCTGCCCAGTTTAAAGATGAGGAAACTGAGATCCATGGAGATTGTATAACTTGAAGGCAGCCCATCGATGGTCTGGCTCTAGCTATGTAACCCTGTGCAAGTACCCTGAGGCTGTCTGCCTCGGTTTTCTCCTCTGTCAAATGGGACTAATAATTGTTGCTGTTGTTGTTCAGTAGTTTCAGTCATGTCCCACTCTATGTGACCCCATTTGGGGTTTTCTTGACAAAGATACTGGAGTACTTTGCTATAGCCCCTTCTTAGGGTTTCTGTAAGGACCAAATGAGATGATATTTGTAACATGCATTACAAATCTTAAAACTCTACAGAAATGCTAGTTATTATTTTTAGCTATTAGTTGCCCAAAGTCACTCAACTAGTCAGTAGCAGAGCCAAGATATGAACCCAGGTCTCCTGACTCCCCGTTCAGAAAAATCGTTATATTTGAAGTCATAGAGCCTACTTACAGACACTTACTATCTGCATGACGTTGGACAACTCACTCTATCGGCCAGGGGCACAGTGGATTGGAGTCAGGAAGATCTGAGTTCAAATTCTGCCTTAAATACTGACTAGCTGTGTGACTCTTGGCAAACCTATGCCTCAGTTTCCTTATCTATAAAATGAGGATTCCTTCTGGCTCTAAATCTGTGATCTTATTATTCTGGCTTTGGCAGGGCACAGGGAGGAAGGCTGGAGAGAGGATCAGAAAAGCAATAATAATATATCCCAAAGACAAATTCAGACTGATATTGGAGGATATAACTGAGGGTGGGTAAACTTTTTTTCAGGTTAGACTTTTTTTAAAGTTTTATTGATGCTTTATTAATACAATAGTTATTTACCAATGTGTCCCGATTCCCAGTGGATGCTTCCCTAGTAACAGATGAAAACAGTTAAGCACAATCAAAGCATGCCTAATGGATTACGTGACGTTCCGTACCTGTGGTCCACCATGCTTTCTGGCAAGAAATGTAAGGTCCAGGGAGGATGTAGGGCTCCAGGCCTAGAAAGATTACAAGCTGTCTGACACCACAGCTTATTTCTCTTTGTAGCCCCTTAGTAGAGAAACTAGGTGGTGCAGTGGACCAGTTCCCAGCCCTGAAGTTGGGAATGATCATCTTCCTGAGTTCAAATCCAGCCTCAGACACTCACTAGTTGTGTGACTCTGGGCAAATCCTAAGCCCTATTTGCCTCAATTTCCTCATCTGTAAAATGAACCAGAGAGGGAAATGGAAAAACACTCCAGTATCTCTGCCAAGAAAACCCCCAAATGGGGTCAGGAAGAATTTGAAATAACTGAACAATAGCAATACTAAATGATGAAAAAGAATAAGATGCTGCAATCACAGCAACCTATAGGGCTTCATGGTTAACAAAGAATTTCAGAGATATATGATGTAACAATAATTCTACAAATTTGGTAGTTCCTTCCATTATCATTATTTTCATTTTCCAGATGAGTAAGCTGACTCTCCAAGGGCAGAAATGCCTTACTTAAAGTCACATAGTCCTTGTAGGACCTGAGATTCAAATGCAGAGTTTCTAGCATCAAGTCAACTACCCTTCCACTGTATATGCCCCTGACATCCTCCCAGTAAACTCTACATTTATACTCTGGGAAACATGGTACATAGCTAGTATGACAGAGCAACCTTCTCTTCGAAGGAGCACTGAACTTTCACTAAATGACTATACATTTGTTGGTTGTATGACCATGGTTAAGTCATTTAATCTCCATGAAAATCAGTTTCCTCATCTGTAAAATGGCTCATGAAATGAAAGTTCTTTTTATATGCTTTTTAAAGCTCTATGTTAGTGAGGGCCATCATTATCAACATCATCTTTGTTACTGCCTTTCTTCTTTTTCAGCATTGATGATATAGGTTGTGGTTGTGTGTGTATTGTGTGGTTGTGGTTTGTCCTTCGTTCTTGAAGAGGACCATGACATCAGGGAGATGATAATGTGACTTTAATTGGCTGAATGAGGGAGGGCTGTGCAAGGTCACCAGCCTCATTTTCTCCTCCAGAGCCATCTGGGTCCAGTGGCCAGATATTCATCAGGATGACTGGAGCTGGCCCAGGATGCAGTGGGAGACCTTGACCCTTTTAAGCTTAGGTCTTAATGTAACAATGGTGACAATCGTTATTAAGACTCTTAATAACGATTGTCACCATTGTAACATGTGTTCTCAGGCTTGTGAATCTGAACATGAAGGAGACATATCAGGCTATTTTGTCAGAACTCATGTTTTGACTTCCCACAATTCATTGCCCTGGAAGATTATGATAGAGATTTTGTTTCAAAAGACCTATAAAGTGAAGAAAATGCCTTTATTCTAGAAGTCATTCAAGTTATTTGAGTAAAGAGTTCAGAAAACAAATTAAAGTGATCAGGTCCAAGCCACCAATGTTTATCAGTGCTTAATAAAATTAAAACCCAGGTCATTAAAAAAAGTTTTCTCAGTCAAACAAATATTCTGTTTTTGAAGTAAACTAAATCTTATATAGAAAGAAAGAAGAAAAATGTGAAAATTTCCCATTTCATTTCAAGTTTGATTATGTCACTGGAAGAAATAAATGTCAATAGGCTATTAAAAAATGTAATGCATAAAGGAAATGGAAAAAGGCAAAAGAAGCCAATGGTAATTAAATAGTGATTGAGGCCAAAGGGAAATTGATCTATAGTAGCTGAAGGCTGTCCTTGCCATTTAGAATGTTATGCATTGGTAAGAGGGGGAATGAAAGGTTTGTGTTGTTTGGATGTGGAAATGTGTCCCACATCCTTAGCCAAAGGCATTGACTCAAGTATTCCTGGGACCCTATGCCTGTTGTCCTCTTCATGCTAGTAGGTATTATAAAAAGAGAGAAGATACTCAGACAAAAGTTCAGTGGGACTCAGGGCTGTTCCCTTCAAGCGAAGGACCTGCTTCCCCTAGAGTGTCTCTAATCAGCCACTTTATGTACTGAAGAAAATCGCAGATGGCATGGCCTCTTCAGGTAACATTGGGGCCATTTTGGTTGGAAGTCTAGACCTGTGAATTCATCATTGTAAGATTATGGTCATTTCTCCTTAAAGCATCTTATAGAAATACTTTGCATTTTGTGATTTATTTGGCTCACAGGGACTGTGCCTATATCTTTTATTCTTGTCACCCCTCTCAAAGGAGAGAATTGACTAAAGGAGAACTGTGACCATTTTGTGAATGTTTTTAAATGTTGATTTCAGTAGACCTCTGGAAAATGAGGATGCTTATTCTGAACATTGTTAACTTTTGTTAATAATTTAATTAAAGGTCCAGAGTGATAGACATGGTCTGGAAAATATAAACATCTTCTCCTGATACAAAGATGTTCTCATGTTAGACTGTAAACTCCTTGAGGGCAGGGACTATCTACAGTGCCCGGCAAATAGTAGGTACTTAATAAATGTTGATTGATTGATTGGTGTACCTATACGCAATCTGGGTTTCTTAGCATTTTAGTGTCCTTGGGGTGATTTACTATACCAGACTATTTAGTAAAAGAAAGGGTGAGTGAAAACCAACCCCTTATTTCCTTTTATCCACATCTCCTCTCCAAGTAGGTGCACACTTCTAAGCAGTTTACCTTGGACAGGTAGAATATAGCATGTTGAGTTGGAGTATGGTGGTGTTTCTTCAAAAGCTAAGCCTGTTCATGGTAAGGACCATGGCTTTCTCTGTGTCCTATTCCAAATTTGCCATGCCTCAGAGTCTTAGTCAATCAAAGTTCATTATTTCTCCCATTACTACTACCTATCGATACATTGGCAGCCCCAAGGTGGCTTGATGGTGCTGGGACACAGGCACCCTCTTTACTCTTTGGCATCAGTACCTTGTTCTCCCCATCTCTACTGCCAACTAGCTGAAGACCAAGAAGAGGTTGGTCACAGTAGGAGTACTTCATAATCCACAGGTAGGGAGCAACAATGACGATAGCAGGAATTCAGTGCTTTCCTCTCCCCACAAACCACCCTAAATAAGTGCTCTCACTCCCACGATACATCTCTTTGGAGAGCAGTTGTGATCTGAAGAGATGCTTCGCTCATGAAAGAACTCTTTTTCCTTCACAGTGGAATACTCTTGAATTTTGCAGATTGTCACACATGAAGAAAAAAAGTTTTATTTTTTATTTTTTTAATAGTTGGGGAAATCAGCCTAAAGAAAATGTGTACCTAATCCTATTAGCTGACTTAATATAGAATTATTAAAAGCCTTGATATACAGGATTTAACACAATCTTTCTAGCAGGGTGTGATGTAATCTGTTTTTGTTCCTCAGCTAGCAGATGGCTTACCTTTAAGTAATTTCCAATATGTTAAGAGATCAAAAAGCCATCCTCCCGCCACCGGAGCCAGTAATCGTTCTTCTCTGCTGGGGGTTGCTGGGTACTGTGGAGGGATATGCAAAGGCTTCTGGCATTTCCAAAGATAGAAGGCCGACATTTCTTCAGACTTTGAAGTTAATAATCCTTCAGAAGTTGAGAAAACTGAGAGGTTTTTTTTTTTCCGGAGTCCTTTTAATGTTCTATATGCCATGTGTAAAAGTAAATATGTGTAAGTAATCACCAGAGGAGGGTGGGCATTAGACAGGGAGGAACACTTGGAGACTCTAGCATGTCCTTGTTGGAACACTTGGTTGTGGAGTGTTGGGCTGGACTGAGCTTCTTTTGCAATAAGCTCTTTGGAGAACTTCGTCTCTGAGTTGAATGCCCCAAGAGCCAAGTTCTGAACAAAGAGCGTGGTGGTTGTGTTTGCTGTCTTGGTTGAGTGAATATTGAGATTTCACTGTGTGCCTTTTCATTCGGTTCCAATATAACTGCTTTATGTGATGCCTGGAGGAGCCCTGGGCTCATGGATTTAAAGCTAGAAGAGACCGTTTTTGATTATTGGAAGTGGTCTATTTGTGATGGGACAGAAGCATTTATATCCAGGTTTCTGTTTATCTTAATCCTAAAGAGAGGGGTGTGTGTGTGTGGGGGGGTGTATGGAGAGAGAAGCATATAAAAGAGAACTATATATACATACACATACATATCTACAGATAGATAGATAGATAGATAGATAGATAGATAGATAGGTAGGTAGGTAGATAGACATACAATTTTCCTTCAATCTAACATTCCTTCCTTGAAGGGAACCAGATTTAACTGGAGAAAAACAAAATTGCTTTTTTAAAAAACTGAGGAGGACTTTTTATGTCCACTAACTAATGGAACCTTACTGAATTGCCAGGTGAATCTCATTTAAGTTGTGCTATACTCTCTCCTTTATTTGTTTTTCTGCTTGCCTTTGGCAGGCTTGGTTTCATTCTCATCCTTAAATGAACTATTCTCAAACTCATCTTGGTTCATAATTTTTGAAGGATACCTCCACATGATGGTGGTCTAAGATTGGGGTGGTTCTTAGATATGGGCTTTCAATGTGAACAATAATCCCATGGGTTTACTTTCCTACCTTCTTTACACTTAATGGGTTTCAGTTGTTGACTGGAACAGTAGCAAATAGAAAGAAGATGGGTAAATGAATATCTTATAGCCAAAAGAAGGGGCAAAATTTCAATCAACAAACATTTATTTTTACTTAAATATTATTTTATTTTCAGTTAAAGGTTTTCCTTCTTTCCTTCCCCCTCTCCCTTACCCATTGAGAAAGCAAGAACAGAACCCTAGTTTCAAACATGTACAGTCAAGCAAAACAAAGTCCCCTATTGGCTGTGTCCACCTCACTCTAATATGTCTCTCTCTGTACTTGGGATCTATCACCTCTCTGTCAGGAGGTGAGTGGCCCGTATCATCATTACCTCTGTAATCGTGAATCAACAAATTAATCAGCAAAAAATTAAGCATACACTGTGTGTCAGGGACTGGCACTGGGTCTGTGAAGGAAAAAATGGAACTTGCATTCTATAAGGAAAGACAACATGTCCATATATAGGCAGATGACAACTATATTTAAAATTGATCCACATGATTTCATTGGGATGTGGAAGGGTGTGTGTGTGTGCTTTCAACCAGGGCTGGAGTGGGGACCAGGAAAGGCTTCATGTTGAAGGTGTTTCTTGAGCTGAATCTTTTTTTTTTTCAATTAAACAAATGCTTTATTAACTTCTGGTTTACATCATTCATTTCAGCCAGATTTTGAGTTACAATTTTTCCCCATTTTTCCCCTACCCACCACCCCAGAATAGCAGTCCCACAGGATATCCCCTCATCCAATCTGCTCTCTCCCATATCTTCTCCCATACCCCCTTTGACTTTACCATTAGGGCAAGGTGAATCTCTGTGCCCAAATGCCTGCACATCTTATCTCTCAATTACATGAAAAATAGTATTAATAATAGTATTTATATACATTTGAAACATTTAATTTTAAAACTTCGAATTTCAGATCCTCTTGAGCTGAATCTTAAAGAAAACTAGAGTCTAAGAGGTGAAAGTGAAGAGGGAGTGCAAAGAGAGGAAAAAAAAGAGGAAGAAAATACGGAGTGAAGTGCTAGTCGTTAGGCTTTACTTAGATGGAAATAACAAAGAGATACATTTCAGATGATATGAGAACTATTTCTTGACACTTCGAATTGTGTAAGAGTGAAACAGGCTGTCTGCAAAGGGTGTGCAGTCCCTCAGAGGATGTCTTCAAGGAGAGACTGGATGGCCACTCTTTGGGTGTGTTATAAGAATGATTCTTTGGGGGAATTGATTGGAGTTATATAAGTTCCCTTCAAACTCTGAAATTCTGCAACTGGTTATGGGAAGTGGAATTGCATTTTATTTATTTATGAAGGAAAAGGCTGCTTCTCCCAGGATGCATCCAGTCAGCACACATATATGGATGCCCATGCCACCTTCAGGCAACACGAGCATCATTTTGTGTTTTTGTAGAAAACTCCCAATGTTGAAACTCCTTTCACCAATACAAACCTATAATTTAGAATTTCCTAGAGTCTAAGAACTTAGTTAATTTGCCCATAGTCACTCATTTTAAATGTGTCAGAGGAAGGAGTTGAACTCAATTCTTTTAAGACCTGCCTTCCATCCACTTCACAGTGATGACTCAGCTTGGGGTCTATTATACAGTAGTAGTAGTAGCAGCAGCAGCAGCAGCAGCAGCAGCAGCAGTAGTAGAAGAGTTGGTGTTGTTATAGTAGTAGTAGAAGTACTTGTGGTAGTAGTACTAGTAGTTATGGTAGTAATAGTGGTTGTGGTGGTATTAGTAGTAGTAGAGGTAATAGTAGTAATAGGTACAGTGGATAGAGTGCAGGGCCTAGAGTCAGGAAGTCTCATCTTCCTGAGTTCAAATATGACCTTAGATACTTACTAGCTGTGTGACCCTGGGCAAGTCACTTAACCTGCTTGCCTCCATTTCCTCATCTGTAAAATGAGCTGGAGAAGGAAATGGCAAACCACTCCAGTAGCTTTGCCAAGAAAACCCCAAATGGGTCATGAAGAGTCAAAGTCTACTGCAAAACAACTGAACAAAAACAATAACATTATGTATTATTAGGCACTGTGATAAACACTTCACAAATACTATTTCACTAGATCCTCACGACATCCCTGGGAGATAGGTCCACTTTATAATGGCCAACAGAGCATAAGTGACTTGCCCAAGGTCACAGTAAATGTCTGAGGCTATATTTGAATACCAACTCCAGCCCTGGTGTTCTATTCACTGTAACACTTAGCTGAGTTCTCCCATTCTTCAGACACTCTAGCTATGGTGCTATATTTCAGTATCTCACAATACTTATATTCTTTTTTTTTTTTTTGCTTTTTTTTTTTTTTGGAGGGCAATTGGGTTAAGTAACTTGCCCAAGGTTACACGGCTAGGTTTTTTGTTTGTGTGTGTTAAGTGTCTGAGGCCGGGGCTAGGTTTTTTGTTTGCGTGTGTTAAGTGTCTGAGGCCAGATCCGAATTCAGATCCTTCTGACTCCAGGGCCAGTGCTCTACTCACTGCGCCACCTACCTGCATTCAACGTTCATGAAGCTATTTTTCTTAGACTCTGATTCTTATGACTCCTTATGTAAATTAAATAATTCCTGTCCCTGTTTCCCACTTAATCTCCCTTCTGATGCTTAGAAACTGCCTCCCTTTACCCCCTCCTTCAACCTTAAACAACCCCATGTACTTTGGGAAAGGCACCAGTTTGAGATCTTTTTCGAGGCTGTCATATTCTACATTATGAGCAAACATACCTGGTAATTGAAGTAGGAAAGTCTCTTTCCTGGGATATCAGTTTAATCAAGCATTTAATAAAGGCACAACCTGAGAGTTGAAATCTATTTTCTGACATATAATTAGATCCAAGCATTCTGGTGAGGCTAGAAATGTAAGATGAGGAGTAGAGTTATTCCTTTGGACATTGATATCTTATGTTTGAGGCAGTGTTACATATTGGATAGAACTCTGAACTGGGAGTAAGGAACCAAGGGTTCAGATCCTGCCTCTGACACTTGCTAACTGTTAGACATCAGGCAAGTTACCTGACCAATCTGAGCCTCAATTTCCTCATTTGTAAAGTGACGTTAATAATAGCTGTAGTAGCAGCATGAGATTTGGCGTGGTGTAATGGAGGCAGAGCCAGTCCCAAAGTCAGAAAGATCTGGCTTTAAATCCTACCTTGATATACTGGTTGCATGACCGCCAGGTCATTCAGGGTTCATGACAACAAATCGTTTAACTTCTCATTGTCCCTGGGCAACTCTCTAAAACTATAAATTGCTGAAAAATTGCTGATCTTTGTGGGTAGGAGTTTCTTCACCAGGAGTTCCCCATATTAATTGCAAGGCCAAACAAACAAACAAACAAACAAAAAACATCTCTAGGTTCTTATGACATTCAATGAGATAATGTTTATAAAACAATTTTGCAAACTTTAAAGCAATTTATCACTCAATCAATAACCATTTATTTATTGCTTACAAAAGAAACTGTGCCTACCCTCAAGATGACACAGTAGCTAGAGTACTGGGCTTGGGGTCAGGAAGACCTGAGTTCAAATTCTGCTTCAGATGCTTAAGAGCTATATGACCCTGGGAAAATTAGGGGGCTGGATTAACTGATCTTTAAGGTTCTTCCCAGCTCTGAATATAGGACTCTATGAGAATCAGATCATTATTATCAGAAACTACAGAGTTCATTCTTAAGGGCCTCAGATTTACTGGGTGAAGTGGGCTTTGTATGGAAATTGTAGAACAGGAAACATTTTGTTGCACCTAGCAAAAATTTAGCACTTACCAAATACTTGGAAAGACCTAGTCAAGTAGCTAAAATGATACCTCAGGAGTGCTATTTTTCATAAACTGAGAAATCCTCACATTCCAAATAGAAACACCAAAATGTCCTTGAAAATTCAGTTTCATGTATAATCATCTTTTAAAAATTATACTGTTATGAAAGTGCTTTTTTATTTCATAAATTAAAAGTATAAGGAAAGAAAAAGAAAATTTTACAAAGAAATTGTACTTTACTAGAGAAAAAAAAACCACACAACTTGTCACATATAATCACCTAGCACATTGACCCACAAAAAATTTAAAAGTAACTTTAAAAATAGATGTCATATTGAAAACTTATAACCCTTAAGTTATATGGGATGAAAAGCTCTCGAAAGGTAGAGACCAAAGGCAAGAAATCAAAACTATATGATATGAGGACAAAACTATATAAGAAGCATTATATCATCAATCATCATCATCCTGCCTGTTATTGGAATTGTCGTGAAGTTGAGCTTATAGCCCAATTATTTTTTACTCAGTTACAAAGTTCATCATTTTATCCACTGGCTCACTAACTAGTTGTGAAAGCCAATGTGATTGGTATGACCCCAGTCCTCAAAATGTAGTAATACTGAGGCTAACAAAACTAGACTTTGGGCATTAATTACACTCCCCCCACCAAAAAAAAAACCTTGTTGCTGAATGACAGAGTTAAATTCCTCATGCCTGCCCCTCATTTCTAATGTCTTATGAGGCAATTTAGAAAATAAACTCATTTCACTGGTCCCTATTATACTATTATCTTCCCCGATGTATAATAGGGAAGCCAGATCTTTGTTTAAAGCTCTTAAGTTTGAGGGGCGGCTGGATGGCACAGTGAATAGAGCACTGGCCCTAGAGTCAGAAGGACCTGAGTTCAAATCCAACCTCAGATACTTAACACTTACTAGCCGTGTGACCTTGGGCAAGTCACTTAACCCCAACTGCGCTCCAAAAACAATAAATAAAAATAAAACTCTAAGTTTGAGTCCTTTAGAGGACAAAAGCTATTGGACATTCCCTATCGGGAAACATTCCCACTTTGTGCTTCCCTTGGCCAAGGGCAATGGGAGCCACCCACTGAAACTGATCCCCATTGGCATCTGTTTTCCTCTCCCTTTGTGAGTGGAAACAATGTTTCGTTAACTGCAATTCCCATGTGGCTCTTTGGTGCTACATTTAGGCTCTTCTGGACCCCAATAGTCCACCAAACATTTAACATAAAAGAATAGAATGATGGCTACTTGTCCTGAGACTATATCTGAGCTCCATCAAACATAATGAAGAGAGGAACAAAAGAATAACAAGAAAAAATTATAATCACAGCTCACTTTTTATAGCATTATAAAACTGTGGTTGAAATATCATTGTTGTTCAGTCATTTCTGACTCCTCATGACCCCCTTTGGGTTTTTTTTGTCAAAGATACAGGAATGGTTGGCCATTTCCTCCTCAAGCTTATTTATAGATGAGGAAACTGAGGCACACAGGGTTAAATGACTTGCCCAGAATCACACAGCTAGCGTCTGAGGTCAGATTTGAACTCAGGTCTCAGCACTCTCTCTACTATGCTATCTAACTGCCCTAAATATTACTATGTTATTATTAGCATTAATAATAAAAATGACAATCATAACAACACATTTATGCCATACTTTCGGGTATATATATCCACAATACCCCTCTGAGGTTGAGTATAAGAACATACCCTCTGAAGCCACAAAAGGAAGAAATCATTATCCCATAGGGAGAGAAGATGATTTCTCCCTGAACCACATCAATCTGTAACGGGTTGATAACAATCTCAGAATTAGGTTGATAATCTGTCATCTAAACCCATGGCTTGCCTACATATTATGGCTCCCTTTTCAAAAGAAAACTCCCTGCCTCTAATGAATGAAGAACCATAATTCCAGGAGACACCTTGGTCAATCCTTCTACCCACCAGTCAGCACTACCCACCATGCCACCCCATCTCAAGCATCCTGGAGCTCGTGGCCTTTCTGGAATGCACAGGAAATGAAGGCTGCGTGTCTGTAACTGTAACACACAGTAAAAAAAAAAAAAAAAAAAAAAACAACCAAAAACCAAACCCGCAGCTCAGCAGTGAGCACACAGCACTCTCTGCATTCCGACTGTGTCCTGGGCAAAGACTTTTTTACTTCATACATCATTCACAACTTGCTACAGGGATTCCACAAAGCCTGTACATACCCTTTACACAAAGAAAAAGCAGAAAAGGAGCAGACCCAGGAAAGAAAAGATCCTGAAAGCGTATCTGCTGAGTGAGGAACTTATCATCAGGGAAATTAGTGCGGCACAAAGCAGCCAAGGATCTAAATCAATTAAACAAATGGAGTTTCCCATTCTGTTAACACATTTTTAAAAGTCCAGAGGATTTCGGTCTCCATCACTGTGAGGCTGTGTCATTTGCTCCCCAGGCACTGGTGCCATGAGGAGCAGTGCAGCAGAAGGTAGAAATCTGGAACTGATTTTTTTCCTTCTTTTTCTCATTGTAACCAGGAAGCATGCAGAGTTTGTTGTACTATCTGCGCACACAAAGTCCCAGGAGCCCTGAGAAGGGCCACCCAGCAACATGAAAGTTTGCTCTTCTACAAACTCAGAGCCCTTACCTCCCAAGGCTTTGGTGAGGATCAATTAAGATAGTAAGTGTAAAGTACTTAGCACAGTGCATGACTTGTAGTAGGTGCTTAACAAATGTTTGTTATAATAATTATTATTACCTATAAAATAGAGATTATAATAGCCCCTAGCTCCCACTGTTATTGTGAGGATCAAATGGGAGAGTAAGGGCAAAGTACTCAGAAAAGTGCCTGGCTCATAGTAGGTGCTTAATAAATATTAGTTATAATAATAATAATTACTATTATTATCATCTGTAAAATGGGGAAAATAATAACCCCAACTTCCCAGGATTGTAGTAAGAATCAGTTAAGATAAGTGTGAAGCACTTAGTTCCCAGCACATAGTAGGTACTTAATAAATGTCAATTATAATAATAATCATTATTATTATCTGTAAAATGGGGATAATAATAGCCCCAGCCTCCCAGGATTGTTTTAAGAATCAATTAAGATAATTAGAAAGTGCTTACCATAGTTCCTGGTTCATAGTAGGAGCTTAATAGATGTTAGTTATAATAATAAATATTATTATTATCTGTAAAATGGGGATAATTATATGTTGGTGATGACTGGCTTTGTTATATTTATCTCTTCTGAGCAATGTAAGTATCTAAGACAATTCCCAAAAAACTCATGATGGAAAATGCCATCCACATCCTGAGAAAGAACGTTAGAGTCTGAATGCAGATGGAAGCAGACTATTTGCTCTTTTGTTGGTTGTTTTTTCTTTGTCATGGTTTTCCCTTTTCTTCTGATTCTTCTTTCACAAGATGATTAATGTGGAAACATGTTTAATATGATCATATATGTATAACCTATATCAGATTGCTTATCATCTTGGGAAGTGGGGAGTGGGGGGAGGGGAAGAAAATTTAGAACTCAAAATCTTATAAAAGTGAATGTTGAGAACTAAAAATAAATACATTTCTTAAAATGGGGATAATAATAGCACCTACCACCCAGTGTTGTTGTAAGGATCAAATGAGATAAGCACAAAGTGCCTAGCATGGTACCTGGTACAGAGTAAGCTATATATATATATGTGTGTGTGTGTGTGTGTGTGTGTGTGTGTGTGTGTGTGTGTGTGTATGCATATATATGTATATATGTATGTGTATGTGTATATATATGCATATATATGTATATATGTATGTGTATATATATATGTGTGTTAGCTCTTGGTTATTATTGTGCCGAAGAGAATTTCCTATTCATTCCACTAATGAAAAAAATCCATACCAGCAATAGATACCGGAGGCCCAAATCCTTTACTCAAGTGCTTACATTCTTGGCTCTTTCTTTCTATTGTTGCTTTGATGTGATAGGAAATTGATCCAAATCAGAATTTTTCCACTGTAAGTTGAAATGCCATACTCCTCAATGACTTTTTTTCAAAAAAAAAATTCAAATTTGTTATTTATTTATTTTAAACATTCTTTTCTTTTTAAAATTTTGAGTTTTAAATTCTCTCCTTCCCTCCCATCTATACCCCACCTGCTGAGATGGCAAGCAATGCCATATCAATTATACATGTGAAATCATGAAAAACATATTTCCATATTAGCCATACTTCAAAAAAAAGGAAGAAAAATAAAGTAAGAGAATTATATTTCAGCTTGCATTCAGAGTTCATCAGTTCTCTCTCTCTAAAGGAGGATAGTGATTTTTCATCATGAGTCCTTTGGAATTGTCTTGGATCATTGTATTGACCAGAGTAGTCAAATATTTCACAGTTAATCATCATTACAACATTGCTGTTACTGTACACAATGATCTCCTTAATTCTTCTCACTTCACTTTGCATCAGTTCATATAGGTCTTGCCATGTTTTTCTGACATTCCCCCCTTGTCATTTCCCAACAGCACAGTAGTACTTCACAATCATACACATAGCTTGTTCAGCCATTTCCCAATTGATAGACATCCCCTCAATTTCCAATTCTTTGCCCCCACAAAAAAGGCCACTATAAATATTTTTACACCTATAGGTCACTTGATGACTTTTAAAAGATTTCACCATGCTCCAAAAAATAATTTTCTGCAGCCATCATTATAACCAGCATCTTGCCAAACATAGCTGTTTTACCTGACTCCTTATGAGATGTGTAATCGTTCCCGTTAATAATTTCCTTCAAGATAGATTTCTATGGTTCATCCCATTTTGACAAGGACCCCGACACCCCCCTTCTCAAAAGTCTTCAGTACCACCTTCTTGCTTCTTAGAAAAAAAAATAAACTCCTTTGCTTGGCATTTAAAGTCTTTCACAATCTGGTTCCAACTAATCTGTCCAGATTTATTTCCCATTAATCCCTTCACAAATTCTACATTCTGACTAAAACTGTTTGCTCCCTCTTCACCATACATGATGCACACACACTTCCCCTTGCCTGGAACATTTACCCCACCCCCCCATATCTGCCTTACAGAATTCCTCCCTCCCTCCAAGGCTTAGTTTAAGCACTACTTCCTACACTCATCCTTTCCTAATCCCCAGTTAATTAGGGCTTTCCTGCAATAAAATTACTTTGTATTTACTTAGTATGTGTTGCATATAAAACTTCCCCAAATACCCCATATGTAGAATGCAAGTTCCTTGAGGGCAGGGACCATTTCATTTTTGTCTTTGTATCCTTGTTACTCATACATAGGAGATGCTTAATAAATGGTGTTGAATTAAATCTAGTTCAGGTTCTTTAACTGGCAGATGAGGAGACTGAGATCCGGAAAAGAAAAGTGATTTTTTCTTGTCAGTGACACAAAGTAACAAGGAAAAGATTTGAATGATATTATCTAACATTTGTCTGGCCTCAGACGCTGACTGGGCAAGTTACTTAATCTCTGTTTGCTTTAATTCACTGGAGAAGGAAATGGCAAATTACTCCAGTATCTCTGCCAAGAAAACCCCTTGGACAGTATGTTCTGTGGGGTCACAGAGTCAGACAAGAGTGAATGATTGAACAATAACAAGCTAACATTTATACAACACTTTTAGGTTTGCAGAGTGCTTTACATAGATGTATTGCATCATTTGATCTTCACAACCACCCCATTTTACAGAGGAGGAAATTGAACCAGTCAGAGATAAGTGACTTACCCAGGGTCATACATCTAGTAAATATCTAAGGAAGGATTCAGACCTAGGTGTCCCTAACTCTAAATCCAGGGTTCTATCCACTAAACCACTTATATGACTCCAGGTTCTTTGACCCTAAATTTAACATATCCAAGAGGGTTTAACTCAGAGCTTCATTGGAATTGTAGCCATCACTGCATTTTCTGAATGGAGAAAAGGACACACTGTCCTTCAAAGTGTGTTTATTATGGGTCTGGAGATGTAGACAGATAGGTTCTCCTGAATTCAGTCACCAAATGCTGCACTTCAAACACTTGTATTTAATTCGGGCATCCCTCCCCAGCCCTACTCAGGTCTCAGATGGACCTCCTTCCCATATCGTGAAGAAATGCAGTTGAAGAGGCAAGTCCACAAACCACATTAAATAAGGGAATTTTAGAGCTTTACAAGACATTGGGGATCAGCCAGTCCATCCCACCTTGGCTGAACTGGTCACTGAGCACATTCAATTCACAGTATACTTGGAAGCACATACTATGGACAAAGCACTATACTAGGGATATGTAAATATTGGAAGGATCTATGGTTATCATTGGAATCTTATTCTACCAACCAAGGTCTCTGAAGGTTTATTATTGAGCAGATGAGTATTAGGGTAGAGCTTCTTAGTGTGTGTGTGTGTGTGTGTGTGTGTGTGTGTGTGTGTGTGTGTGTGATGGACCCTTTTGGCAGTCTATTGAAGCCTACAGATCCCTCCTCAGAAGAATGTTCTTAAAGGCATAAAATAAGACAAATAAAAATCATAGGATTGAAAAGTAAATCAGTTAATTGGAATATAGTTATGAACATGTTTAAAGTTCATAGATTCCAAGTTAAGAACTCCAAAGCTGGGAAGGGATATCCCCTAAGAGAACAAGTGACTTGCCTAGGTTTATGTAGCTAGTAATTGTTGTGGGAAGGACTTGAATCCTGATCTCCTTGACCATAAGCCCAGCCCTAATACTCTACTCACTACAATGTGCTACTATCCTAGGCACTAGGTTTTCAAAGATGAAAATGACAAGACCATGATCAAGGAACTTGCCATCTAATGCAGGTTGTTATGTGTGTATGTATGTATTTATGTGTGCATACACACCCGCACACACACATATACAGACATATATAGATATATCATAGTATAAAGTAGGTTGTGGTCACAAAGGAGAGATTCCAAGATCTAAGAAAATTTTACTACCTGTGTGACCTTGGACAAGTAAACTAACCTCCCTGGACCTCAGTTTTCCCATCTGCAAAATGAGAGACTTGGACTCGGTGACCCTTAAAGATCCTTTCCAGGTCTAAAATGATGATCCTTTGAGAATATGTCATTGAAGGTTTAAAAACCTTGAAAGAAGGCAAGTGACATGATCAGAGCTATGCACTAGGAAGGTTAATGTGACATCTATATGAAGGAGAGATTGGATGGGGACAGCAGTTAGCTCTCTCTTAGGTGAAAAGTAAGGGAAGCTGCTAGGGTATGCTATCAAGGTAGTGGCAGTTCAAGTCAAAAAAAAAATGGGACAGGCATGAGAAAATTAAAGGGGTAGCATTGACAAAACTCAGCAAGTGATTAGATTGAGGGATGCATCAAAGAAATTAGAGCCTTGATACTGGGACAATAGTGGGGTCATCAATAGAAACAGATTAGCTGGCAGGAAGGGGAAGTGGAGCAGAAGTCCATGCACATTGTTAGATTACTTGAAACCAGATACTTTGTATAAATGTGTAGGCCCTTATTGGTAAGCAGACCAATGGAAAGTGTAGTTTTCCTAGTGGGAAGGTGGGACCAAAGTATTATGGAAAGGTAAGCCATGAAGGCTGGAGCAGTCTAGGGATTTGTATCAGGCCAGCAGCCAGTTGCAAAGGTAGAGAGTATTGCTACTACAAACTGAACAAATAATCATCAGCAGTTGGAACCTAGTCTGGATCACTGACCTGCTTATTGGAGTGTCCTGCATGGAGAGAATTGGTTGCTGCCCTGAAACCTGGTGAATTTCTCCCCTCTCCATTTTCTCTCACGCTTTGTCTCAACTCTGCTTGGCAAACTGGCATATCATATCCAGAGAAGTTATCTCCAAAGAAAGATAGACTGACCTTTATTGCATTCTGAGTATTTGCTATAAATGACTGAACCATACACTATGGGTAATGTCAAAGGGAAACTCTGGGACCAAAAGCACAAGATTTAACCATAAGCCTATTTTAAAGCTTTCTTTCCCTGGAGACACAAAGTGAAGTTTCACATTGTTTCATCTAAATTACTAAACCTTATTGGAACAAAATAGCCATGGAGTTGAGAGTGAGCTTTTTAGAGGTACCTTCTTTGACTCCCTTATCCCCAAAATCAATTCATTTTTTCAAATTAAGTAAGCATTTATTAAGTTCTTACTATTTGTTAGGTACTAATGTAAACACAGGGAATTAAAAAATAAAAACTGCACTCAGGGAGCTTAGATTGTATTGAATGGAATAATATGTACCCACATAAGGAAATAGAAAACATTTACAAAATAATTGGGAGGAGAGGAAATGAGTGGGAGAGACAAAATGGGATAATAAAGAAACAATCCAGTGAGCTCAGTCTAGGAGGATTAAATGTCCTTGATCACAACAAAGACCTTAATGATTCTTATTCTAAGATGAAATGATAGCAATGATGATTTTTGGTTTTTACGTTGTACTTTAAGGTTTACAAAATGCTTTACATTCATTATCTCATATGGTCCTACAACAACATTTGTCTTGCTCAAAAAATAAAAAGCTCCTGCTGAAAACAATTCTGTGGTATGATTGTCTTCTATATGAAGGTTATGAATAAAATCACTGTTGAATGTTACAAAGGCTCAGAAACTGTCGTGCATTGCTGTATATTTAGAAATACCCTGAGTTTTTAATTATCTGAACTAGGGAATTCATGAACATTGGGTGATGGCTCATTGAAATGTTGATACATTTGAATCTGTCTCAGTATGAATTTGGAGGTAGAAAGTGCAGTGCCACTCCCTCTTCTGGCTCCCACCTTTGGAATGTGGACATTGGCTAATTTCTTTGCTTTTTGTATGGAAACTCAGGTAGCTAGTAGACCAGGAAACCAAAGCCACAGAAACTCACTCTCTTGATTTTCATGCTCAACAATCCAACTCAATTTCATAAATATTTATTAAGCTATCTACCATGTGAAAAGCATTATTCTAAGCACTGGGAATACTAAATAAATATCATCCCCGATTCTAAAGGACCTTACATTCTAGTAGAATTTACTTTCATCATCTTACAGCCAGAGAAACTAAGGCATAATGAGGCTAAGTGACTTGGTCAGACAATTGTAGTCAGTGATATTAACTGTGACCAAAACTTATGTTCTTTTGATGCCTAAGTAACTTGACTTCCTGAATAGGACATGAGAAACATTATAGTAAGGAACAGAAAGTTCATAGCAAAAGACAAGAAATAGACAATTCTCATATAAAGATGAGTTCAAAGTATCTCTATCAAGTAAGCTGATGAGTTGATAAATAGTGTGAGGCTTAGGAATAAATAGGAGTCTAGTGATTTTACCATATGGAAGTTTTAATAGTTTATTTTCAGCGGTACTAGAGGCAGAGACCCATTTCAAGGCACTTGCTCACAAAGACAAAGTTATTTTCATAGTTGTGGAAATGGAGTGAAATCTGTTAGCCAGAAAATATGCAGAACTTTGGTTGGCAGAATTATTTCATCAACCAGAATTCCCTTAGAAGACTTTATACTAGTGTGGGACTTTTAATGAAAAGCTCTTCCTGACAAAGACAGCATCTCTTTTTAAAAAAAAAACACAACTTTTTAATATAATCCTGAAAGATCAAGGGAAACTATTGAAAAATCAGGTGAAGAGCTTTGGGCATGTCTCCTACCTATGTTTGCTTGAGGATTTTGAGGCATTTCTGTTCTAATGGTATGAATCAGCAAAGAACCTTCTAATATCATTTTTATGAGGGCCAGTTTTTTGTTCAAAGCAAGATGAGATGGCAAAATAGAATGGTATTCTTTGGCACAAAGGCTTGATTATGACAGGAATTTTAAAAACCTTTCTTTGAATGCAGTGCTTTTCCCAGGGAGGGACCCGTGGAACTTCACAGACCATATCCTAGCCATGTCTATTACTGATGAGGAGGCAACTTCCTTATGGGTTGGAAGGAAGCAGGCAAGTGCCTTGCTGCCCTCATTCCTGTAGCTGAAAGAGAGAGGGTTCATCATCTCATAAGAAGATGAGATGATACTAATGATGATAAAATAGAAACCTTGAAATGTTGGTGAATTGGACTCTGGTGGTACCATTAATTGTATTAGCATGCCAGTCTGTGTGATGTGTTGGTGTTCAGTAATGTTTTAGTCGTATCTGACTTTTTGTTGCCCCATTTGGGTTGGCAAAGATACTAGAGTGGTTTTCCATTTCCCTTTCCAGCTAGTTTTACAGATGAGGAAACTGAGGCAAACAGGATAAAGTGACTTGCCCAGGGTCACATAGTTAGTAAATGTCTGAGGCCAGATTTGAATTCAGGAAGATGATTCTTCCTGACTAGACTAGACATTCTATCCACTATGCCATCAAGATGTAGCTTTGCCTATAACTCTAAGACATAAATGAAATGGCATATAGTTGCAGACCTATCCAACTTAAAACTATCTTGATGATCAACTTAACACAGAGAATTGAGATTGAGTGGCAGTCCCTTACATTCCAGTACCATAAGAAGCATCATAAATTGGAATACACCAGGAATATCAATAACATACCACATGTTGGAAATGCTTTATTACATAGTACAATAACTGGGCAAATTAGGAGTACATATGACTATACTGAAAACATGACTATGTACCAGGACTATACCATTAACAAAACTGGTAACAGATCTCACCAGTTATAATCAAGTCGTACATTCTACTTTTTGTCAGTAATACCATCAATTCCATATCACCCAACAAAATGTAGTCACTCACCAATACAGGACAACCATAAAAAATAGCTTCATCACTAAACCTAGATTAGGCAAAATCACAGATGAAATCAAAGTTCTACTAAAATATGGAGAGGGAAAAGTTGAAAATCTTCATTTATGAAACAGCTAATAAAAAAATCAATGATATCTCAAATGAATTTGAAAAAGAGATGGGCATACTTAGACTGGAATTCCAAAAAGCGCTTCTTGAGTTTGACAGGACGAATCCAACTAACAGACCAATGAAATCAAAACAAATATTTAATTTGCTATTTTTCCACCTTTAAAACTTTGAAAACAGTCACATGTAAATGAGTTGATGAACCATAATGCCCTATAGACATCTTCAACTTGTAACTCAGTCATTGTTCTGCTTCCACAAAGGTACTCTCAGTACATTGATCTGAGAAGTAGTTCTCTGTCTGGGAATGAGAAAAATCTTAGTTTCCTCAACATTTTGTCTGAGTCCGTGTTTCTTCTCAAATTGATTTTTTTTTCCCAAATGCTTTATTAACTTCTGGTTTACATCATTCATTTCCACCAGATTTTGAGTTACATTTTTCCCCGTTTTTCCCCTACCCACCACCCCAGAATAGCAGTCCCACAAGATATCCCCTCATCCAATCTGCTCTCTCCCATATCTTCTCCCATACCTCCTTCTCCTTTTCCATTAGGGCAAGGTGAATCTCTGAGCCCCAATGCCCGCACATCTTATCTCCTAGTTACGTGCAAAATAGTATTAATAATAGTATTTTTATATATTTGAAATATTTAATTTTAAAACTTCGAATCCCAGATCCATTCCCTTCATCTCTTGTCACACACTCCCACTGGGAAGATAAGCAATTCAATATATGTTGTATATAGCCGTGCAAAACATTACCACAGTAGATATATTGTAAAAGACTGGCTATATTTCCTTCCCACCCATCCCACCCCCCCCCACCTGGTCCATTCCTTACTTTGATCCTGTCCCTCTTCAAAAGTGGGTGCCTCCAAACTCCCCTCCCTGCAGTATGCCCTCCCCTCCATCCTCCCCCCTCTCATTCCCCTCCCCCGTACTTTTCTGCAGGGTGAGATATCCCATTTAGTATGTATGTCATTCTCTCCCTGAGCCAAATTCAATGAGAATATGGTTTTGCCTTTTTGCCTTCCTATTCTTCCCCTCTCCTGCAACTACTTCCCCTTGCCTCTTCTACATGAGATAGTTTACCCCTGCCTCTGTCTCTCCCCATCTCCTCTTACCACATTCCTCTCTCACCTCTTAACTTGACCCCTTAAGTATCATCCCTTCCCATCAAATTCGACCTGTGCCCTCTATCCATGTATACCTGTAAACGTATATACACATATTCACATATGTATTCATATGCCCATATACCCTTCTTTAATTATTTTCATAATGAGAAAGGTTTCATCAGTCAAAGTTATTGTTTTTCCATGTAGGAATGTAAATAGTTCAACTTTGATAAGTTTCTTTTGATTTCTTTTCCCTGTTTACCTTCTCAAGCATCTCTTGCTTCTTGTGTCTGAATGTCAAATTTTCTATTCAACTCTGGTTTTTTCCTCAAAAGTGTTTGAAAGTTCTCTATTCCACTGAATAACCATATTTCCCCCTGAAACAAGATACTTAGTTTTGCTAAGTAGGTAATTCTTGGTTTTAATCCCAGGTCCTTTGCCCTGTGGAAGATCATATTCCATGTCGGTAGAAGCTCAAGGTAGAAGCTGCCAGGTCCTGTGCTATTCTGATTGTGTTCCCACAATATTGAAATTGTTTCTTCCTGGCTGCTTGTAATATTCTCTCCTTGAATGGGAATTCTGGAACCTGGCTATAATATTCCTAGGAGTTTTCTTTTTGGTATCTTTTTTAGGAGGTAATCTGTGGATTCTTTCAACCTCTATTTTGCCCTCTGGATCTAAAACATCAGGGCAATTCTCCTTGAGAATTTCTTAATGGATGATTTCTAGGATCTTTCTTTGATCATGGCTTTCAGGTAGTCTAATAATTTTTAAATTATCTCTCCTGAATCTATTTTCCAGGTCAGTGGTTTTTCCCATGAGATATTTCACATTGCCTTCGATTATTTCAATTGCTTGGATCTATTTAACAGCATCTTGATTTCTCATAAAGTCACTAGCTTCCATTTGCTCCAATCTAATTCTGAAGGAATGTATCTCCTCAGTGAACTTTTGAGATCCTTTTTCCATCTGGCAAAGTTGGCTTTTTAAGGCATTCTTCTCCCCATTGCCTTTTTGGGCCTCTTTTGCCACTTGAGTTAGTCTATTTTTTAAGATGTTATTTTCCTCAGCCAGGCTGTTGACTCTCATTTCATACTTTTCCTGCATCCTTCTCATTTCTCTTCCCAATTTTTCCTCCACTTCTCTCATTTGGTTTTTAAAACCCTTCTTAAGGTCCTCTATGGCCTGTAACCAGCTGGTATTTTCATTTGGGGCTTTTGGTGCAGGATTTCTTACCTCACAGTCCTCCTCCTCTTCCATGCTTTGATCTTCTTTGACCCCAAAATAGGAGTCTAATGTTGAATTTTTCTGTTTATTTTGTTTCCTTTGCCTAGGCATGTTGCCACTTAATTACTTGACTTTTGGGCTTGTTGCCACAGTAGGACTCTGCCACAAGACAGGGGAGCTTCTGTACCAAACATTGGGGTCTTCTCAATGGCCAGAGGTATTAGTTGGGTACCCTCCCTAAAGCCCCCACACACCTGGCAAGCTGGACACACACCCCAAGACCTCCACCCCAGACCACAGTCCAGATCCAGGGAGATTAAAGCAAGAGCGATTACCCCCCAGACTGATCACCAGATCCCCCCTACAGTTCGCAGGCCAAAAAGTGAAGCTGCAACTGAAGCTGCAAAATGGCAGCTTACCATATCTCCTCAGCCACTTCTAGCCCTCAGGGGAAGAAGCTGATGCACTCCCAAATACTGGTCCCAAAGTCCATAGGGCACTAACCTCTCACTTTGTGTTGGAAATTCTGGAAAAGCCACAACTGCTGGTGTTCTGGGGTCCCTCCAGCTGGCTGCTGGACTGATCACCCTGGGGCTAAAACCGCAACTCACTCAGTCCTGGGCTTGGCTCCCAAAGTGCTGTGCTGTCAGCTCCCAGAGCACTGTGCTGGCCGCTCCCTGATGGGCTGCTGGGCTGTCCTCAGTGGGAGATTAGCTTCTCTGTGTCATTCTGTGGGTGCTGGAGCTCCAGAGGTTGTTCAGAGTCCCCCCTTTACATAATTTTGAAGTGATGTGGGCTGGAGCACCATGGAAGTGCTGTTTCTACTCTGCCATCTTGGCTCCGACCCCCTCAAATTGATTTTTTAAAACGGTTGTCTTTATATAAATATTCTTTTTGTCCTGCCCCCCTTTCAGTAATCAAAATGTCTTCATTAGAAAGAATCTGTGCCTTACATATAAAAAAGACCCAATTATAGGGAGAATGCCAGAACATTTGATGTCTACATGAAAATCTTTTGTCCAATTCAAACATGCTACCACACAATAACATCAAGCACAATTGATTTAAAATTAGCCTTCAGCAAGATAGTTTAAGGTCATTATAGTTTTGCCTTGCCTTAAATCCTTTATCATCTCTCCTAAATAGAAGTAAGACTGGCTTCCAAACAAACAAACAAAAACAAACAAACAACTTATCTTACACAGATGACATAAAACTATATTACTGCACTAACAAATACATTAAACAATTCCTTCATCTCATGGCATTTTTCTCTAATGATAATAAAATGTCAACAAAAAGAACTTGATATATATAAAAGACTTGATGGTTTTGTTTTTGTCTTTATTTTCCCTATACCTAGTACAGCAACTTTGACATAGTAGACAGAATCCATACTAAGGTGTGGTGCCTGGTCCTTTGTCCTAGGGCAACAAATTTAGAGGGTACCTGTAGTACACATAGAAACAACAGAGCTTAGCAAATAGTTAAATTAGGAAGCAAATAGGTGGTGGCTCTGCTTCTTCAGTCCCACTAATTCCAACCCAACTAGGCTAAGCATGCATTGTCCCACTTGCCTTGGGTACAGCTTGTGGTACTTTCATAGGTTGCAAAAATTCTAGGTTACAGCTTAAATAATGGATGTTTATTACGTGTCTATTTAATTGGCTTGAATCTGGATGTGTGTTAGGCATCCCAATGCTGTTCTTCTCTAAAGAGATTAGTGATTCCTTATTCTAAAATGTATGCACGAGTCATGTGAGGATGAGCAGCTTTGGTCCAGTTCCCTCTAGCTGAGCAATCTGGAGTGATTGTGCCACATGGGATGCATCATGAGCCCTGAAATGTACTCTTTGCTTTGGTTTTGAAATGAGTCCAGCATGTTTTGAAGTGTCTTGTTGGACCTGGTGAGAGAGAGTGTGTTATTGATTAGATATCCTGGATGTCATCTGCTTGCTATCATTCAGTAATGTGATCTGCCTTTTGTGTTGACTTTGTGACTTTTTATTCCTGAATTCACCACCGTTGCAAAATCAATCAAATGTGAGTAAAAGCCAAGGCAACTTGGATGACCTAAGAAAGAGATTTCAGCTGCCAAAGAAAGCAGTTAAATAATTTTTACAAGCTCTACTGATTGTCAGAAAGATTACCTTGATGAGCCTATTTCAAATAAATTTCTGGGAGAGTTGGAGATGTGATCACCGGAATGCAGATCAGGAAAACCTTTCTATTCATTAGTGAGACACACATGTAAAAATCCCTATGCAACTGGAAAAACTCAGATGTTGCAAAAGATAACACCATAGTATAGACATTTAGAACATGCTGCTTTTATTTTCCCAAAGTCAGTATACTTTAAACCATTCCCATTCTCCCCCCAAGGCCAGATTGTAACCAGGTATAGTGAACTTCTCTGGGAAAGCATACTAGACCCAGAAGATCTGGGTTCAAATTCTGATTCCATCATTTACTAGCCAGGTGATTGTTTCATAGCGTCTCAGAGTTTCAAGGGAACTTGGAGACCTTCTAATCTAAGCATTCTTAACTTGATGTCTGAAAACTTTAAAAAAATTAATGAATGTATTGTTCAATATCCTTGGTTTCCTTTGTGAACCTCTGTTTTTATTTTTTTTTATTTTTTATTTTTGCTTTTTTTTTTTTGGCAATCAAGGTTAAGTAACTTGCCCAAGGTCACATGGCTAGGTTTTATTTTGTTTGTGTGTGTTAAGTGTCTGAGGCCAGATCTGAACTCAGGTCCTTCTGACTCCAGGGCCGGCATTCTACTCACTGCGCCATTTAGCTGCCCTGAACCTCTATTTTTAATCTAATACATTTAAACACGTTATTCAGAAAAGGAATCCATAGGCTTTGTCAGATTACCCAAGGGGTCTATGACATAAAAATGGTGGGGAACTCCCCTTCTAGTCTAGTTTGTAACTGTACAAATTTGTCCTCTACATACTGCTTGAAAATTTTTGCCCTTTTTTGATGGCCGACTATGAGGAGGAAGCCAAGGCCTCCCAAAGTAGCCTATTCCATTTTCAAATGGTTCTGATTTTTAGGAAGTTTTATTCTCACACTAAATCTGAATTTCCTTTTTTACCCCTGCTACTTCTACCCATTTCTCTGCATCCTGGACTTTGGGGTTAAACAGAACAGGTCTAATACATCTCATGCATGACAAATTTTCTCAATCCCTCTGAGAGTCTGCTTCTTCCCCAAACCTGAGCAATCAGCCCTTAAACCCAAGATTTCATGGGCATGTTGCCCCTCTCCAAGGACCAAAATCCTCCTTCCTTCAGTACCTAAGCACAAAACCTTAGAAAGTACACAAGCAGGATTATTTGGGGAATGAGGTCAGAGAATCATAGATACACAGCCAGAAAGGACCTGGAAAGGTCACTCAGTCCCAATGAGGATCCTCATTGAGGCCATAGGAGTTCAATGATTTGCCTAGAGTTGTATCGGTGGTAAATGGGAGAGTCGGGATTCAAATTTAGGTCCAGTGACTCTTGAGTTCAATCCTCTTTTCACAATTTCTTGGTTCTTCTGTCAGCCTAGTAAAGTTGCACCCAGAGTCAAAAAGTAGCCCCTCTCCCAACTAACACTCAAATGGTTTTGCTCCAAGTGAAGTAATTCCTGGTTATAGCTCTATTAATACTTCCTTCAAAACAGGAAACACAAAGCTAACCATCAACAGACCAGGTATTTCATCTTCCCCAGAAGCAGGTTATATCAGGAATCCACTTCATCGTCACAGTCTGTGGTACCAGATTCTGGGGCTTGGGCAGAACTGATCTCCTTCTGCTCTTGATTTTTATAGCCTTGCTTCCTTCGCTCCAGCATGTTGTCTCTCCCCTCCCCCCCCCTCATTAGAGTGTGTGCTACTTAAAAGCAGGGACTGTCTTTTGCTTTTCTTTATATCCCTAACACTTACTAATAATGTTTGTTGATTTATTGACTGACTACCAAGTCTTAGACCCCACTTCAGTGGTGCCTTCTTGTTGTCAAAACCCGAGCTCATTTTCCTGGCTTCCCTAATACCCAAGTCCCCTGATTAGGAATGATACAGTCTTCTTCCACTCCATTTTTTCTAGATGGGAAAGTGATACCCCCCCCCCCCTTTAAGTGGTATACTTTAAAATAGTGTACTTTTAAAGTGGTATACTTTTAAAATATTTTGAAATAAAATTCACTACAAAGCCCTGGAGAGTGGGAAGGGGATGGGAAGGTGGAGTGTAAATCAACAATGAGAAGCAAAAAATTTTGCAAGATGAAAAAGTTTTTTTGGGTTAATCCTAGTCCCATTTTCCAGCCAGAGGGAATGGTGCCTAGTCCTTCTCATCTCCTTCTTCCATTCTAATTGACATGTTTTTGTTAGGATTGGTCCTTGATGTTAGGTCAAATCTAACTCTGTGGTAGATTAAGTTGGCAAAACTCTGGGGGTATTTGTGCCTTCCAAAAACTGATCCTTGTACCTAAGTGAAAGGGTGCAAGGGCTAGGACTTAAATTAACTAGCTACCTCTCTTCTACAGTTTCCCCAGTTTGGTCATTCTGTGAGCTATCTCACCCTAGACCCCATTGACCATGAACCTGGAGAGGCCCTCCATTATCTTCCTTTTCCTGTATGGATGGGAAAGGCCTTTTTTTCTTGCTAGGTTCTCAAGCTCTCTCCCTTTTCGGCTACTTAAGTCTTGTGCTTTTCTTATATTTCTGGAGATCCCTAACTCTGAACTGTAGAAATTCATTTTCTTTCTTTCTCTCTGTGTCACTCTCTCTCTCTGTCACTCTTACACTCTCTCTCTCCCCATGACCTGTCATCGCTATTCCTAACTGGAAAGCTTAGTGACAAGGCTCCTACCTAAACTGTCTCTGCCCTTAATGATAAGACTTGACATTGGATCTTTTGGCCTAGAACCATTAGTCTGAGCTTCCATAATTTTCTAGATAGATCATAGATAGAAGATAGATAGATAAATAGATCATATTGTTAGATAAGTGATTGATAAATAATAGAAGATAGAGAAATGGGTGATAAATGAATGGATGATTGATAGATGACAGGTAGATAGATGATAGATACAAGATAAATCACAGATTAATAGATGATAAATGAGCATTTATTAAGACTTTATTATGTGAAATGTATAGTCCATGTCCTCAAGGAGCTTATATTCTTTTTAAAATAGTATTTTATTTTTTCCAATTACATGTAAAGACAATTTTTTAACATTCATTTTCTGAGTTCCAAATTTTCTTCCTCTCTCCCTTCCCTCCCTTCTCCCTGAGATGGTAAGCAATTTGATAGAGGTTTTATATATACAATCATGTAAAACCCATTTCCATATTAGTCATGTTGTGGAAGAAAAAACAATTTGCAAAAAAAAATTTACAGTTTGCCAAAGGGGGAGTGGTGAAACATCTAAAAATAAAGTGAAAATAGTCTGTTTCAATCTGCATTCAGACAAGAATCTTGTATTCTAAGGGGGGAAAGACAACACATAAATGGACAACACCTAGGCTGATTTTCTGTCTCCTTCTCTACCTATGCATACACTGGGGATCTATCCCTATCTAGTTCCATGTTTGTTAGCTGAGCTACAATAACAAATATACCTTCAAACCAAAGAGCAAAGGATGTGTCTACTGACTCAGCTACTGGCTGCAACCATTTCCCTAATTTGGGGGGCACTGGAGTACAATAATTATAAACAAAAACGCACAATACAGATAGAATAGACGTTCTCATACCTACTCCCAATAATCAGGTAGGATCATAGACCTGGTACAAAGCAGAGTGCTGATGTTGGATTCACAGGATCTGAGTTCGAATCCCCCATACTGTGTGTCTGCAGGAAAGTCCATGAACATTTCTGGGCCTCTGTTATCTCATCTATAAAATGAGACGATTGGACTAGCTCGACTCTGAGGGTGCTCCCAGCTCTGCTTCTATAATGCCATGTCCATGCTGGTAGGCCTCCAGGTGCAACATCAGCCTTGTTCCATTATGTGATAAATTTGCTCCTGGCATGAAAGGGACCTTGAGCCCCGGGACCATCAGAGTATCCATTTACCTATTTAAGAGCTATGCAGACTCAAAACAACAGGTCTTATATTAAAGCAGAGGAGCTATTCCCCCCTCTCCATTCCCTCCCCACCCTACAAAAGGATCAACTTAATGAAGATATATAGGCATTTGATGGACAGGTACTCACTTGATAATAGATCACTGTTATTTAATACCATTGAAGCTTTTTCTACCAGTGTTAGGACTTGCCTCTGCCCATAAGGATAAAGTTCATCTAATCAGTGATCTGTAAATGTGTACGGTTCATTAGGACCTGGAGAATAGCCATCAGTGTCTGCTGGGGATCTAATTACAGAATCTCATTAGCAAGGAACTCCAGGCCCACTTCAAGTCTTTTGTCAGAACCCTGTCCTATTACTTCAAGTCTCCTATCAGCAGAGCCCAAAACCAAAAGATTTGGTTCACTCGCTTCTGTTCAGTATCATTTTAGTGTATGTCCTAGGGAAAGACAATAAATATAATGTTCATTGTAAATGGCGTTGTAAAAAGAAACAGCAAAAAAAACCCAAGCCATAGAATGGTTTCATGACTTTTAAGTTTAAGTCTTTGGGGAAACTTTCTAGTTACCTTGTTTTAGGGACACAGCTTAAATCCAGCTTAATCTCTAACAGCCTGTAAAATACAGAGAAATTAATAAAACACCCACACTATAAACTTTATGGGAATTTTCTTTTAGTTTGATTTTGTGACTTATCTGATTAAATAAAATGGAGCAGGCCATTATTGAAAGCATATGTTGTTCTTCAAAGGCATGTCTTGGAGGAACGTGGGCTGTTGATTTCCTACTGAACAAGTCCTTTTACCCTATGCAGAGAATGATACACTGTATGTTGACACACTGATGCATTGTGGGGAGAATGGGGCATTGTGGGGGCCAGTGGTAGAAGATAGTGAAAGAGTCTTGTGCTGAGTTTGGGACTTTACCCTGATACAGTCTCCCTAGATTTTCAAGAGTAGCTGACAGGATGATCTACCACTTATAGCAATATTCCTATCAGAATATTATTTAGAAGAGCTAGATTGTGGGAAAGGAGTCATTGTGGATTAACCCAGTCAACCTATGGGCTGGTGGTGAGAGGCCATATGGCTTCTGAGTAAATGGAATCAGTATAGGGGAGAAATTGGGAGAATCAGTGGTTGGCTTAAGGGTCTTTTCCCCTTTGTGCCATCATCAGTACAAGGGATTTTTTTGGGGGGGAGGGGCAGGAATATTTATAGATGTCTATTGGTTCAGATTCACACCTATTTCTGCTCCAGAGGATTTATCAGAATCAAAGGAGTAATCCATGATGAGGTCAATGACCAGGTTTAGCTTAGACTGCCCTACTTGACTTCTACCAGATGGGTTTACTCCCAGATTTTCTAGACCCTAGAAGAGGATGCCTATGGGCAGGTGCTAGACATAATGTATAACAACATCATATCTACACTGTAGCCATCCTTCCTTCTCTTTCCTAGTACTCCCTTTTCTCCTGGCCTTTTCCAGAATTCTCCATACTACAATCTTTTAAACAATAGCACCTTCCAAATGAGAAACTTACTGTTTCGTAACTGATTGGCATATCTCTTCAAGATGGAACGTGGTGTGGTGATTAGTCACTGAACTGGGAGACAGGAAAACCTAGGTTCATATTCCACACTTACTGTATGACCCAAGGCAAGTCATTTAATACTTTCCCTATCCCCACCCCAACCCCTTAATTTCTTCCTTTGTAAGATGATAAAGTCGGACCAGACAGTCTATAATGTCCATTCCAGCTTTAAATCTATTAGCCTATAAGTGGGGAACCAATAAAATCTGTCTGAGTGGAGCCTTAACTCCCCTTATAAAACAGCCAGGCTGTCCTGGTCTGTCAGCTTTCCTAATGGGGTATACCATTATGCTTGGAATGAAGACCAACCCAAGAATCTCCGTGAATCCGTGAAAATGCACCGAGTCCTGAGAGCAGTTTCTTATAAGACTATAGCAAGTCCATCACAGACTAGTGTCCCTCCCTACATGGCCTGCCAAATGTGCCTGAGGCTTCAAGGACACTCACCAGGTTGTATCTTTTCCTTGCCCTTCCTGTCCAACTTCAGAGGAATCAACTGCCGCCCCATTGTGTCTGGGTGGGGGTGGCAGGGGTCCTGCAGATGAATGTTGCCCCATCATTCTTCCTTGTGGGTCCTGCTTCCCTTCCCTGCTCTCTTGGGAGTCTCTAGCTAAAACCTAATGGCCTTCCCTTAAACACACCAAATAACAGGAACTCATACTTTGATATTAGTCAAGCTGATCTGTCTCAACATTTGCCTTAAGGAAAGCAATATTTCCAAAAAATCAAATATAAATGAATTAAAGTGTGGTATGATTATTCTTGCTCCCAAGAAATTTCCCTTTTTTTTTTGGCTTTTGGAGGGCAATTAGGGTTAAGTAACTTGCCCAAGGCCACACGGCTAGGTTTTTGTTTGTGTCTGTTAAGTGTCTGAGGCCGGATCGGAACTCAGGTCCTTCTGACTTCAGGGCCGACGCTCTACTCACTTTGCCACCTAGCCGCCCCGAAATTTTCCTTTTTACAAAGGGTTTTGTGGGGTTCATTTGACTAGATGTACCCCTCTGGTCTTAAACACTAGTGCCAGATCATTAACTACTGGGGTAGGGGAAAATAGAAAGGTCATTGTCTGTTGAAGATTAATCAGAAATGAAAATATCTCAATAAGAAAATGCAATTTAACACACACACAAATTCCTGTTCAGAGCTTTTTGAAAGAAAAACAATGTATATCACACGTTACAGTTTGCAAAGTACTTACATTCTCAGTGCAATCCTCTAAGCTGAGTATTATAGGTATTATTGTTCCCATTTTATAGATAAGGAAATTGAAACTCAGAGAGTCAGTGATTGATCATGTTCATATTAATAAGCACCAGGCAAAGGTTTTGAATTCAAGTCTCTCCTAATTCTAAATCCAAAATTTCCCACTATGCCATGTTGTCTTATTCTATACAATAACACTCAAAAATTGTGTTAAGCAAATTATACCCGTAAAAATATTTTAAAAGGGGGGGGGTATTAATCTTCTGCCTTAAGGGTCCACTCACCAACCCTGTGACTGCCCAGGGTTCTTAACTTTCTATGTGTCATGGATCTCTTTGACAGTCTGGTGAAAGAGCCTAGGGACTCCTCAAAATAATGTTCTTAAAAGGTTAAACTAAAATATAGAAAAGTCAATGATATTGCTGTCTCCTGGCTTCCTTCAGACACCAGCTAAATTTAATCCCACCTTCTGCAAGAAGCCTTTCTCAATCTCCTTTGCCACCTCCATTCTGAAATTATCTCTACCTTGTCCCCTCTATATTTCTGTGTATAATTGTGCATTGTCTCCTCCATTAGACTATGAACTTTTTGAGAGTAGAGATTGTGTTTGCCTTTATTTGTATTTGCACGTGTAGCACAGTACCTGGTACATAGCAGGTGTTTAATTAATGCTTGTTGCGTTGCCTTCAAATAGTTATCAACATATATATTTTTTCAATGAGTTCAACTTAAAAACCCTCCATCTAATCCAAGACTTCCCTCCCTAGCCACCACAATTGCCTTATGGATGTTATGTGCCCCTGTTAGAATGTATATTTCTTGAAGACAGGAACTCTTTCATTTGTATCTGTGTGGGTAATGCCTAGTGTAGTATGTGAATACTGTAATTAGTGATTCATTAATAATTCATGATAACTAATAATACAAAAATAAATTATTTTTTATTTATTGAGTTGATTAAAAATTCAATCACTTCCAATTTATCCTTCTGTTCTTTTTGGCATAATAGTCTACTAAGGACATGAATTATATGGTCCCTCCTCTTTTAGATCCCATTCCATTTTACTCTGAACATGGGTTGTGGTGGTCTTCTCATTTTCCAAGGCTGAAGTGGGCCCAACTACCCAAGTAAGAAATGACCTTGGATGAAGAAGCTCCCATTACTCTAGATTGCAGAGCCGTCCAGAGGCAAGAAAAATGGTTAATTTCTTGCTAAATGTTAGAAAATAATATCTAGCCACAAGGAAAAACAATAACAGAGGGCCAGCTGTCTCTGAATTCATTGCTTCCTGGTCTAGGCCAAAGCCCTGTACCTGCCTCCCATTTTTGTCAAGGCTTCCTCTATCCTACTTTTTTCTGGAGTCAGCACGGCTGTAGCAGTTCTCAGAGTGCAGTCACAAACCTTTTAGCTTTGCTTTCCAAACATTAAGTCAGGACCTTTTGATGCCCCCGGCTTGGTTTTTAAAAGAAACAGTGGAAGCAGTAAGTAGAGATACAGATTTGTGTGCAGGAAATGAGCTGTTGGCACAGACGAAGGGTATCATTTTTTATAGAAAATTCAATATCGCATTATTGTGTATTCAGGGGGAAAGCCATAAATGCAATGTACACTTTAAATGGGGTGATAAAACATAGAATATTTTCATGGCTTTTTATCTAGACCATGCTTTGAGGCAGTTCATTCTATGTTTTCTGCTTTTTTATGATGCTATATGTTTATCTTTTGAAGGCTTTCATGGCTAAAATTGTCTTTAAAAAAAAGTTGAGGATTCTTTTCCATCAACTTCTCAGCTCTTGTCAGCCCAATATCATCTCTCTATGTGCTAAAAACAAAGGCGTCCATCTTAAAAACTCTATAATTCCAGAGCTTTCTCTGTGTACTTGCACCTTCACTACCCAACCTGCTACCAGACTCCCTTCTTGCTTACCCCCAAATAGCTTTTTGCCTTGTCTATTCCCCAGTTCTTTCCATCTGCACTGGGTTTTCCTCTCTCTCCTTCATCTTGCCACCTGGACAATTTTCCTGATCCTGGCCTATATCTGAGGACTTTGCCCAGAATAAGAGTTTATGGTTCTTAGTGACAGAAAATCCATCCTACCCGTCAAACATGCATGTTATGGGAAAGAAAACCTCATTATTGGGCTTTGGGAGGTAGGGGAAAGATGCATTTTGTATATCTGTTAAATACATTGTTATAATACCCTACAATAGCATGCAGAAGTTAGGTGGTATAGTGGATTGAGTGCTGGACTGAGTCAAGATAACTTGGGTTCAAATTTTGCCCCAGATACTTACAAGCTATGTGACCCTGGGCAAGTCACTTGAATTCTCTCAGATTCAGTTTCCTTGTAGTTAAAATGAGGCTGGTAATAGCAGCTTCTTTGAAGCACTGCTATGAGAATCAAATGAAATAATATATGTAAAACATTTTGTAAAGCCTAAATTGCTATATCACTGTTAGCTACGAGTATTCTTATATCAGATTGTTATTAACTTTTCCTTGCAAGTTAAAACTACTCTCCTAAGTATTAAGACTATGAGCCTGAGATGGTAAGGATTGAATCTCTACCCAGGAGAAAATATTTCACAGTGGAATGAGAAAGTCATAACAATGACTAACCACTCCATCATCAGATAGCACATAAATTAAATATGCTAATAAATCTAACTCTGGGATTGTTAACGAAGGTTATCTTAAAGCATACCTCTCAAATATGAGCTTTTCTTTAGGATCTATAGGAGCGTTTGTAGGGGGGGGCACAAAGACTGGAGGTCAGTTAGGTATTATAAACCAATATAATGGCTTCATTATGCAGAGTTTGGGCAGCTAGGTGGTGCCGTGGATAAAGGGCTGGCCTTGGAGTCAAGAGGACCTGAGTTCAAATCTAGCCTCAAACATTTGACCCAGAACAAGTCACTTAACTTTATTTGCTTCCATTTCCTCATCTGTCAAATGAACTAAAGAAGGAAATAGCAAACCACTCCAGTATTTCTGCCAAGAAAACCTCAAATGGGGTCACCAAGAGTCAGACAGGACTGAAATGCTTCAACAACAACAAATGTGCAGGGCTTAGTGGAGGGTGATAGAAATACAAAAAGAAAAGGAAGAGTCATTCCTACCCTCAAGAAACTTACTCTTTATTATGAAGCTAAAACCTGTAAGTAGATGTGTACATCCCTGGTCATTTGAGGAGGGAGAGAGCATTAACAAATAAGGACAAGAGGAAAGGACTCCTTCCTGTTAAAGGCGGCTCCAGAGCTGAGCTTTGTAGGAAGCTTGGAATTCTGAGAGACAGAAAGGAAGAGAGGATGTACTCCAGACATGGAGAGCAGCAGAGGTGAGAGCTGGTGGTTATATTGTCAGCCTGAGCATTTACACCTCAGGTATTAGTTCTTACGAGGGTCCAGGGATATTTCTTCCCCCTATGAAAGGACACTTCATGGTCCCTACTTCTATTACCACTATTCCTAATCATAGCTAACATTTATATTGCACTTACTATATGCCAAGCTCTGTGCTAAGCACTTTTTATAATTACTATCTCATATGATCATCACAACAACCCTGGGAAGTAGGTGCTATCATTATCCCCATTTTACAAGTAGGGAAACTGAGGCAAACAGAGGTCACACAGCTAGTAAGTGTCTGAAGCCAGATTTGAATTTGGGAATTCCTGACTCCAGGCCCAGAGATCTATCCACTGCACCACCTAGCTACTCTTTTGTGTTTCTTCTTGAGATCCTTGCCACTTCCCGAAGAATTTTGATTTGAAGACCGACTCATGGTGCTTACCCTGGGTACCAAAATCGATAGTACGTCACCGCTGTAGTGTCCTTCTGGTGAATTGGGCCAATTAGGCCAATCAGTCAACCAGCACTTGTTAAATCCCTACTTTGTAGCAGGGACCAAGCTAGGTGCTAGAGATACAAAGACAAAAGCAAACCAGTCCCTCCCTCCAAGATGTTTACATTCTATCTGATGGAAGAGATACACATAGACAAGTACCTACAGAATCAATACTAGTTAGCCAGCATGGAGAGATCAGGAGAAGCTTCATAAAAGAGGGTCCTTGAGCTGAATCCTAGAAGTAACATATTCTTTTTCTGAGGCAGAAATCAGGAAGGAGGACATTCCAGGAATGCAGAAATCAATGCAAAACCTAGAGATAGGAGTGCTGTGTGAAGAACAGAGAGAAGACCAGTTTAGCTGGACCATACATAGAGTGTGATCAGACTGAAAAGATAGATTCAGGCCAAGTTGTGAAATATTTTCCAAGTCAAATAAGAATTTATATTTGATTCTAGAGGTAATTAGGATCCGATGGGGTTTATTGAATAGAGGACCATCATGGTAAGACCCTAATCACTTTAGAAGCCGTTTGGATTGGAGTGACAGGAGGCTTGAGATGAGACCATTAGGAGGCGGCTGTAGTAGTCCATTCTAGAGGTGATGAAGGTTTAACTCACATGGGGATGTTAGGGTAGGGAAGAGGGAATGAGAATAACAGCAGCTGTCATTTATAGTGCTCTAAGATTTACAAAGTGTTTTGTGTATTATTTCATTTGATTCTCAAAAGACCTCAGCGAGGCAGATACCATTATTACACTCATTTTTCAGATGAGGAAATGGAGTTGAGAGAGGTTTTGACTTGCCCGGGAGTCACAATGCTAGAAAATGTTTGAGGGAGGATTTGAATTCAGGTCTTCATGACTCTAAGTGTACTTGCTGTACACTGTGCTAGCTAGGTAGATGGATGGGAGGAGTAGAAGTAGCAGGGTTTGAAAACTGGTGAGAGATAGAAGGAGAAGGAGAAGGAGGAAAGAGAGAAGAGAGAGAGAAACAAAAGAAGTATAGAGAGAAGGGAGGAGAGAAAGAGAGAGAAGAGGGAAAAAGAGGAGAGAGAGAGAGAGGAGAGACAGACAGACAATTCCTCTAAGGTTGCAAGCCTTAGAAACTGTTATCTTCTGCAGAAACACAGAAATTCAGAAGAGGAGTGGGTCGTCTCTTGTGTCCCTTAAGATTGTATCAAAGAATCTCCTAGAATCTGCTGCTGAAGCACTGGGCTGCTGTCCAAGGTGTTATTGTTGAGGAGGTTACAAGCTAAGGAAACCCTCTGAGGCCTGAGACCCCTCCAGCTGTGTGATTGCCCCACCCCCACTCTTTGTGAAGAGTTTTGCCTTGTGGGGTCTCAGGTCCTCTGGGCAGGCTTGGATTTTGGCTCCAGGTTTTCTAGCTTTGTTGTTGTTGTTCCTGAGTTTTTTCTGTAGTTATTTAGAAGCTGCCATCTACAGTGTTAGCTTATCAAGAACAGAGCAGATAGGGGCGGAGCCAAGATGGCGGAGTAGAAACAGCTCTTCCAAGCCTCTCTGCCCCCAGATTCTCCACAAACTATGTAAAAAAGGACTCTGAAAATCTTCTGGAGCCCCAGCACCCACAGAACGACACAGAGAAGCTAACCTCCCGCTGAGGACAGCCCAGCACCCTGCAGGAAGGACCAGCGCAGTGGTCTGGGAGCCGGCAGCGCGCAGAGCGCAGGAGCCGAGCCCAGGTCCACGTGAGCGGAGGTTTTAGCCCCAGGGCGGCAGGGCCAGCAACCGGCTGGAGGAACCCCAGAACACCAGGAACTGTGGAGACGCCAGAATTATCAACATAGACTTGCCTAGGACAAAGTAAGAGGTTAGTGTCCTATGGACTTTGGGACCTGTATTTGGGGAATGCGTCAGCTCCCTCCCCTGGGGGCTAGAAGCCGCTGAGGAGACACGCCATTTTGTAGTTTTCATAGGCATTTCCGGCTCCCAGCTTACAAATCGTGGGGAGATCCAGCAATCAGTCTTGGGGGTAATCGCTCTTGCTTTAACCTCCCTGGATCTGGATTGTGATCTAGGGTGGAAGTCGTGGGTGGGTTTACAACTTGCCAGAAACGGAAGTTGCCCCCCACACGTTCGGGACGAAAATTCCTCTATCTGGCCTTAAAGCCATAGTGTGGCAACAAGCCCAAAAGTCAAGCAATTAAGTGGCAACATGCCAAGGCAAAGGAAACAGAAAAAAGAACAGAGCAGATGGACAGATCCCTCAGTGTAATACTATCTGAAATCTGAGATTGGTCATCAAGCTGGCCCAGGGAGGCTTATTTACTGCACTTACAGGGGCAGGGTGGACTACTGTGGACAGACTTCTGGATCTGGAATAAGGGTGACCTAAGTTCAGATCCTTCCTTGGGCACTTAACCAGCTATGCCATCTGGGGCAAAGTGGCTTTCCCACTTAAAATGGTGGTGACAATGGTACTTTCCACATCGGGTTGTGGGGTCAAATCAGACAATGTATGTAAAGTGTTTATGAATCCAAGCAGTCAGCTAGGCGATCCAATAGAGTCAGGAAGACCTGAGTTTGAGCCCTGCTTTAAACATTTACTAGATGTATAATCTTGGGCAAGTCACTTGCTGGCTCTCAGACTCAGTTCCTTCATCTGTAAAATGAGGCTGCTGATTTTATCCACTTCACAGGGATATTGGGAAGATCAAATGAGATAACACCTGAAACTCTTTTGCACTATACAAATGCTAGTTATTATTATTATAATTACTAAGAACTCTAGAAAGTTAGCTCTTGAAATGTGGAATGTGATGGCCTGTGTTGTTCTGCCTTTTACCACCTTGCAACTTTGGGCAAGTTACTTGATCTGTCTGGCTCACGATTTCTCCATCTGTAAAATCAAAGATTGAACTTTATCATTTCTCAGTCCCATCCAGTGCTGACTTGAGGATTCTATCATTTTGTGGTTCTGACTGATCTTTCCCATTAGGATGGAAATAACACAAATCAGAGGCCAATTCCAGCCTGGAAATCATGGAAAGAGCATTGCTTCATAAGCATTTAACTTTATCCCCTTTCCCTATCTATTTAGATGGAGCCCAATATCCTTTCATTAATTTAGTGAATATTAAGCAGTTAGTTTGAGCAACAGACTGAGAGGTTCTGGAATATTGTCTTAGAGGGCCCTGTGATTTAAAAAGTGAATTCATTGTCAAGGGGAAAAATATGACATTATCCCTTTAATCTACTTTTAGTAGAGGGAACATGACATTGGACATCCCATTTGGTTTCTGTAATTTTCTTTTTTTTTTTTTTGCAGGGGAGAGGGGAGGGCAATTGGGGTTAAGTGACTTGCCCAATGTCACATGGCTAGTAAGTGTGTCAAGTGTCTAAGACTGGATTTGAACTCAGGTCCTCCTGACTCCAGGGCCTCTATTCACTGTGCCACCTAGCCACCCCTGGTTTCTGTGATTTTCTAGATGACTACAGGAAACTTTTTTATCTCTTTGGATCTCAGTCTACTTATCTGTAAAATGAACAAGTTGTATTGTCTGGCCTCTGAGGTCCATTCCAAGTGACTTCTATGATCCTATATGAAAAAGGAAGAATTTAGGGGAACTTCTATGGCTCACCTCACAAAGGAATCTATCTGTTTAGCTTCAATTGATGAAATGATGTTCCCCAAGATATAACATTTGTATATATTCTTCTCCCAAAGTCTTGAGGGAAATTTGGATGCATTACCACTCTTTCATGGTCAGAAAAAATAAATTGGGACAGGGATGGCTTTATAGGAAATATAATGGAAGGCTATCACTCTTGTTGTGATCGGAAGGCCTCTAAAAGCTTCCAGCCCCCAAATATTTATGTTTTGCAATATTTCCAAACTGCCACTAATTGCCATTCTTTTGTAGCAAGGCATAGAAGGCTGAGTTAATTGCAGATGTGATCTGAGACAAGCATGCTTCACTTCAAGACCCCTTTGAGTAATCTTTCAAAGAAGCAGGCACTCTGTTCTTCTATCTCCAAGGCAATTTGCTCATAACTTCTCCGAGGAGTAATACCCCCCAAGTGTATACCATGGACGCCATGTGTACATATGTGCCCACGTATTCTCTCTCTCCCAACATGCCAGTCATCTTCCTTGGTGTTATTTGGATACCAATAGGGAATAAGGACTATCCATCAGTTGGACCTAGTCTATTCTTTATTTTTCTTATGGGCTCTACCTCACTTTTTGAGTAAAATTCATCCTCAGTAATGATTTCTAGCCTTCTCCCATCTTCCATATGTCTCTTCATTGACCTTGAAGTGATCCTTAATTTAAATTAGCTAGAGACTGATGTTTTCTACCCCTACACATCTCCAGAAGAATACTGATGGCAGAAAGAAGTGCCTTTGTTTCTAGGAAAAGCTTGGGGTCATAAAGGGAACTGTAGTCCCCCAAAAGCAATCCAGTCCACTCTCAGCCTACAGTTCATTTCTGGGCTCAGCTAATTTTGCATTTTCAATATTGGGCCAAGATATGCTCCAGAGAGACACTTCCTAGCTGTGTGGCCTTGGATAAATCACTTAACTTTTCTTGGGTCTCAATTGCCCCTTTATTAAAATGAAGATAACAATAGCGCCTGGTCCATATGGTTCTGACAAGGATCAAATAAGATCATAAATGTAGTGCTTATCTTAAAGTGTTATATAAATCCTAGCTATCATATATATATATATATATATATATATATATATATATATATATATATATGTGTGTGTGTGTGTGTGTGTGTGTGTGTGTGTGTGTGTATACACACACATATATGCACACCCATATATATATATATAAATGTATATATGCATGTCTATATATACCCATATATAGACATGCATATATACATTTATTTACCCACATAAATACCTACTAATATAGGCACACACTAATAGACTAGCCCTATGAGCTGTCGATCCATTGAACATCATAGACTAGGTAATTGTTCACATTGTGATGGGAGGATAATCCAAAAATCCATTTATCCATGCGCTCTCAACCCCTATGCTATCACAGACAATGAAGAGTTGATTCAGGTTAATCCAGGAATCCGCTGACAGCCCAAATCTCCAAAAGGGTTCTAATTCTCTTTTACTAAAAACTGCCATTTGCTGAAGAAATTTGTTTAGGACGTTTGTTTCTGTTTCTGGGATGGGAACCAAGTACTCCAAGATTCACTCTCAGATGTCCTTTTTCATCCTCAGCCCCTTTGGGCAATGTCCCTGGTTAAAGGAGAGTCCCCTTATGTACAACAACAGCAACAATCAAAAGGGTATGATGGATTCACAGTTGGGTGACTTTTCTTGCAGCTGTAGTTCAAACAATAGGCATTTCCTAGGCTTGATGGTGGCTCTAACTTACTGGGAGGAAGTTTGCAGTGGGCATCTGGAAAGGAATCATGTTCCTTTCATCATATTGATTTAGGTGACAGTAATTACACTTGACACGACTGGGGTGGGGGATGATAGAGGGCTTTGACAATTCCTTGCCAAGACTTGCTCTTAGATTGCCTGAGGCCCTTTTTCTTGGGATGAGGAAGGGTTAAAGCCATCCATCTGAAAGCATCTATGATGCCACACTGTCTGGGCAGGTCCACTGACTCATCACAAGTGACCCTGCTCAATCAAACTGACCTGGATCAATGGATGTGTTTTTAATGTCCTGTTTTTCCACATCACTGAAAAGATATGTTTTTCTGCCCCAGGACTCTTCTAGCAATGCCAAAATTGTGTCTACAACATGCCAGGGTGAAGTAGGGGCTGAAAAAACCTGATTGACTTTGGTGTCACTATTAATGTGGCTGCCACCTTTGGCCACACACCTGGACTTGCCAATGGCTGAACAAGCTAGACTCCCAGGAGGGCATCCAGACAGAGCATGGGACAGGGCTTTCCACTGACTGCTTTCCTCTTTCAGCCTATCATTCTCTTTCCGAATTGAAGGGGACAGAGAAGAGAATAAGGTTGAAAGGGCCAAGTCATTATTTGACTCTAAATCCAGAGCAAACATTTAGAGGAGGACATAGAGTAGTCCCAACTCTCCAGGTGGCATTTGTAAGGGACCCGAAAGAGATTGTAGAACCCAAAATGTATGTATAAATGGGCTATAGCATGGATCCTTTCCTGACTAGACCACCATGGACCTTGCCCCCAGCGTTTTCACTATAGCAATGTCTCCATGCCTGCAGACCTGTCTTCTGATTGGTGAATTCCCATCTGAACCACTATTTCATAAAAAACCCATAATATCCATGCTCACTTCTGTCCCAAACCCACTTTTCATCCTCCAGACTCTTCTACCTTGTGAATAACCTTTCCCCTTCTTTTCCAGCTCTTTTCTACATTCTCTTGTTAGATGCAAGAGAATAGAGACTGTCTTGTATTTGTATTTCTAGAGCTTAGCACACAGTAAGTGCTTAATAGCTGCTCTATCCATATCTATCTTCTGTGTGAATCAATCAAAAATTTTATTAGAAGCTACTTTTCTCATCCAATAGCACCTTCAAGAGGGCCTATGAACAAAACTGGGGCACTTTATATTGATGCTCTGAATGTCTGTTAATGTCAGTATTATGGCCCTCCCCCCCAACCTCTTTGCACGTCCCATTCTATGTAACTCTTGTCCAGGTTTCATATTGACCCTTCATGTTGATGCTGTAGGCCTCACTGATTCATTTTGTATCTGGACATATAAAGGCCACTGCCCTTCTTGGGCTATCAAGCTATCATCTTGCATTCTTATATTTCCATAGTTTAAAAAAAAAGTCCTCTGATGTTTTCCCAAAAGTCTTATTCTGATTTCACCTCCTGGCAGAAGGACAATCTTGGACTCTTGAATGTTACACCAGTGGAAGGTTATGCCTCATAACCTTTGTGACCTCTTCTGGAGTCTTCTCGGCAAAAATATTGGAGTAGTTTGACATCTCCTTGTTCAGTTCATTTTACAAATGAGGAAACTGAGGTAAATAAGGTTAAGTGACTCACATCATGACTCTTCATTGTTTTTGCAGTGATAATTATCGAACAATGGAAAAGGTTTGAAAAATAACTGTAACCTGGATCCAGACGTGTGCTGGTAAATGTTTAACAACCAACTCTTCAAAAAAAAAAAAAGATACCCATGACACACGTTTAATTTTAATTTGTATTATTAATATTTTCAATCATTATCTTAAGCCTAGACATTCAACAAAAAATTAAATCAAGCCCTGATTGTGGTTTTCTCTAGTTTCTGGGGTATAAATGTTCACACTGAAAATTTAACAATCAACTTTCTTGAGCTGGTTCAAGGTGTCCCCAGCATATCACTACCTGGATTCCTCCTGATGATCCAACTTCCCGAGATACCCTTCCCAACTCTGTTTGTACATTCACTCGTATCTCCCAACTTTCTGGTCATGGTGGTGGAGTTAGAATACTCCTTGTTCCTCATGGCCATTTCCAGACTCTCCCTCTGTCTCATCAGTCAGTAAGAGGTTAAGTGATTGACCTGGTGCCCTGGTTAATAATCGTCTGGGGCTGGATTCAAACTCACCAAATCTAGCCTTCTTTCAGCTGTCAGGTGATACAATTTTTAAAAAGGGTAGGGAGAAAGAACAACTTTCCTTTCTAATAGCTGATGGATTGGATTTAGATTTAGACCTATGCAGAGATTTTATGTTTACAGAGTGCCTAGCATTGTGCTATGGATTTCACAAGGAGCAGATCAGTTTCTATTATATTTATGGGAAAAAGGCTGTTAACACTCAATTATCAGCTTCCAGAGGAAGTCCTCTTTATTCCCATTAGCATAGATCTAAAGACCATTAATACCTTTCTCCAGTGAAAACATGCATGATAAATTTATGTTGTCTTTTCTTGACTAGCCAAGGGGAAGCTTGACAAACATTGCCAAAATCAGCATTAAAACTATTTCTTATGAGTAATAACAATAACACCTTTTTCCTTTGTAGCACCTTTAATCCAAGAAACCCATGCCTATGTAAACATTACACCAACAATACACCTTAAGTTGCAGTATTTAGCTAAGGAGATATCAACATTCAGCAAAGTCAAAAAATTGGCAATTGTACCTGGAATGGTGGTTCTCTTTGACCTTCATTCAGTTGCCTTCACTGAATTGTTAGAGGAACAACAGCAGGTCCAAGCTTTATGGTAGGGTAAACAGCTAAACTTTTCCACCCCCAATTGATGATTCAGTCTTTGTTCCCCACCCCCATTCAGAGAATAGGGAAATGGAACTGATTATGGTTATCCAAATCTCTTGGATCTGCAAAAAGACTTGGCAATCTTTAAGGAATGAGATTTTTTTAGATTTTCAGCACTTCCTGTTGGATTGGAATGTTGTCAAAACAGTCTTTTTCTTCATTCTCTTTCCAGCGTGAAAGGAGATGAGAAAATCCAGATTCATACACAATGGAGAAACATGGAAAATAATAAAATGGCTTCAAATGTCCAAAAATATTCTGAGGTCTATTAGGCTATTGAGGAGAAGTTAAGGTGGGGCTCTTATCTGTGTTTAGTCACCCCATCACATAAAGAAGAGAAAAATAAAAATTAATTTTGATTCCACTAATTTAGAATTTGCGGTGAATTATCTGAGAACCAGATTGAAACTTGTGCCCTACTACAATATTTTGCCAGCTAAAATAATAATGTAAACAAGATTGCAAAGGGGAGGGAGAACTATTTTACTGAATGGGGATAGAGGGGGCACTTTAAAAACTCTAACCACACCCATGTTATTTAATTAACATGCTAATGACAAAGACCAGCTGGACTGAACTATGGAACATGTGGAGGGAAGTAGTATATAATAAGGCTGGTTGGAGTCATGTGGCAAAAAATCTTTAAATACTAAACAAAGGAGTTTACATTTGGTACAATGGAAGGCATTCTGCCTCTAAAGTCAGAACACTGGGGTTCACATTCCACAAATGAAATTCACTGTCTATGTAATGTTGGGCAAATCACTTAGCTTCCCTGGGCCTCAGTATCCCCATCTGTAAAAAATGAAGCTGGACTAGGTGATCTGTAAGGTGCTTTCTCGCACTATCACCATGATCCCAGAAAGACATAGAAGTTTATTGAACAGGTAGATGACGTGATTACATGCGCTTTAGGGTTATCACTTTGGCAACTCTGTGGAAGATGAATTGGGAAGAGAAGCATCTTAAGGTAGGAAGACCAAATTAAGGAGGTTTTTGCTAGTTGGCTGGTCCAGGTAAGAAGCGTTGAGGAGATGCGATTTGTTGAATATCTTAGAGCAACACAATAAAGCCATTTCAGCCTGGAAATGGAGATAACTGTGGAATTTTCAGTTTCTATGGAGACAGCACAGGGAAATAAAGATAAATGTAGCTCAAAGACTTAAATGTGATTGAATTAATCCCCATGATTGTGCAAGGGACTCAGGATGGGTATCTTAGAGAAGATTTGGGATATGGAAAGCCAGGGTGTCTGGTTCCTCTATGGCATCCCAAATGAAGTCAATTGTTGTCCCAGAATTTGGTATTTGCCTTGATGTGGCTCTAGCCCAAGGTTCATCTGAGTCAATCAGGAGCCTTCCTAAAAGTTGTTGAGCTTTTCATGCTCCACCTACAGAACTAAATAATCACTACACTAACTAGACGAGACATTTTTGTCTGTCCAAATAATAGCAGCTAAAGATTATATAGATTAAGGTCTGTAAAGTGCTTTACAAATATTATTTCATTTGAGCTTTACAGTATCCCTGAGAGATAGGGGTTATTATTATTTTCATTTTATAGGTGAGGAAACTGAGGCAAACAAAAGTTAAATGACTTGGCCAGGTTCACAGCAGCCAATAAATGTCTGAGAAAGAATTTGAATTCAAGTTTTCCAGATTCCAGGCTCAGAGCCCTATCCGAGAGAGAGAGAGAGAGAGAGAGAGAGAGAGAGAGAGAGAGAGAGAGAGAGAGAGAAACATAGCCTATTCATTGAGAGGCAGTAAGGTGTAGTAGATAGAGGAGTGGACTTGGTGTCAGGAAGATTTGGGTTAGAATACCACCTCAGACAGTTAATAAGCACCTGACACTGTGTAAATCATGTAAACTCTCTGGGACTCACTTTCCTCATCTGTAATAGAAGGGAATTAGGCTCAATGACCTCTAAGACCCCTTTCTAGCTCCTAAATCTATGATCTAAGCCTCTTAGTTTGATGTTTTGATGTTCTCCATCTAGCTGTCTTTCTGAGATTCTAACCATGAGCCTTCCCTACATGGATGATCTCATTAAGTTATAATAAGACCTTTTTTTTTAAACAAGAATATTTTTAGCCATGAAATTACCCAGAGAAAGCCAAGATACCCCAAGAAACCATGGCTTCCTCATTAGGGGATATCGCTTCTGTCTCAGTAGGATGCCAAGTCTCATTATATTGCCAAAGGTGTCAGGTTATTAGCTCATATAAGCCTGTTTTTAGTTATTAAAGGACCCCTGAAATATTATCTTAAATTTTTATTTGTCATTCAGTTGTTTTCAGTCATATGTGACTCTCTGTAACCCCATTTGGGGTTTTCTTGGCAGAGATACTGAAGTGGTTTATCATTTCCTTCTCCAGCTCATGTTACAGATGAGGAAACTGAGGTAAATAAGGTTTAGTGACATGCTGGGGGTCACAAATTAGTAAGTATCTGAGACTAGATTTGAACTTAGGTCTTCCTGACTCCAGGCTCTATCTACACTGCCATCTAGCTACCCTTATATTTTTATAGTTTTTTAAAGTCTTTTATAGTCATTAATTTATCAGATTCTTACAACTTTATTGAAATAGATATGGTCAGCATTACTATCTCTATTTTATTTTTTTAATTAATCCAAAACCATGTCCAAGGTTAGTGGCCAAGTGTATTGGAAAACAGACCTGCTGATTTCTAGCACATTTCTCTATAGCAAGGGTATCAAATTCAAATAGAAACAGGGGGCCACTAATCCACAGAAAGGATCTCTGTGGGCCACATATTAACTCAGTTTTAAAATGTAATGTTATCTCTGATTTATTGTATTTTTTAATTTTGTCAAATTTTTTCCAATTATATTTGAATATGGCCCTGTAGCATTGTGGGGCTGTGTTTGACACATCTGTTCTATAATATGATGCTTTTCCTCAATACCAAATAACAAAGGCTCTATCCCCATCAGTTACCAGATGACAGAGAGAAAGAACCAGAGGGGCCCTCAGGATCCAAGTAATCCCATTCCATGAACAAGAAAACTCTCTCCAACATATTTATTGCTTAAAGACCTCCAAAGAAAGGGAACCCCCTCCACAGCAGAATATAGTCAATTTTACTTTTGGAGAGCTCAGATTGTTATTAAGAAGTCTAATAATTATATCAAGTCTAACTCTTCATCTATCCATTGCTCCTACCTTGGCCCTCTACCATCTAATTGCCCTTCCTTGTAACAGCCCTTCAAATACTGAGCAACATGATATCTGTCTTCCCCAAGTCTTTTCTCCCCAGGTCCTGACAAATGAAAGCTCAGAAGAGACCTTAGAGGCCATCGGATGCAATCCCTTTATTTCGCAGATGAGGCACAGAGAGGTTCAATGTCTATGGACCACAGGCACTCACAGGTATGGAGGGGGCAGAGCCAGGATTCAGCTTACAAATACATTATTCAGTCCAAATGATATTAGAGTCATTCCAGATCTTGGTATCTCTCTATGATAGCCACTGGGCCTGGAGTCAGGCAGACCCATCTCCATGAGTTCAAACCCAACTTCAGACACTTCCTAGCTGTGTGGCCCTGGGCAAGTCACTTAACCCTGTTTGCATGATGAACTGAGGAAGGAAATGGTAAACCACTCCAGTATCTTTGCCAAGAAAACCCCAGATAGGGTCACAAAGTGTTGGACAGGACTGGAAAACGACTGAACAACAATAAAAACCTCTTTGTGCTTCATTATCTTAATTTATAAAATAGAGATTATATAGCATATATGGAATAAAAGCATTTATTTGGTGAAGTTTGGATTCAGTCAAAGGGCTGCCTTTGAGGACCTAGAGGGCCACGTATAGCCTCAGGTTGTAGGTTATAAGGATTGTTATAAGGATTAAATGAAATAGGTAAAGGTAGGCACTTTGTAAGGTAATTGTTTCCTATGAGGCAGCCTAGGATTCTTTGTTTTCTAGTGTCTGAATCCCTAGTGCCTACCTCAGTTCCTGGATCTTGGTAGAAACCTAATAAATGCTTACTGATTGATTGATATAGCAAAAAAACAAAAACAAAAAACCCTTTATCCGGTGTCAAAATTAGATTAATGTTCAGTATTCATGCTCTTTCTATGAACATTCTATTGCCTTGACTCAGTGAAGGGTTTTGAATATAATTCAATTTAACAAATATTTATTATTAAGGCCTACTATGTACCAGGCACCACACTAAACAGTGGGAGATACAAAGATAAAAAATAAATAGTGATCAACTTCAAGGACCTTATATTTCCTTCAGTAGGCTACTAAAGGGAAAATGTATTCATGCTAGTTCTTTAAAAAGCAAATTAGTTCCAGAACCTAGTTACAGATAAAAGACTGTATTTCCTCAATGTTCTGAAATATAGCTATAGTGCAAAGGCACACTGGGTCATATTTATGGAGAGGAAGTGTAATAGAACATATTTTTTAACTTGATATTTAGTCTACTCTAAAAATGCTGATCTGAACCACTGATAGCTACCTCAAGCCCAGACTACAGAGACCATTCAGTAAATCTTGAAGTCGTCATTAATGATGAATGAACCACCCAAAGCTATGCACTCCATTATAACACTTCTGTAACATTTAGATACCAATCTGCAAGGCCAAATTTCACATTTCTTTTGGATCAGCAAAAATATCCTGTCTAATGGGAACTCTGGCACATCCTGTGGCTGATTGAGCTAGAGCTCCATGTGAACTCCTTCAAAATGTTGGCACTTACCCACCCAGCCCTGCAAAAACTCAAGAACAACAAAGAAGAAAATGCAACCCTTACCTAATGGTTTGATGTCTGCTCCTTTTTTAAAAAAAAAAATTTATTCTTTTTGAAAAATTAATTTTTAAATTTATGCAATAGAACAAGATGTCTGCTCATAGGGGTGTTCAGGTTGAGGGAGACTTCATGAAGCAACAAGACTAAAGTGTCTCTCATGACCACAAGATGTTTACAATGGACTATTAGCCCTCAATCCAAAGTGCAGGCTTAAACAGAATGAAAAAAGGTTCCAGAGTCACACTTCAGACCTGAGCTGAGGCCATATAGTGCCAAAAGAACCAGGTGAAAAGTGAGAAAATCAGTCCAATTAATGAGCTGGGATCCCTGTAGACCAAAAAGAGCTGTAACTAGCAATTTTGGTGCCTGAGGCAAATGGCAGGAAATAGACCTCCAAATTGCTTTGTAACATTTAATGTTAAAATAATAGAAACAGAATCTAAGACAAAATGAGGAGATTGACAGGGAGTCTCAGTTACTATTGTGATTGAAGTAATGCATGCTAAATTGTTACACCCTCTAAATTTTATATTCTTTATGCCAAATTCTAGCTTCCCTGCCCTATGACTCTGAGGTCAACTCCCAGCCTACTTCTCCTCCCTCACTCCCCACACCCCCCAAATTGCTTGGATTAAATTTTGTGGCTTTATCCTGCCACGTATGTTTGGGTAAACATAGCTCTGTTTATAATTTGACAGAAACAGAATGTTGGATTGTGGAAATGTGGTACCATACCCTCATTCTCTATTGTCCCCATTTTCCAATCTGCCTTTGTTCCTAGCTTAAGCTTTGCATGCAATTTGTTCTTAATTAAATGTTGCCTTTGCCATCATTTATTAATTCTGATGACCTATCAATATTAATAATGAAACATGCTGCCCACTTCCTGATAGAAAGGAAAAGGACTCAGAAGGAAGAATAAGATATACATGTGTGTATATATATATATATGCATGTGTATTGGACGGGCTCAATGTGGAAATTTATTCTGTTTGATTATACAAGTGTATAACAATGGTTTTGGCTTTCATTTCTTTTGATACACTTTTATGATTTTATAAAAACCTCTGGGTTGTGGGTTTTTTTTTTTTTTGTAATGAGCAGTGAGTCATCCCATTCTCTGTCCCTAAAGTTCTGCGGAAACCATGGACATCATTGTTACTTGAAACAATAAAGTTTGGGGGAATTGTTAAAAAAACAAACAAACAAACATGCATTTGCTCCGCAAAAGTAGTTCCTTTGTGCAGAGAGCACTGAGCTGGGCAGTGGGAAAAGATGAAAAGTTTAGATCAGATGGGCTCTTGTCCTCGTGGTATTTATTTATAGTCTAGTTGACAAATAACCCATAAACACAATACATGATGTCACATTAAACATGTATTAAGGAGTTTCAAAACAAAGTGCTCTTTGTGGTCGGAGGAGGAAGTTTATTATTGACAAGGACTCAGAGAGGCTGAGGAGGTCACCCATGAGTTGGGTTTTAAGTTAGGATAGCTCTTACTTTCTTCCAATTAGAAATACCAATGATATGCCTATATTTTCATCCCTAGCATTTATTAAGCACTTATGATGTGGATTGCACCCATTGCAGTCAGTTGCTTGGACAGAAAATGTTTTATTTCACAAGCATTTGACCTTCCTATTTGAAAATCCTGCAGCCCTCTCTTTGCTACTAAGAGGACCTTCTTTTCTGAACTCAAGCCTTCGGTTTGGACCAGGTGCAGTCCTAGGAAGGCCTGACCTCTTATGAGGAGGATTATGCTTCCTTTTCTCACACTCTTGGTCCATTAAACTCCCACCCTCACAACCTGTTGACAAATTTTTACTTATACCTTAGTAGATTATAACTCACATCTAAGGTTTCTCTCAAAATGGGAGGCATAGAAAGAAAACTCGTGAACAATACGAATCAGGAAATTGACTAACCCCCAAAGGGATGCCGAAATAAAGGGTAAACATTTGACAAAAACAGTCTCAAAGCAGGGCTCAGTAACTTAACTTTGAACTACTGTTACAGTCAGCCAGAAGGCTGCCGTTTGAACATCAACGGAGCATAAAGTAGTCTGAAGGACCACTAATTAAGGCTTTCTCTGTTTCACTTTGGCCCTGCACTGCTGTTACATTTCTGCTGTTAAGACAGTCCGATCTGTTTATGGCTTAATAGTTATGCTTCATCCTCTCCTGGTCAGTGGCTGTGCTCTCCCATAATTACCTGGTCCTCCTGCCCTGCTGCTGTTCAGACCCAACCATATGGCAGCACCAAGCTGGAGCACATTCAACTCAGGATAAGTGTTAGTTCACTTCAGATAAGGAAAGAAGGAAGATGAAGACAAACCCAGGTTCGGGCTTGTCTAGGTCAAACAGAGGTGGGGGGGGAGTGGGGGTGGGAAATAAAAGAATAAGCTAACTCCTTCCGCTACTCCACCTCAGGAAGGTCAGAATCAGCCTGCACCATTTGTAGCCAGAAAGGAAGAGAGGGTGAGGGTCTGGGTCACTCCCAATTGTACATCTGCTGAGTCACCTCAGAATGGAAACCCTTCAGCAATGACTCACAGACAGGTAGCAACCCCCTCCAGTGACCCCCCAAAACTTCCATGAGGTTAACTGAAATCAAGAATGGTAACTCTGAGATTGCTCCATGAGATGAGCCTTTGTCTCTGTCTGTCTCTATCTCTCTGTCTCTGTATGTATGTTTCTCTCTCTCCCTCTCTCTCTCTCTCTCTCTCTCTCTCTCTCTCTCTCTCTCTCTCTCCCTCTCATTGCCACACATCTTTCTGTCTGTCTGTCTCTCCATTTATTAAGCACCTACTATTTACCAGACACTGTGCTAAGTCCTGGAGATACAAATACAAATTTTTAAAAAGACAGCCCCTGCCCTCAAGGATCTTACAATCCAATGGGGGAAGACACATTCGCACACAAAGAAGCTTATAGTTTCTGAAAGTTTTTCCATGAATTGAACCTAAAGTATCTCTTCAAATTCTACTCATTACACTGAGTTACATTCACTAAGGAAAAACAGAATAAGTTAATCCCTCTTCCACATAAGTCTTTCGCCTCTACTACCACTCCTCAAATTTTCTCTAGGTTAAATATTCCCAGTTCCTTTAACCAATCTGCATTATCTTAGCTTAGGGGAAAGATCCCTGAATTTGGCATCAGAGGACCTGATCCTGCCAGGATCCTGACTTGCTATTTATTATCTGTGTCACTTTGGGCAAGTTACTTGACTTCTCTCTGGGCCTCAGTTTCCTCAGCTGTAAAATAAGTAGGTTGAACTATAACCTTGAAGTTTCCTTACAGATCTAAACTGATCCTCTGATCCTTCCACCACCCTGGTTACTCTCCTCTGGATTCTTTCCAATCTACTAAATTGGGAGTTGAAGCAATATTTTTTTTTAATTTTACCAAACAAAACACCATAAAAACTTAAATGTCTTAACATGCCAGTAAAAAAAATGGCCTGGGACTTTCCTTCCCTGATTTCCCCTAGTTAGATGCTATATGATCAACATGACTCTAAGCTCACATCCCTTTTCTTTATATGCCTATAATATGAATGAATAATGTTTGCTACTCCTGAGAGGAATGAATGGATGAAAAAGCATCTATTAAGTGCTTACTATATGCAAAGCACTGTGCAAATAAGGAAAGAAGGTACATAGATTATTTCTTCTACTAATTAATTTTCCTTTGCTCCAAAATCCCAATAAGAGGAAATGAGGGAAAAGAAAAGCAAGGTGATTTAAAGCCAGGTAGACAGTATGTGCCATTTTAACATCTTGCAATACAACTGTTTCATGATGAAGGCTTTCAGAGAACTTTTGACATCAGAAGCACAAGCAAAGGCTTTGATGCCTTGTGTCTAGGCTAACTTGTGTCCCAGTTAGAAAGTAAGCCTACCCTATCATTAGAAGACCCTGTTTCAGGTGAGTGATTGCTCCATTATAGCTTTGTAGGAAGGTGGATTTCAAGGAGAAAGGAGGTTCCTTTTCTTACTTTCAAGGACTCTTGAGTACAATCCATGCTATCTTGTCAGAGGCAATTAATTTGCATTTCCAGTTTTGGAGAATCCAATCTTCTTAAGAATCAGCGATAAGGATTAAAAGGGGAAGGGGATAGCTGTGCTTGGGTTTCTGTCTACCTGTGGAAGGTGGGTTTTATTTATGACTTAGACCCAACCAGCTCAAAGTCATCAGAAGCCATTAATGCATAAGAGGAACTTGTATAACACTAAAAATATCTTATTTCAGAAGGAAGGAAAGCAGTGGTGGCAGTTTTATATAGAAGAAGCCATGAGCAATATGTAATTCAGACATAATAATAAGGGGGTGAAGTAATGCATGTGTATTATAGGTAAATAACAACTGTGAAAAATATCCATGAGAAAGAAAGATTGGCCTGACTCATTTACTCCCCCTCACAAAAGTACCAAGTGTGGATGTATTTGTTTAGTCTTATGGTATACTCTGGCCTTATTCAGACAAGGTGTGATTCTATGACAGAAAGACAAGGAAGATAGGAAGGGGACCTCTTTCCACCCCAGCATCTCCCCAGCACACCTTCTAGCTTTGTTACCAAATCTGGACTTTGGTGCCTTGGCTCTAGAGTCAGAGGACCTGGAATCAAATCCCATCTCTAGTCCTTATTTACTGTGTGACCTTGGGTAAGTCACTTAACTACTCTGAGTCTCAGTTTCCTCATCTATAAAATAAGGGGATGGACTAGGTGGCCTCTGAGATGCCCTCAAGTTCTAGATCAAGAGCTTTATGTTACTAAATAGAAACTTCCGTTCTATTCCTGGGATCCTGGTGAACATCTAAGAATCTATATCCTTTGAACTAGATTCACTGGAGGTATGTATCACGTTGCAATGTGAGTAAATGACCACTGTCCATTGCCTGCCAGTGCTGCCATTAGCTCCATCAGGGCAAGGACTCAAGTCATCGGCTTCTCCCCAGTGCCCATCAAAATGCATGGAACACAGCAGGTGTTTAATGAATGATTGCTAGATTAATCAATGAATGAATTTGACATGATGTGCAAAGATTCTCTAATGGATACTTTAAAAACTTAAATTCTCAAAATTTAAACATATATACATATATGTGTGTATATAAAACTCTTTACTCCAGGCCCTGGACTGAAGGTTGATCTGTGTTTACCTTGAGTTAAGATGAAAGGCAACATAGGCTTATTGACATTGACAGCCCAGGCAGGTTTCCAATCCAGGGTCCTGTTGCTCACCAGCTTTGTGGAGAAATAGTTGAAAAATCACCTATTAGAGAACCTGTGTTGAAGTGTCACCTCTGATCCTTAGAGCCTATGTGACTTCCAGCAAGCCACTTAACATCTTTGGGCCTCAGTTTCCTCATCTGTCAAATCATTGGGGTGGATTAGATGGCCCTGAGGTTTCCTTTCCACTCGATCTCTGATTCTTCTCTTTTCATGCTTTGTTATGCCTCTGTTGTCCACCTTAATGTCCCCCAGGTCGGACTCTGTAAAGGAAACCCACGTGCTCACATATATACCTGAGATGGGCACTCCTTTAATTTTCTCAGTTGAGAAAAACTGATTTAAACATGTTAAATGTTAATAAAGATCCTTGTAAAGGCTAGTTGATGAGTGCTACTTGTGGAAATAGAAGAAACTGTGTCATAGGAGGTCAGACAAGCTGGTGGGGAAGATACTTTTGGATGCAAAAAGCAAGAAAATACAAGAGATATAAGGGATGAAGGAATACAAGAGATGATGCAGGAGGGTGGAAGGATTAAATAGTTACATGAGAAAGGCTTCTGGGCTTCATTCAGGTACAATGAGACAACATTAGCCAATGCAGAGGGGGTTTCAACCTAGACTGGTAGATTCCAAAGAGAAATCAGGCTTTAGGAGCAGACAAAGCAAGACCTGGGCTGGAAAGTTTGGGGAAACAAATGAGAGAATCTAAAGGGAACAAAATTTTATGTAAAACTTTTCTCTTGAGCTAAATAAATAAAATTGGATTCCAGTCATTTGCCCTTTATGTATAGTTTGTGCCCTGAGATTCTTCACCATTCGCTGGTTCTATAAAAGCACAGTGTTATTGTGCTAGGAAATGATATAACAAGAAGAATGAAGGTTACAAATGGACTGCCAGCCCAGCATTGATTCAGAGGGATCATGTGACTTTGTGGTAGATTTGCTTATACGGCATTACCAATGGTGTTTAGAAGTGATGATGTTTGGAAAACCTTTTGTGGCCCATTCCCATACCAATCTCTTATCTTTACAAAGTTTCAATGAATGTCATGTTTCTGATAGATCCAGAAAAAGTCTCAGCCAGGTAGGAGTAAGGAGCAGAATGGAGCCTGCAAGTGAAGGTGAACCCCCTTATTAGTAACGTGGGTTACAGCTGAAGCAAAATTAGCAGAAAATGGATAGAGACTTCTGTTTGGGAGGCTCCAGGTGCTTCATCACACAGTCTTATGGCTCCTCGGTACTTATTCCATTAGATATAATTTTGGTGCCTTGTTGGAATTGTACGTGATAGAATTAGGATGAACTGAATGGAGAAAAGCACTTACTAAGTGTGAAGTGTTGGGATAAAAGAGAAAATAATAAAGTCTAAATATCTGTGAAAGCGCCAACACCCCAATACGCTACTCTCTTCCCTCCATCAGGGATTCCCAATTCCATGCTTCAGGGTGGGCAAAGTGTGGGTGGGGTAAGGGTGTGAAATGTTTGTTCCCAACCCCACCCCTAGAAGCACTAAGTGCCATCCATGCTGCATTTATAAGAATATTAAATTCTAGAGTTAGTTAACAAGCATTTACTGAGCAACTATGTTTGGATTGTGCTATTAGTCAACTTTTAATAAGCCCTGAGCAGTTTATTGGAGGCAACTCTTCAAGGGTTGGAATGCAAAACAGGACAGTATAACTTTGCCTTTGTATTTATTCCCTTTCCATATATAGCCTGAGGTTCAGAAGGGACTGGAGGAGAAAGGTTTTAAGTTCCCTCTCTCAACTTGGGCTCAACTTGTCTTTAAAACCAAATTCAGCCAAGTAGTTACTAAACTTGCAGCTAAGAAGACCTGAGTTCAAATCTTACCTCTGACACTAACTATATGAACCTGGGTACCTTAAACTCTCCAAGCTTCAGGTTCCTCACCTATAAAATGAAAGGGTTGCACTAGATGTCCTTAAAGGTCTCTTTCAGCTCTAGACAGATGATCCTGTGAACTTCTAACCGAAAACACCAAAGAAAGTTCTACCAGTCAGAGAGTAAATTTAGAGAAAAGGTTCCGGTCAGTCTTATTAATCAATAATATCTATCCCCAAAATGAACTGAGTTGAATTTAAGAGAAAACAAAAGGAAGCTAGGTGGTGCAGTAGATAGAGCACCAAGCCTGGAGTACAGAAGACTCATCTTCATGAATTCAAATATGGCCTCAGATGCTTACTAGCTGTGTGAACCTGGGCAAGTCACTTAATCCTGTTTGCTTCAGTTTCCTCATCTATAAAATGAGCTGGAGGGGAGGCTAGATGGCGCAGTGAATAGAGCACCGGCCCTGGAGTCAGGAGGACCTGAGTTCAAATCTGGCCTCAGACACTTAACACAAAAAACTAGCCACGTGACCTTCGGCAAGTCACTTAACCGCAATTGCCCTACCTTTCCCCCTCCAAAAAAAATAATAAATAAATAAAGGAAAGCAACTCAAAAAGGGTTAACAATCTTAGTTTAGTCAAACATATATCATTTACCTAGTTCAGGGAGAAAAGTCAGCACCCCTAACTTCAGAAAATACAAACAGAAGTTACAATCAGACAAAAATACAGAGAAAATAACACAATTCAGCAGACCAACAGACAGGGCTTCCAGCTATCTGATCATCACATACATAAAGTTAATCACCCAGAGAGAGAAGCACCAACATCTGGGTTTTCAAAGCTGGGGGGCTCAACAGCTGCCCGGAGTGTCATCTGGCCAAGTCATACAACTCTTCCCAAAGTGAGCCCCAAAACAAAACCTCTTCTCAGAGGTATACACAGCCTTCTCTAGGGTCAGAGAATATCACAACCATCATGACCCACTTAACTACAAAGTAACAAAAGTTGTGCCTTCCTGAAAAGCAAAGGCTCCCGGTAAGCACATGCAGCCTATTAGGGAGCAGAGTACACTTTCAAATCAGGAAAGGTCTTCAAATTCACCCAGGCCTATTAAGGGGCAGAGAAGATCTTCAAATTCTCATTACCATTACAGGTTCTCATAGGCTATGCCAGCTGAGCACAAACTCTGGAAAGTTCCATGCAAGGCAGACTTTGAATATAATCCCAGTCACAGACTAAAGCTACTTTCTAAGGACCAGCCTATCCAAAGGATAGAAATATTGATGGCTGCTTGATGATGAATTCTTTGACCATGGCAGCCAAAGAAACAAATGCAGTGTGGTCTTCAGACCCATGTAGTCAACATGGTACAGGAGAAGAGTGCTGGATTTAGAATAGGAGGATCTGCTCTCTGACCTTGGGCAAATCATATAACCTATCTGTGCCTCGGTTTCTTCATTTGTAAAATGAAGGGGCTAGACTATGTGACTATATGACATCCTGCTCTAAATCTGTGATCCATTCTATAGTTATGGTGAGAGTATCATGGAAAGGCAAGGAGGGGATGCTAAGAATCATGATTTTTAGACTACCTGTAAATTTTAAATCAGCAGTCATTCTCTACATGTGACCAACAAATCAGCAACAAGGATTAACAAGTGGATATAACACTGGAGGAATTGAATCCTATTGATCTTGACATTCCCACTATATGCAAGAAGACAAGTTACAGATACATGGAAAGAGGGCTCACAAATTCTCTTCTGAAAGGAGGGACATTTTTTTTAAGTGGCAGAGTTAATTTTTTCATCCTATAGCCAAAAGTAGCAAGAAACATCATGTCATGGTTCATTTGGCCATCTTCTATTGCCAAGTTCATGGTAAATATTTGCAAAATGACCAGCACAATAACTATTAAAGCTTATGTTCTGTTAACTCTCACAGAGGATAATATGAAAGAAAAAATCTACAAAGAACTCAGTAAGACCTCCTAACCAGTATATAATTTGTTATAAAATACATCCATTTGTATATAATGCAAAGGTAAGAATAGTTCAGGATGGCAAAAAAAGTTATAGGAAAATATGGATGACAGGTAAAGAATAAGAGAGGTCAAAAGGTTATAGAATATACTGAAGCCTCACACCTCATAAATGACCAATATTTTCTTCTAGAAAAGATATAGAAGGTACTGTACATGGCAAGAGCTGGATAGCATTACCAAAATGAAATTAATTATCTTTTAATAAGCAGCAAATGCCTCATTTCTCATGTAAGAGTCATTCCTGAATCAGCTATGTACAATCAGACCACCAACTTATTGGAATGAAGATAAAAAAAAATATCTCAAAGCTAGATTTAACAACAAAAATTAGGAAAAGATGTGGAGTTCCATCTTTATCTACTCAAATACATTACTAATTATGAAATCTGGGTTTTGTATGAAAGAAATAGCATATAGACAGATGATAATAATTTCATGCAGAAGTTTAACTGATATAAATCAGTTACCATTAACAAAGAGGCCAAGAAAAATCCCAAAATATTCCTTAGTCAGAAAACACTTGACTTATTCACAAAGAACAGTGAAATGATGGTCAAGCATAATACAAATTTACAATATCAATTTCTTTAGAAAATTTCACAGATAAGGATGATGAAAGATTATGAGCCATGCTGCCTCATAAAACAGAGAAGCAGTGAGGGGTAAAACCAATTTAAAGAAAGCTTGTCAAGAACTACATGAAGTCATCCAGAGGGCATTTAAGGGTAAAAACTGAAGGAGAGTTAAACAGAAGAAAAGTGGAAAAGATCTGCAGTATTTTATATATCTTTTTTCACCATCAAGGACAGTAGAACCATCACACTCAGGTTGGGACTGCCATCTTGGATTGCTTAGAGTTAAGATTGGTACAAAAGACAGTGAAGACAAGGGAAGCAGCTGGATTGGGCTTAGAGGAGAGTCATGCTAGAAGTGACACAGTTGTGAGAAGATTAAAGGATGGATTCATAAGGTATCTGAAAGAGGAGGAGAAACCAAAGGTATAGGGGAAAACATCAGCAACCACCAACCTAGAAGCCAACTTTCTAATATATGGAGAAATGTTTATGATAATTCTCTATTCATTCATTGGGAGCATGTGTGCTAGTAGTCTTCAATGAGGCCATTAGTAGGATACAGGCAGGCTTTCGCAAGTGATTTTTCTTAGTAGATCACATCTTTACCATCACACAATTGTCTGAAAGATGTTAAAAAACTACATTCCGTGGTGCTTCCTAGTTCTTGATTATTACAAAGAATCTGTTTCAGTCCAACAAAATGCCACCCTAATGTTGCCATTCCAACCATTTACTCATTAAAACTATTTAAGATTTGGGGTGGCTAGGTGGCACAGTGAATAGAGCACCAGCCCTGGAGTCAGGGGGACCTGAGTTCAAATCCAGCCTCAGACACTTACCACAAAATCTAGCCAGCTGTGTGACCTTGGACAAGTTGCTTAACCCCAGTTGCCCTCCAAAAACCAAAAATGAAACAAAACAAAACAAAAACTATTTAAGATTCCTTGAAAAATAGATAAAAGAAACAACCTTGTTTATTGACTGTTTGATCATTAACATTAGGGGAAGCATAATACAAGATGTATATTCTACAAAGTGTCTGCTTTTGTCACAGAAGAGATCCCCTGAAGAGTCCAAATTGAAGTAAGGTCACTTCAAGTAGATGGTGAGATCCTTCAAAAGTTCCTGTTTGCTGATGATATTGTGTTGGTTTCATCAAAGTCGGTACCATTGCAGGACCTCCTGGAAGAGATTTGTGACCATCCAAAGAGTTTGGACCAATCAAATGCACAATAAAAAAACAAATGAGTAAATAATGTGCATTATTTAGATCATGCCATGCAGTTAGATGGACAGCTTGAAAGGATATGTCCATCAGTGTGTGAATACAAACATGCACACACATACACACACACACACACACACACACACACACACTTTGAAGATATGATATAATACATGGAGTACAAGACTTGGAATCAGGAAGACCTGAGTTCAAATCCTTCTTTGGCCACTTATTGTTTTGTGATCCTAGATAAGCTTCCTAACTTCTCCAGCACTAGATTCATTTGTAAAATGAAGGGATTGGGTCTGATAACTTCTAAGGTGACTTTCAACTCTAAATCTCTGATGCTAGACATATATGTCACCCCGTGGCCAGCCTCATTGCTTTGCTATTCATGCCCTTGCAATGTCAGGAGAAAGTGAAGACATGCCTACCATGTTGGATGGATGTCATGACATAGATGAACTAACACAGGCTGAGCAAACATGGATAGGTTGTGACCTGCATTGTTAAAGGGAACCTTGTGTTGATGAGATCACAGATCCATTTTAGTGTCTGGGTATGGAGATACATGAATATATAATTCCTCTTCTGTTGGCAGGATCCAAGGGAAAATTCACAAATCCAACAACAATTTAGTCATTTTTCAGTCATGCCCGATTCTTTGTGACCCCATCTGGGGCTTTCTTGGCAGAAATACTAGAGTGGTTTGCCATTTCCTTCTCTAGCTCATTTGACAGATGAGGAAACCGAGGCAAACAAGATTAAGTGACTTGCCCAGAGTCACACAGTAAGTGTCTGAGCCCAGATTTGAACTCAGGAAGATGAGTCTTCTTGATTCCAAACCCAGTGCTCCATCCATTGTGCCACCTAGCTGCCCCAATCCAACTACTGAGTAGAAAGTTGATTGTTGCCTCTGGATAACTGAGTATATGGGCTGATGAGGCCACTGTTCTGCTAATCACAAGTAGGTGTGTCTCAGCTGGCCATCCTGGTTTGCTTTGGGATGTGAATCAATGTAAGATCTTAGGCAAACTTATACCCTTAAACATAAGTCAACTAGAATGTCTCCCTTTGCCTTGGGAGTTATACTATTGTATGTCAGCCTTTGTTACAACAGCTTCACACACACACACACACACACACACACACACACACACACACACACACTCAACCTCCTAACCTAAAGTCATCCTGCCCAAATGTTCACTTCTACAAAATCACAAAGCCTCTTCCCACCTACACAGTGAAAGAGTAAAAGTGTGGATTTCTTGTAGTTCTGGATTACTTGCAGGTGTCTGTCTTCCCTTTCTGACAATGACATAAGCGATCTCTCTAAATAACTCATTGCATCCCAGGGTTGCCATAACTACCGCAGGCCATTGGGCACATCCGTGAATTCATCTGTATAATGTGGGCACCGGGCAACATTACCTTGTTGAATAATTCAATTAAATCTGATAATGAGTGCACATTGACACAGTTAAACACTCAGGTGAATAAAGGATTCACTTTGAAGAACACAAATTTCTGGAGTCATCTGTGTGTGTTAACAAGTGATGGTTCTCACTACTGCCTTTTAGGGAAGGAGATGCTCAAGAGGAAAAACAGGAAATTAAGGTTCTGCATTTCAAGTGCCTTTTACAGTATGCATGAAGAGAGAAAAAATGTAGAGAGAATTCTTAGTTTCAAGTTGTTCATACGTTGTGAGAAGAAATTGGTTTATTTAGGAATCATTGTGATACTCTTGAATTTAACCTCTATTACCTTGTATTTTATATACGTGTGTGTGTTTACATATACATACATATTATATATTCTTTTCTTCTTTTATCTGTATCCTATTAGATTGTAGTTGTTGTTCATCCTTCATTCTCTAAAACAACCAATGACATCACAAGGTGATGTCTTGACTTGAGTGTGAATTGGATGGAAGTGAGGTAGAGCTACACAAAGTCGTCAGCCTCACTCTCTCCTCCAGAGTCATCAGAGTCCAGCGGCAGGACAAAACTCAAGATGAATAGAAATGGCTTCCCTATTAGAGTGTAAGCTTTTGGAGATCAGGGTTCTGTGTTTTCTACCTTTGTGGTCTTACCTCACATATTGCCCTATGTATTTTTTTCTTTTAATCCTCCTCATGGAGAGTTTGGATGAGGGAAACTGAGGACCACTTCTAGAGGAGAACTTTCTTTACCAATACAGATTTGTACTTGCCCTATAACTTAAAGTATTATCTGCCTGGAGTGCTGAGACAGTAAGTGACTTTCCCAGGGTCACGCAGCTAATATATGTCCAAGGTGGGACCTGGACCCAGATCTTCTTGACCCTGAGGACCACTCTTTATCCACTATACCAAGTTGCCTCTCTTTCCCTTCATATAGTAGGCATTAAACAAATGCTTGCTATTGATAAATATGCATTTTATATAATGTTGATTACAACTGCAAACATTTGTTGTTAATTATATCTTGTCAGAGAGACATCATGGTGATGGGACTAAAGAATAGACCCCCAGAACCAGAAAGATCTAAATTCAAATCTTCCCACTGATACATACTCACTGTGAGACCCTAGGAAGATCACTTAGCCTCACAGTCCCCTAGTCTCTAAGACTGTCATTGAGCCTGTGCCCATCCATATTGGTAGGGAGAATTTATATATTGGAAGTTTCAAGCTAGTTCTATATTGGGAGTTCCCTATACCAACAAAATCATAAATTCAGTCCAAAAGTATCTTATCAGTGAGTAATGTATAGTGGCACAAGATAAAGACATAGAGAAAAATAAAGATATAAAGATAAAATATATAAATATTATGTTATATATAATATATAAAGCACCAATGGAGAGTGATGATAACTCATTTATTTAAACCCTCCATTTAGCTCCAATTGGTTGCAAGACAATGAGATGAAAGCAATATTCAAGAAAAGTCTCTAAAACCATGTCCCTGAGTCCGATCTCTGCCTTCTTTTATCTATCCTGCAGATGGCCATCATATTGTTCTTTCTGTTAGACAAGTCTGACTATGCTCAAACACCTTGAGGTCCTCCCCATTTCCTGTGGGATATAATAAAGACATCTCAGCTCAGCATCTAAGACCTTTCACAATCTGGCACCATTACTAGAGTGCCCTTCATGCACTCTATGTTTCAGTTGTTCTGTACAGCTGGCTCTTCCCATCACTTTTCCTTCTTCCTCCTTTTCTCTGTACATTCACAGAGGCCTCTTCTTTCCCTTTATGACCTAGTTCAGGTGCCCTCTTCCTCTGTGAAGCCATTTCTATTTCCTTGAAGCTAAATGCTTCTCTTTCTCTCTCCAATTTCTTATTGTATTTTATCTAGACCCTTCCTTTCCCCTTCTCATATCCTATTATTCAATTTCTATTATTCTGTTATTTATTTTAGACCTATTGTGTTCCAGGAACTATGCTAGACATAGGAAATACAAAGACATAAATGAAATATTCCCTGTCTTCAAGGTATCTATATTGAACCTTGTACCTCACTCAAATGTATATGTACAGGTCATATCTCCCTATTCAGTTGCAAGTCTCTCTTCAGGGAAATGCCTTGGTAATTTTTCATTTTTGTACCTCTTGTGGCTAAAATAGTGCTTAGCACATAGTAAGCTCTTAATAAATGCTAGTTGACTGGTTGGAGTAAACCTAAGTTGTAAATAATAAGCTATAATATAATAATATGATATATAATATCAATGAAGATCAGTTGAGTGTTACTTCTAAATTGGATATAACACACAAATGACCCAGATAGGTATTCTATTTAGAGCTAAAAGGGCCAGCTAGTCAAAGATCTCCAAAGGCCATCAAGTCAAACCCCATCATTTTATAGATGAGCAAATGGCAGCCCAGAGAACCTAAGATGTGTCCAAAGTCACAAAGCAAGTCAGGGACAGATCTGGGAATAAAACTCAATTCTCTTGCCTTCTACTTCAGAGATCTTTGGACCAGTCAATACTGAGATGGCCACTTTTCATCATAAGAAATACAAAGGTGCATAAGAGTTATAGGTGTAAGGGACCTTAGCAGTCATCCCACCCAAACCCCTCATTCTATGGAAGAAACAAAGAAGTTAATGGCTTTCCCGAGGTCACCCAGGCAACCATTAGCAGAGACAGGACTCCCTTCCTGGCTCTCTGATTACAGAGCAGCCCATATTAAATTCTATCCCCATGCTACTCATACTTTCCATGTTAAGACTTCCATGAAGTGTTTTACAAAGACCAAGAAGCAGATATTCTTGTGAAGTTAGGCAGAACTTTCATCTCTTCTTTCTTGATCCTTTTTTTTTAGGCCTTACAAAGATTAATTCTACTCTTCAAATACATCCTCCAAGTGTCTGGTAAACCCTGTGGGTGTTACATACATTCTTGCTGGGTGACTTTTCTTTTGTCTTGTAAATTTAAACTCTATAAAGCCTCAGACACAGACAATTCAAACCATTTTGTAATCTCCTTTGGAAACCCAGATCTGCAAAAATGGTGCAAGGAATGTCTTCTTAGAATTGAGATAATGATATGGCAACTTAAATGACTTGCCTATGAGACTCTGAAATTGGTTGGTGGGCCAGTCAGAACTCAGGAGCTTTACTCGTCTTAATTAGTAATGTCCTTTGTGACCTTTAGCCCATTGTTTACTTTTCTCTATCTTAATATCCCAGTATTATAGAATCTTAGAGTTGGAAGGAACCTTAGAGGCTGTTTTATCTAAGCCATACCTGAACAAGCATACCTCAACAACATACCTAACACACGGTTATCCAGCCTTTCTTTGAAGGGCTCCAGAAAAGGGAAACTCACTTGTTCCCAAAGCACGCCATTCCACTTTTAGATATTCCCTACTTGTAGGAAGCTTTTTTCCATCCATTGTATCTACTCCTTCTTTCTAGGGTCCAAGTAGACTAGTCCCCTCTCCACTGAAAGCAGTCTGAATACTTAAAGACAGCTATTATTTCCCCTTATATCTTCTTGCTCTCTGTGGTTTATCAAAGATTTCTAATAGTGGCTCAATAATCACAACTGCCACTTCTTCCAGGTACTTGATTAATCTGAACCTGGTGGCTTGAATTCATCAAGTGAAGCTCTCATTAACCGTCATTTTGCTAAGTATCAATTCCCTATTGGTCATATTCCAGTCTATCTTTCCAATAAAAAGTTCACTCTCCTTTGCAGAGACAATTGGAATATGATAAGAGTTGAGTAGTCTTGCCTTCTCTCCATTGTCCATGTTCAGCATCCCAACCACCTTGTGTAGAGGCTATCATTCTTTGAGCCTCCATTTTCTCTTTTCCTCAAAAAAATTAAAAAATTGCTTTTTTTGCCTTCTTTAGTTTCTTCCCTTGCTTGCCTCAACTCATTCTGACCATTTGTCTTTCTGGCACAGTTCCCACAGAATGATAATCCACTTTTGTATTCCTCTTCCATAATCCAGTATTGTTTCCATTTTCTATACACATCCCACCCTGAAACTTATGTTGTCCTGATAAGCAAGTGTGCTTATCAGCTTACAATCAACTTGCAATAGCTTACAATTTCTAACCATCCTCACGCCTTCTTCACATTCTCCCCCAGCCATCTTGTTTTTATCCACCATGCCAACACATATATCCCTTCCCTCCAGCTCCTCCAAGTGCAGAACTATATTTCACTCAATATTATTTGCCCTGTCCTGGGTCGTCTTCAGCCAAGGCACTCAGGACAAAACCTCAATACCTACTTTCTAGTTTCTGTGGCCTCCTAAACCTTTACCAGTGCCAATCACACCTAGGATAAGACCTCCCACTACTTCCCACATGGTAGGGTCTTTTTCCATACATGCAGGAACCACTACGCACTGACCAGGGTCCCACTGATTTATTTCTTCTACCTGATATAAAGTGAGCCTCTCAGGAATTCATAGAATGCAAAATCATCACCTCCCATATGGTTGGACCTCAAGGAAAGACCTTAAAGAGTCTAATTATTTGGTTACCTCAGAAAATATCTCTCCAACCACTACCACTGAGATACTGCCTAGACTCAGCCCTCAATCCCTCCCTTCTCTCTTCATCTGGAATAACTCAGACATTCTCCCCCATGGTCATCACTGGCTCCTTCCCTGCCATTTATAAACATGCCCTAGTCTCCCTTATTCTTAAAAATGCCTCACTAGATCCTTACCATTCTCACTAGTAGTCCCCTATGACTTTCCTCCTCTTTGTGGTCAAACTCCTTGAGAAGGCCATCTATATCCATTGCCTCCATTTTCTCTTCTCTCATTAGCTTTTAAACCCTTTATAACCTGGCTTCCAACCTCATTTAATTGAATCTGCTCTATGGAAACATAGTTACCAATGATTTTTTAATTGCCAAATCTTGACCTTTTCTCAAACCTCATCCTTCTTTCTATCTCTTTAGCATTTGATACTCTTTAATACATCCTCTGAGATAATCTCTCCTATCTGTGTTTTCATGACACTCTTTTTCCTTGGTTCTCCTCCAATGTATCCAGTCACCTCTTTTTGGTCTAGTTTTCTTGTTCTTCATCCATGTTATTCCCACTCACTGTGGTCATCTCCCAAGGCTCTATCATGGGCTCCTTTGTCTTTTCACTCTGTACTTTCTCACTTAGTGATCTCATCAACCTCTCATAAATTCAATTATCATCCATGTGGTTCATTCTTAGAACTGTATATCCTGGCTTTGTGTCTCTCTTGGTTTATAGTTTTGCAAAACCCATCCTAAAAAATTGGCTTTTGGACATCTCAAACTCAATTTCACACTACGTCCAAAAAAGAATTCATTGTCTTCCACCCACTGTAAACCTCCCCCTCATCTGAACTTTGCAGTTACTATTGAAGACCTCAGTATCTCCCCCATTCACTCCAGTTTACAACCTCACTATCATTCTTACCTCCTCACTCTCAATCCCCCACATATCCAGTCTGTTGACAAATCTTGTCCTTTTTAATTTCATAGTGCCTCTCATATAAACTCCCATTGCTTCACTCACAGTCTCACAATCACACATCAGTCTAGTTCAGTTCCTCATCACCTCTTGCCTAGACTATTGCAATAGTTTTCTAATTTATCTCCCTGCCTTAAATATCTCCCCACTCACATCCGTCCTCCAGCCAGCTGTCAAAGTGATTTTGCAAGTATAGGTTTGAACATGTCACCCTTTTACTCAAATTCCCATGGATTCTAATTATTACCAGGATTGAAGTCTTCTGTTTGGTGTTTAAAAAGTTCTTTATAGCTCAGTCCTTTCAACCTATACAGTCTTCTCAAACTTTAGTCCTATCCATTATTCTGTAGTGCAACCACACTCGCTTACTTATTGTCCCTTAATGCATGATGGTGATCTCTCTCCTAGGCCTGGAATGCCTTCCCTTTTCATCTCTACTTCTTAGTTTTCCTACCTTCCTTCCAGACTCAGCTCAAAACCTTTTCTGCAGGTGGCCCTTCCTGGTTATCCCAGCTAGTAATGCTCTCCTCCCTGTAGACATCTTCTTTGTACCTAGTTATTGACATATTGTCTCCCCCAAGGGAATGCAAGCCGCTTGGGGGCAAAAAAAACCTTTCTTTCTAGACATAGCACTCAGCATGGTGCCTGCCATATGATAAGTGCTTAAGAAATGCTAGTGAACTTGACAGCCATTGTTACTGGAAAGAATGTTCAATCAGCTCCCCTATGGCTCCACTCAAGGTCCCCATGACTTCTCAAGAGAAAAATCCCCTCCATGAATGTCACTCCCACCCCTCACATGTAATGTATATATACTTACATGTGTGTATATATTAATATGTGTTTATGTGTCTATGTATATTTATGTACACATATGTGTGTATATGTGTATGCATGTATATATATATATCATATGTATGTTAGAATGTAAGCTTCTTAAGGTCAGGGACTGTCTGCTTTGGTATTTTTGTTCACCAGGCTTAATACTGTTTGTGACAGCACATAGCACTTAGTAAATATTTTCTCATTCATTCTGTGGCCACGAAAGTTGATTCTTTGGTGGTCAGACTTCTATTGAATAGAGATAGTCCATATACTGTCTATTAATGGGCTCATACTTTAAGCTTCTTCAGATTGATAGGACCACCTCCCCTGTACACACACACACACACACACACACACACACACACACACACACACACACACACACACACAGCTTGCTAGTCCTCCAATGTTGCCTCAAGCCCCTAGGACCATCTCTATGCCACTATAAGTCATTAGAATAGAGTATGATCCCCAGGGGTCCTTCCAACTTTAAATTTGGGGTCCTAGGAGTCTATGTTCCTATGATTTTAGTAGAGGCTCATATGAATACAAAAGTCTAATATTAAATGTGCAAGCTTAGCATTTCACCCTGGCTAGTCCCAAAGATGTTAATGTTCCAAGAAGAACAGGAGCTATTGATAGGCATAGTCCTTGGGCACCAGGTTCAAAGTCTGGTCAAAAATACTGTGTCAGAGGCTAAACTCCCCAGCACTTCCCATCCATACCACAGAACAGAATGCCTGAGGGCCACCCTCACTGATTCACTCATTTTCTTGGTTTACTTGACCATGCTCACAGTGGGAAGCAGAGGAAGAAAAGTTTCTGAGAAATCTAGCTGATGGAATTCATTTGGCTCCAGAGTTCTACTTCTCTTCCTTTCCAGACCCAAATCTAAGGGATTTTTTAAAAATGCTTTATACTGAAATCTAAATCCAAAATATAAAAAAAAGGTTTTGGCCATAAAGTGATAGTGAATGGTCTTCTATCTAATATCCCAGAACCAGGATTTTACATCCCAGGATCCAGGGTTTAGAGATAAAAGGGATATTAGTGAATATTCAGTCCAATACCCTCATTTTGTAAATGAGGAAACTGAGGCCCAGAGAGGTAAAATGTTTCTCTCCCCCTATCCCTTATCACACAAATGATAAGTAATACAGCCAAGACTGGAACTTTCCTTTAGACTCTTGATCTATTTAGTCTTTCCATGAGGTTCCAATTAGTGCAAATAATGAAGCCCCTGAAGTGGCTGCATATATTCATACTCATACTATTCGAAGGTATAATTATATGTAATATAGTCTTTGGTTCTAGCTCAATGAAAATATGCAGTGTGAATGCAAATGAGACTACTTCAGAGGATTCATTATTCATATGAACCAGGACCTGGTTATATGCCATAATGTCTCTTGGGAAAAACAAGATGGAGCTTGGATGCCATATTAAAGGTCTAAAGAAAGAAAGATAATGGATCTTGATAATATTTTATATCATACAGAATTTCCCTTCAACATTTTTCCTATTATTTCTCTCCTGTCTCTAAACCTTAGGGAAGAACACTGTACTTAGAGTCAGGTGATGGAGAGTTAGCAAAGGGTTCTAGATCTGAAGTCAGATGGCCTGAGTTTGAATCTCAGCTCTGAGCTATATAGTGCCTAGTGTTTAGCAAAGGCCTGACAGTAGATATTTAATAAATGCTTGCTGTTTTGATTGAACTCCTTACTGCCAATGGGATTTCTCTGGTCCTCAGTTTTTCATCTGTAACATCAGGGTTGATGGCCTTTAGAGTCCCTTCTAGTACTAAATCTCTTCTCCTCTGATCCTTTCAATTGAATTTGATTCCCAACTCTGCTACTTTTTCATCTCTAGACTTCAGTCTTCTCATCTTTAAAATGAAGATATGGAACCATCTTCATGCAACTAAGAGGCACCAGAAAGGACATGACCTCTGCTCTAATTCTAGGGTCCTTTTGATCTGTGGCTCCCTTCTTCTGACAATGGTTCAACAAGCAAAGGGAACTAAAGAAATGGATCCAAGACTTTTGAATCTACCTATAAGTTGACTATTGGTTGTATGGGGTGTTCAAGGACTAGCATCTCAGGTGTGAAGGCTTGCCAAGTGCTTTCCAGGGCTGCCCATCCACCTTTGGTGTCCACCTTCACCCAACTCTCACCATAGTGCTAGTGAGACCTTCCTGCCATGTAGGAATTCTGTAACATGTTTATTTTTCTGGTGTATGCTTCTTCATGTGGTCAAAGATTCTGTTACTGTGTGTTTTGACATGTTGTATTGCTTCCCCACGCTATTATGTGTTTCAAAAGGATATTCAGTAAAGATCTACCACTTTATTATGCTAAAAGAAAAAAAAATGATCCAAGATCCAAGAAGCTGTAGTATGCACAATGGCCACACCCCAGTAAAATCATCTTGGCAGATCAGCTAAACCAACTAAAGGGTGACTGACAGTCCTCAAATTCGTCATGAGTTAGGAGAATATCTACCTTAAGCATGTAAAGACTTCCCACAGAGGAATGGGTGGGTAAGAACAATTTGTTCCAACAGTCATGAAGGTGACTGAAGCAGACACCATGGAGAACTTAGAGCTTGGTTAGGCATCGAAGACACCAAAGTCATCCTCTGCATCATGGGCATTACAAGCCATCTTGACTTTTGTCTTGCCACCAGGCTTTTATGACTCTGGAAGAGAGAGTGAAGCTGACAACTTTGCAGTTCTGCCTCACTTAAATCCAATTCATGCACAAGTCAAGACATCACCCCATGATGTCAGTGGTCCTCTTTGAAAGTGAAAGACCTACAACAAGGAAAACAACAAGTTGATTATAGAATCATATCACTGGATGAGAATTTAAAACAAAAACCAGTATAGACTAATAGGACTAGATTATCTTCTTTTATCTTTTAATCATGTCAAGTGCAAGTGACTACACTTTTAAGACCCAAACCAGACTGTAAGATAAAGAATGAGGGATAAGGCAAACATTTCACTGAAAAGAACCACATGTTGGAGCTCATTATGTATGTGAGTCAGCGAAATATTTAGCACTCTTGTGTTTGTTTTATGAAATGCTAGCATAGGATGTACCATGGGGAACAAAACATGGAGCCTATTACATCTGGGGAGTCATCTCTAGGCTCGATTCATCGTTAGTCAGTTTCTCATTACAGTCTTGGATCCAGATTTAGCCGCCATGTTTTAAGAGGTAGGTGGAGAACCTGGAAAGGTTCCAGAGCAGCTTCACCAGGGATGAAAGGGTAAGATGAAGGGACCTCTTAAGAAAGACTCAAGGAATCAATCCTGTTCTTTAATCTAAGAGAACAGCTGAATATGTTGATTTATTTCATTGAGTTGACACAATGACATTTCTTTGTTATAAAAGTTTTCTACTAGGAAGACATTAGAAAGTGAAAGTGATGGAAAACAATAACAGGAATGAAAGAATAAAAAAAAACAATTAAAATAACAGTAAATAACTAACAATAAAAAGCTGCACCAAGCTACAGGAAGAGAACAATTTATACTAGAAGAAAGAAAAGATAGCATAAGGAATGATATAATCATTACTGTACAGAAAAGGGTCCCACAATTTCAATATTACTGGTTTCTTTGGAAATCCTGTGGTTTTTTTTAAATGCACTTAAAAATATTATTCTATTGTTTTAAAAAAAAAATAAAAATATTATTCTGAGATAGAATCCGCAGCATTTCCCTGGGATCCATGACACACAAAAAAGTTTAAGAGCCCCAGCTTGAGCTAGAAGAGATTTTAAATTCATTTAATCTAGATAAGATAGATAGATAAGATCATTGAGGCCCAGAAAGACTAAGTCACTTAGTATCACAGAATCACAGTATTTGAGCATTGGAAGTGTCCTTCATGGCCATTTAGTACACAACTCATATACAAAAGAATCCTCTCTCAAATATGCCCACAAGTGGTCATCTGGCCTTCTCTTGAAGACCTCCAAGAAAGGGACAACCATCACCTCTGTAGGCAGGTTGTTCTACTTTCTTGCAGCTCTAATTATTAGGAAGTTTTTCCTGACATAAAACCTTGATTTATCTATTTGTAACTTCCTCTCTTGATTTATCTATTTGTAACTTCCTACTTGTTCCCTCTGCGGACAACAAGAAAAACTAACCTCTTGCCACTTTGACTTGAAAGCATTTCAAATATTTGAAGACAGCTATCACTTCCCCCTGGCTCATCTCTGCTTCCAGCTAGAACTCTCCTGTTCTCTATGACCTGTCAAAGGCCATCAGAACTGTCAATTCTTTCAGTACCTTGAGATGCAATTTATCTGGGTCTGATTCTGCCCTCTGCTCTAAATAAAACCCATCTAGTCTCTTCTCCATGTGATGGCCCCTCAGATAGCTGAAGACAGCTACCATTTACACTCCCTGAGTCTTTCCTTTTTCAGAATGTTCCCATTATTCCAACTGTTCCTCATAGTAAAGGTACAGAGTCAAAGACCTTCCTCTTGAATGCTCACTTCAATTAGCTTATTAGTGTCTTAAACTATGGTAGCCAGAACTGAACACTGTGCTTCAGGTGAGTCTGATGAGGGTGCCTCTCTATTCCTGGAAGTTTTGCCCATCTTAATACAGCCCAAGATCATGTTAGCTTCTTTGGCCAACACATTCTATCAATAACTCAAGTTAAGCTTGAAGTCCATTAAGACCCTCTTCTTTTTTTCAGAGCCACTGTCCATCCATGCCTCCACCATTTTGTACTAGTAAAGTTGATTTTTTATACTCAAACGTAAGACTTAATATTTCTTCTGTTGAATTTCATTGTTTTAAATTCACTCCTATGCTCCAGTGCCTAACAACCTGACACGATGTTCAGTCATTTCAGTCACAACTGACTCTTTGTGACCCCTAGTACGTGAAACGTTGTTGTTGTTCAGTCATTTCAGTCATGTCTGATTTCTTTTAGTGGGTTTCTTGTCAAAGATACTGGAGTGGTTTGCCATTTCCTTCTTCAGCTCATTTTACAGATGAGGAAACTGAGACAAACAAGGTTAAATGATTTACCCAGGGCTACACAGCTAGTATCTGAGGCCAAATTTGAACTCATGAAGATATGTCTTCCTGATTCCAAAACCAGTGCTCTATTCAGTGCACCACCTAGCTGTCCATCTGACAAACAATAATACATAATAAATGTTGGTTGATTGACCTAACCCAGTAGTATCAAACTCAAATGGATCTAGTCACTTAGTCTGATTGACTTAGAAAACCACTAATTAACCTCATTTATGTTGTATTTTTATTTATTTTGTTAAACATTTCCCAATTAGATTGTAATCCAGTTTGGACCCAATTTAGAAGTTCTGCTTAGCAGCCAATGGTTGAGAGTTTGTCTCCTCTGTCCTAACCTCTCAAGATTCTTCTGATTCTGTCATCCAGTGTGTTAGCTTCCCCTCTCAGCTTCTTGTTGTCTACAATTTTTCTGAACATACCATCTATATCTTCATCCAAATTGTGGATGAAAATGTTGGCCAATACAAGATCAAGCAGAGATCCCTTGGAATATTTCACTGGCAACCACAGGCCACATTGAACCATTAATGAGTATCCTTTGAGTAGAATCTCTTCTAAATCCATATGATTGTATTATTATTATCTAACATATATCTTTTCATGGTCTCCATGAGAATCATGAAATTCTTTCTTAAAAGCTTTGCTAAAAATCTAAATAAACTATAATAGCAGCATTTGTATCATCTATTAGCTAAGTAAATCTGTTAGAAAGGCAGATGAGGTTGGTCTGGCATGATCTGCTCTTGAGTTAGCAACCCTAGCTCTTTGTAATCACTACTTCCCTTTCTAAATATCATCAATCATATATTTAATGATCCATTCTGGAATTTTCTGATGAATCAAGGTCAAGCTCTCTAGCCTTTACTTTGCAGATTCCATTCTCTTTCTTAGTTTGAAAATCCAGACATTCACTCTTCTCTAGGATTATAGGACCTCTCCAATTTTCCATGATTGTTCAAGGGACTAACAATGGCTCAAGAATGCATCTTCCAGTACTTTCTGGACCTGAAGATGCCACTCATCTGGGTCAAGTGACTTGAATTCATCAAGGGCAGCTATATATTCTTTTACTATAAAGTTATTTATCTTGGGTTAGGTGTATGGATATCAAAGGAGGTCTAGCACCTCTGGTGTGAGGGCTTGCTGAGCCCCTTTCAGGGCTACTCATCCACCTTTGGTATACACCTTCACCAAAAAGAAGCTATAGCATGTGTGGTAGCCACACCCCGGTTAAGCCATCTCAGTAGACAGGTCAAACTGGGTTGAGGGTATTTTAAATCTATAGAAAAATAGATAGATAGATAGATGGATAGATAGATAGATAGATAGATAGATAGATAGATAGATAGATAGATAGACAGACGGATGATAGATGGAAATAGATAATGGTACATGATAAATAGATGATAGAGACATATGATAGTTAGTTGGATCATAGATGATAAATCGATGATGAATAAATGAAAGACAGACAGACAAATAGATAAACAATTAAGCGTTTAATATGTGTCAGGCACTGTGGTAAACACTAAGGAGACAAATACAAGTAAGAAGGTCCCTACCCTCAAGATATTTACATTCTAAAGAGGAAGATAACAAATAAAGGAGTGCTGCAAAGGGGTGAGGCAAGGAAGGCAACTGGTGAGGGGGTAGAGAAATCCAGATTGGGAGACAATTTCAATGAGGGACATTAGAGACAAGAAAAAACTTCTTTATATGGATAAGGGTTAAACACTTGGAAAAAACTCTGAGGAAGTGACAAGATGTCGAACCTCTAGAGAACCTTAAGAAACATGTAAACCCTCCTCTGTCTGGGCTGGTGTAGAAAGAAGCCTGCACAGAGGCAGGGACCTGGGTCACATGGTCTCTTGCAGGAATATGTTCAGTGGGTTCTTCCCACTGAAGAACTATAGAATATCAGTAATGGATAGCATCTAGAAGAAGAGATCTTAGTGCAAAAGAAGGAATTCATTTTTTTAACAAATGCTTTATTAACTTCTGTTTTACATCATTCATTTCCACCAGATTTTGAGTTACAATCATTTCCCCCCCGTTATTCTCCTACCCAACCTCCCAGAATAGCAGTCCCACAAGATATTGCTTCCTCCAATCTGCTCTCTCCCATACCTTCTCCCATACCCCCTTCGACTTTTCCATTAGAGGAAGGTGAATCTCTGTGCCCCAATGCCTGCACATCTTATCTCCCAATTACAAGCTAAAGATTATTAATAATAGTATTTATATATATTTGAAACATTTAATGTTAAGACCTCGAATTTCAGATCCATCTCCTTCCTCCCTTGTCACCCATTCCCTCTGGGGAGATAAGTAATTCAGTATATGTTGTACATGTCTAGCTATGCAAAACATTATCATAGTAGATATATTGTACAAGGCTGCTTATAATTCCCTCCCACTCATCCCACACCCCCACCTGGTCCATTCCCTACATGATCCTGTCCCTCTTCTATAGTGGGTACTTCCAACCACCCCTCCCCCCAAGGATGCCCTCCCATCCATCATCCCTCCTCTCATTCCCCCTTCCCCTATTCTGCTGCAGGTTGAGATATCCCATTTAGTATGTATGTCATTCTCTCCCTGAACCAAATTCAATGAGAATGTGGTTTTGCCTTTTTTGCCTTCCTATTCTCCTCCTCCCTTGCAACCACTTCCCCTTGCTTCTTCTACATAAGATAGTTTACCCTACCTGTCTCTCCCCATCTCCTCTTGCCACTTTCCTCTCTCACCTCATAATTTCATCCCTTGAGTATTCTCCCTTCCCAACAAATTCAACCTATGCCCTCTATCCATATGTAACTGTAACCATATACACACACATTCACATATATATTCATATGACCACACACCCTTCTTCCATTATTTTCATAGTGAGAAAGATATCATCAGTCACAGTTATTGCTTTTCCATATAGGAATGTAAATAGTTCAACTTTGATAAGTTCCTTTTGACTTCTTTTCCCTGATTACCTTCTCAGGCATCTCTTGCTTCTTGTGTCTGGATGTCAGATTTTCTATTCAACTCTGGTTTTTTCCTCAAGAATGCTTGAAAGTCTCTATTCCACTGAATGACCATATTTTCCCCTGAAACAAAATACTCAGTTTTGCTGGGTAGGTGACCCTTGGGTTCATTCCCAGCTCTTTTGCCCTCTGGAATATCATATTCCATGCCCTTCAATCCCTCAGTGTAGAAGCTGCCAGATCCTGGGCTATTCTGATTGTGTTTCCACAATATAGAAATTGTTTCTTCCTGGCTGCTTGTAGTATTTTCTCCTTGATCTGGGGCTTCTGGAACCTGGCTATAATATTTCTGGGAGTTTTCTTTTTGGGATCTTTTTCAGGAGGTGATTGGTGGATTCTTTCAACCTCTATTTTGTCCTCTGGATCTAAAACATCAGGGCAATTTTCCTTGAGAATTTCTTGAAGGGTGATTTCTAGGTTCTTTCTTTAATCATGGCTTTCAGGCAGTCCAATAATTTTTAAATTATCTCTCCTGGATCTATTTTCCAGGTGAGTGGCTTTTCCCATGAGATATTTCACATTGCCTTCTAATCTTTCATTTGTTTGGATCTGCTTAACAGCATCTTGATTTCTCATAAAGTCATTAACTTCCATTTGCTCCAGTCTAACTCTGAAGGAATGAATCTCCTCAGTGAACTTTTGAGATTCTTTTTCCATCTGGCAAATTTGACTTTTTAAGGCATTCTTCTCCTCATTGCCCTTTTGGGCCTCCTTTGCCATTTGAGTTAGTCTGTTTTTTAAGGTGTTGTTTTCCTCAGTCAGGCTGTTGACCCTCATTTCATACTTTTCCTGCATCCTTCTCATTTCTCTTTCTAATTTTTCCTCCACTTCTCTTATTTGATTTTTAAAGTCCTTCTTAAGGTCCTCTATGGCCTGCAACCCACTCATGTTTTCCCTGGGGCTTTTGGAGCAGGACTTCTGACCTCACAGTCCTTTTCCCGCTCTATGCCCCCAAAATAGGAGTCTAGGGTTGCATTTTTCTGTTTCCTTTGCCTTGGCATGTTGCCACTTAATTGCTTGACTTTTGGGCTTGTTGCCACACTATGGCTTTAAGGCCAGATAGAGGAATTTTTGTCCTGAACGTGTGGGGGGCAACTTCCGTTTCTGGCAAGCTGTAAACCCACCCACAACTTCCACCCTAGATCACAATCCAGATCCAGGGAGGTTAAAGCAAGAGCGATTACCCCCCAAGACTGATCGCTGGATCTCCCTACAGTTCGCAGGCCAGGAGCTGGAGCTGCCTCTGAAAACTACAAAATGGTGTGTCTCCTCAGCGGCTTCTAGCCCCCAGGGGAGGGAGCCGACGCATTCCCCAAGTACTGGTCCCAAAGTCCATAGGACACTAACCTCTTACTTTGTCCTAGGCATGTCTATGTTGATAATTCTGGAGTCGCCACTGCTGCTGGTGTTCTGGGGTCTCTCCAGCCGGCTGCTGGCCCTGCCTCCCTGGGGCTAAAACCTCGGCTCATTCGGACCTGGGCTTGGCTCGGCTCGGCTTGGCTCGGCTTTGCTTCCGGCTCCCAGAGTGCTGCACTGGTCCTTCCTGCAGGGCTGCTGGGCTGTCCTCAGCTGGAGGTTAGCTTCTCTGTGTCGTTCTGTGGGTGCTGGGGCTCCAGAAGTTGTTCAGAGTTCCCTTTTACATAGTTTGGGGGGAATCTGGGGGCAGAGTAGCTTGGATGAGCTGTTTCTACTCCGCCATCTTGGCTCCACCCAGGAATTCATTTTTGCATATTTGTCTTATTCCTTATCTGGTTCAACAACTGGAGTCAAGCCATCATACTGTTAATGACTAACAAAGACCTTTTATATATATATATATATATATATATATATATATATATATATATATATATATGTACACACACACATATATACGTATATATATATATATATATACATATATATGTATATATATATGTGTGTATATATACATATATCACAGAAGTTTGTATCTTGGGGAACAGAAAACCAGGGGGTGGCAAGTGGTTGCCCAGATATATTTCATTTAAGTGGTGACCTCAAAACAGTACCAGAAATTCTCTGTGTGTCTAAAGCTGATGGGTACCTGTGCCCCTCTTGGATTGCATTGCTCCATTTGCCTAAATGGGGGTGGGCAGAGGGAGGGAAGAATCATATAGATAGGAGATGGAATTCCCCAGGAGCCCTTTCTTGTGGGTGGAAACATAGATTCTAAACATCATCCAGGTTTTTTTTTTTTTAGAGCTCTGATATATATGCATATGTGTGTATGTGTGTGTATGTGTATATATATATTTGTTTATTTATTTATTTATCTAATATATGTATGTCTCTCTCTCTCTCTCTCTCTCTCTCTCTATATATATATATATATATATATATATATGTACATATATGGATGTATATGGATGTGTGTATGGATGTATTTGTATATGTATATCACCCCTTATGTTGATTTGGGTACTGTTCCACTTTCTCCTGTACCTGAACTAATGATAATTCAGTTTAGTGATATATTTCTACCTATAGCCCTCCTCCCAGTATAATACTGTCATATCTAACAGTTTCCTATGCATGCCTATTGACTTAGTGGGTGAAGGCTGTGGTTATAAACATTATCATATTGAGATTATACCATGAGTTCTGGTGGATGCACTGGGCTTCAGTCTTGCTCCATTTTCTGACTGTCTTCTTTACCTCCTCTCCACACTCTCCTCCTTGCTTTCTCCCAACCCATCCCTCCTGACTGATTGAACCTGGTCCCTTCTACCCCAGAGTTTCCAGCTGCCTTCTCATCTACATTTCTCCTCTCTCCCACTTCTGCCCATCTTGCACTTTCTTTCCGTGACCTTCCCAACCACCCAGTTGCAAACCCCATCAGATCAGCACCAATCAAAGATAACAGAGGACCTCAAAGTTAGAACTAAACTTGGAGAGAATAAGCCAGTATCAGAGAGTTTTTTATTAACAGGGACGTCCTGAGGACTTTGAGACAGAGGGGAAAAACTGCTGTCTGTGACATTCAAAATACTGAGTTCCAAAATACTCAGCTCAGCTTTACTTTTAAAAAGTTAGTTAGTAAAGTTTCCAAACTATCAATGAAATAATATATTCCATAGGATGGGAAAAGATGAGAAGGCTTTGTGCACCTGACACCTCCCATTTTAATAGCATTAGATTACACACTCAGAATTGACTTTTGCAATTGCTGTTGCAGTGAATCACATGAAAATTTACAGACAAGGTCCTTTCAGAGGTTTGTTTTTTCCCCAAATTAGTGACATATTATAACATACAATGAGCAATGCAAACACCCTTTGGAACATCACACCAGATCTCATTAGGAGCCAAAACAATTTCTTTCTTGGGATTGTTGGCTATGGTATTATGAGAAGATAGCCAGGTAAATAATCGCTGACTCTTGCCTGTCCCCCAGAATAACTGCCTTCCTGTCTGTGAGGTCAATGAGAGATCTTCCATGAAAGATCTCCAAGAGAAGTTTCAATGAGAACCAACTGAAGTTTGTTCTAAAAGCAAAACCTCTCACTTTTAATCTCCTGGATCAATGATCAGCAGTCAGTGGGAGAAAGATCCTGTCAAAATATTCAAATGGTAGAATCCCAGAGTTAGGAGGGACATCACAGGTCCAGTTGCTCAGCTGCCATATGTATAACTATGAAGGAAATGTGGGTGATTGACTCAGAGAAGATTTTGGAGAATGGAAGACATAATTAACATCTTTAAATATTGAAGGTTGCCAAAAAAATAACTTTATAAATGTCATCAGAGGCTCTTCGGGACAGTATCCTAGGTTTTCTCCGTGAGGGTCTGAGGGGTCATGGTGGTCAATGTGGGGGTGATAGTAGTTAGACTTGTCTGGCACATTCTGTGTCCTTGAATGCAAGAATATCTTTTGCCTCTTTTGTATCCCCAACACTTAACCCAGTACCTGGTATATAGTAGGTGCTGAATGAATATTTGACTGTTGACTGACAGTCTGTCCCCAAGGGTGTCTCGTTCCTTTAATTAGGCTGGCTTGCCTGCCCTGTGAATAGTAGTAATTTGGCAGTTGGTGGGGATAGCTGGCCCCTTCCCAAATAAGTCACTTCCCTGCATGGTGGCTGTGAGGTCCAGGTTGGAAGCAGAGGGATGCTACCACTCCCAGATTTCCTGTGCTTCTCTGCTTGTTGGTGGCAGTTGGTTGGCAGTTGTTTCTAGTGGCAATGAGGAAGGGGGGACCTGCTCCACCATGATTTCTCCTTTCAGTGATGGCTGTGGGAGACTGGACCAGAAGGAAGTTGAGTGTTTTAGAGGACATTTATTCCCAAAGTTCTTGCATGCAGGGTTCTGGATTGTCTCTATCAGGGTCTGAGGGGAGATTGTATGACTTGTCTTGCACATGCTTCCTTCTTACCTTTCTAATCTTCAGCTACTCTATTTTCCTCTATGCATTCTCTGATCTAGATACCGTGAGTCTATTGCTTATTCCTTCTACAAAACTCTCCACCTTCCAACTCATTGGCTTTGTCCTGACTGCTCCCCATTCATATAATGACCTGAACTCTCATCTCCAACTTTTAGTTTCCCTGCTGTCCTTCAAGACTCAAATTCTTCCCTCTTCAGGAGGCCTTTCCCAGCCAATCCTTCTCCTCTGAGACTAGTTCCCATCTACTCTGTAGCTATCTTCAATGTACATAGTAATTTATATAGTCTCCTCCATTTGAATGTGAGCTCCTTGGGGACAGGGACAGTGTTTTTATCTTAATGTGTGCCCTCCAGTGTTTAGTACAGTACCTGACACATTCTAAGTGCTTAATAAATCATTGTTGACTTACTGACACTAAAAATGTAGTAAGTTGTTAGAGAAGCTATTGAGCGTTCTTTTATTGGAGGTATACAAGTGGAAGCCGATGACCATTTATCAAGGATGCTGGGAGCAGGACTAATATATTGGGTTGTAATGTTAATGGGATTTAAGATCTTCCCCACCCATTAATATGTGCTCACTTGGAACACATTAAGGGATGCTTGCTTAGGGGAGTCTTGCTTGTAGGATCACATCTTTTGCTAATTTCTAATTAGGTACTGAGTCAGGAGGGTTATGATGCCTTCTGGCTCTGAGAAGTATATATATTTATATTTATATATTTATTTATATTTTTTATTATATACTGAGTTGGTATTTTGCTTTGAGGGCTCAGTTATAAGAAGGATCTTGTGATTTCCCTGGTCAAGATTGTGAGTGACCATATGTTCAGAGCTCCTCAACTGCTCAGATGTAAAGGCTCTCTCCATCCAAGCGTGCATGTAAAGTATATAGTTGATTCAGGCAGTCAGAGCCCTGTCTGTTGGTCTTTATTTTTCTGCTTGCATTTTCTCTGTTTGCATTTTCCCTGAAGTTCAGGGTGCTGACTTTTCCCTGAACTAGTAAAAATAATTTTAAAAGATTGTTGACCCTTTAAACAACTATCTTTCCTAGTAAAGTAGATCTAAGAGACTATTCTAGAAGCCATCTTGGGTATGCTAATGTGGTTGCTGCTACAGGGATAGGAGCAGAGAGCTAAGGAGGATGACCTCTAAGGTCACTTGAAACTCTAGGATTCTATGATTTGAGGGCTTCAGCAGGATTCCCAAAGTTCTGTGGTCCAATGAGAGTCTTCGTCATGTGTGAGTTTACAGACCTTTCTTTAGAATGGTCTTTTGAATGAATTTCTTTGACTTTTGAGTGATTTCAAACAAAAGGACTATGTTGATTAAACTGGTCAAATAATTTCTGGCACTTGAATTCCTTGGGCTTTCAGAGCAGAGTATTCAAACACAACTTAGACAGTTGCAAAATCCAAGCCCTTGGATGGACTAATGACATGTGGGTGTGAGGAGTGACTTAAACCTTGACATATGATGGATTTAAGTCTGTCCTGTGCTCAAAAGCTACATTGAGTTTAGAAGCCTCTCCAAATCTAGCTACAGTTGTGGAAGGAGCATGGAAAGCCAACTCCTCCCTGTGTCATTTGCAAATTGGATTCCATAATCCACAAAACGTCTTCCAAATGATCGTGTAATATTGAAATCCATCACAGCGGAAAATGAGGATACTTCTCTGTTGTTGTTTCAATCTAAAGCCATTTCTAGGCAAACTCAGAACCAGCTGAAAGTAACTCACTGGAACAAAGAAAAATTCTCCTACTTATATGACCTGGATTTTAAGGTCTGCAAAGACTGATATTTTTTTGGAATTAAAAAAAAAAACAGTCCTGAAAATTGTTTAGAAATGCTGCCACATGTCATCCTTATCCTGACATTTAAGGCTCTCCATAATCTCAAATAAGTTTCCTAAGGCACTGTTTGACCATTGGCACCCTTTGCTTTGGTATCTTTCTGTGTTTCCCTGTTCTCTCTAGTATACAGTTCAGACTGCTCAGCCAGGCATTTGGAGCTCCTTGCAATCTGACTCCAAGATACCTTTAAACCTTGTTTCACATTGTACCCCCATAGACACCCAACATTCCAGTCCAACTGTTCCCCATCCTCAACATTCCATCTCCCATTGTCCTCCATGTTAAAAAGTTTCCCCTCCCCAGCCTCACCTCTTGGAATCCTTAGCTTCCTCCAGGAGCCATCTCCTACAGGAGTGTCTCCTGAAGCTACCCTAATCCTAATACTTCCAATTCCCCTCCCACTTATCCCTATTTCTTAGTGCTTCCTCTCTCATCAAAATACCTTGCATTTACTTAATCCCAGCATAGGTTGTGTAACCTCATAGTTCCCAAAGAGAACTAGAAAGACAAAAAATGATATTAGAGCTAGGAATCATACCTTCTTCCCCCATTCATTGATGGAAGCCAAGAAAGGAGAGGTTTTAAAAGGCAGGGGTCCTTAGTGTCAAATGCTTTAAAGAGATAAAGATTGAGGCCTGAGAAAAGGCTATTGGATCTGGCAATGGGGAGGTCATTAGAGACTTTCCAGACACAAGTTTCATTCAAATTATAGAGGCAAAAAGAAGTTTGTAGGATGCTATGATAAAGACTTAGTTAATGTATACCGTTGTTTTTAGAAGTTTGGCAGCAAAAGGAGAAAGTCAGAGACAGACAGATGGAGATAGGCAGAGATTGAGACAGACAGGGAGAGACACACAGAGAGAAATGGAGAGACAAACATGGCGATAGAGACAGAAGCAGAAAGAAGTGGAGAGGGGCAGAGCCAAGATGGCGGAGTAGAAACAGCTCTTCCAAGCCTCTCTGCCCCCAGATTCCCCACAAACTATGTAAAAAAGGACTGTGAACAACTTCTGGAGCCCCAGCACCCACAGAACGACACAGAGAAGCTAACCTCCCGCTGAGGACAGCCCAGCAGCCCTGCAGGAAGGACCAGCGCAGCACTCTGGGAGCCGGAAGCAAAGCCGAGCGCAGAGCACAGGAGCCGAGCTGAGCGGAGCCCAGGTCCGGTCCACGTGAGCCGAGGTTTTAGCCCCAGGGCGGCAAGGCCAGCAGCCGGCTGGAGGAACCCCAGAACACCAGGAGCTGTGGCAACTCCAGAATTATCAACATAGACATGCCTAGGACAAAGTAAGAGGTTAGTGTCCTATGGACTTTGGGACCTGTATTTGGGGAATGCGTCAGCTCCCTCCCCTGGGGCTAGAAGCCGCTGAGGAGACACGCCATTTTGTAGTTTTCATAGGCATTTCCGGCTCCCAGCCTACAAATCGTGGGGAGATCCAGCGATCAGTCTTGGGGGGTAATCGCTCTTGCTTTAACCTCCCTGGATCTGGATTGTGATCTAGGGTGGAAGTTGTGGGTGGGTTTACAGCTTGCCAGAAACGGAAGTTGCCCCACACACGTTCGGGACGAAAATTCCTCTAGCTGGCCTTAAAGCCATAGTGTGGCAACAAGCCCAAAAAGTCAAGCAATTAAGTGGCAACATGCCAAGGCAAAGGAAACAGAAAAATGCAACCCTAGACTCCTATTTTGGGGGCATAGAGCGGGAAAAGGACTGTGAGGTCAGAAGTTCTGCTCCAAAAGCCCCAGGGGAAAACATGAGCGGGTTGCAGGCCATAGAGGACCTTAAGAAGGACTTTAAAAATCAAATAAGAGAAGTGGAGGAAAAATTGGAAAGAGAAATGAGAAGGATGCAGGAAAAGTATGAAATGAGGGTCAACAGCCTGACTGAGGAAACAACACCTTAAAAAATAGACTAACTCAAATGGCAAAGGAGGCCCAAAAGGGCAATGAGGAGAAGAATGCCTTAAAAGTCAAATTTGCCAGATGGAAAAAGAATCTCAAAAGTTCACTGAGGAGATTCATTCCTTCAGAGTTAGACTGGAGCAAATGGAAGCTAATGACTTTATGAGAAATCAAGATGCTGTTAAGCAGATCCAAACAAATGAAAGATTAGAAGGCAATGTGAAATATTTCATGGGAAAAACCACTGACCTGGAAAATAGATCCAGGAGAGACAATTTAAAAATTATTGGACTACCTGAAAGCCATGATCAAGGAAAGAACCTAGAAATCACCCTTCAAGAAATTCTCAAGGAAAACTGCCCTGATGTTTTAGATCCAGAGGGCAAAATAGAGGTTGAAAGAATCCACCAATCACCTCCCGAAAAAGATCCCAAAAAGAAAACTCCCAGAAATATTATAGCCAGGTTCCAGAAGCCCCAGATCAAGGAGAAAATACTACAAGCAGCCAGGAAGAAACAATTTCTATATTGTGGAAACACAATCAGAATAGCCCAGGATCTGGCAGCTTCTACACTGAGGGATTGAAGGGCATGGAATATGATATTCCAGAGGGCAAAAGAACTGGGAATGAACCCAAGGGTCACCTACCCAGCAAAACTGAGTATTTGTTTCAGGGGAAAATATGGTCATTCAGTGGAATAGAGGACTTTCAAGCATTCTTGAGGAAAAAACCAGAATTGAATAGAAAATTTGACATCCAGACACAAGAAGGAAGTGATGCCTGAGAAGGTAATCAGGGAAAAGAAATCAAAAGGAACTTATCAAAGTTGAACTATTTACATTCCTATATGGAAAGCAATAACTGTGACTGATGATATCTTTCTCACTATGAAAATAATGGAAGAAGGGTGTGTGGTCATATGAATACATATGTGAATGTGTGTGTATATGGTTACAGTTATATATGGATAGAGGGCATAGGTTGAATTTGTTGGGAAGGGAGGATACTCAAGGGATGAAATTATGAGGTGAGAGAGAAAGTGGCAAGAGGAGATGGGGAGAGACAGGGTAGGGTAAACTATCTCATGTAGAAGAAGCAAGGGGAAGTGGTTGCAAGGGAGGGGGAGAATAGGAAGGCAAAAAAGGCAAAACCACATTCTCATTGAATTTGGTTCAGGGAGAGAATGACATACATACTAAATGGGACATCTCAACCTGCAGCAGGATAGGGGGAAGGGGGATGAGAGGAGGGATGATGGATGGGAGGGCATCCTTGGGGTGAGGGGAGGTTGGAAGTACCCACTATAGAAGAGGGACAGGATTATGTAGGGAATGGACCAGGTGGGGGGTGGGATGAGTGGGAGGGAATTGTAAGCAGCCTTGTACAATATATCTACTATGATGGTGTTTTGCATGGCTAGACATGTACAGCATATACTGAATTACTTGTCTCCCAAGAGGGAATGGGTGACAAGGGAGGAAGGAAATGGATCTGAAATTCGAGGTCATAACATTAAATGTTTCAAATATATATAAATACTGTTATTAATACTCTTTCGCTTGTAATAGGGAGATAAGATGTGCAGGCATTGGGACACAAAGATTCACCTTCCTCTAATGGAAAAGTCGATGGGGGTATGGGAGAAGGTAGGGGAGAGAGCAGATTGGAGGAAGCGATATCTTGTGGGACTACTATTCTGGGAGGTTGGGTAGGGAAATAATGGGGGGAAATGATTGTAACTTAAAATCTGGCGGAAATGAATGATGTAAAACAGAAGTTAATAAAGCATTTGTTTAAAAAAAAGAAAGAAAGAAGTGGAGAGATGGACAGAGACATAGAGAGAGACATCAGCAGAGAGCAGGGAGAGAGAGAGAGAGAGAGAGAGAGAGAGAGAGAGAGAGGATAATGATATCTTGGCTTATAGTGAGGTCAAGGGCAGGTTTATTTTAGGAGAGGAAAGACCTACACTGTGTATATAAGACAATAAGGGCCCAGGGAGAGAGAGAGAGAGAGACCAATAAAGCACAACAGAGTCATGTTCACCCATTAGTGTAAGGAAACAAAATGCATAGAACAAGACAGGAATTAAAACCTTAGAACTGAAACCTCAGAACTGGAAGGAAGAAATATAAGAGGGAAGTTGGGGAGTTAATATCTTAGGATCAGATAGCCTTGAACTAAGCAAAGTTAGAGTTGAAGTTATCTGCTAAACACAAGGTGTTGCTCTGAAGAGAGTGAAGGAAAGATTTGGAATAACTATTTGGGGCAATAACTATTTATAATAACATGGGAGTCATAAAAGGATTGACAAGTTGAGGCCCCAGCTGAGGGTAGATAGCACCAATCAATTTATCAGCAAGCATGTCTTCAGTTTGGTATATGCCAAGTGCTGAGTATCATAGCATCATAGACTACAAGATGAAAGAAACCTTAGATGCCATCAAACCCCATCTCTTCATTTTACAGATAAGAAAACTGAGATTCACAGAGTGTAGCTAGTAAGTTTCTGAGGCAGAATTTGAACTGAGGGACTGCTGACTCTAAACCCATCTAGCTATCCACAATGTTACCTGCCTCAGATATTTCCTGGCAAACCCCTTGATGAAATAGTTCTTGCCTTGTTATTGAGGGCGGGGGTAGGAGGTGGAGGGAATGTAGACATTTAAGTCTCTACAAATTAAAAGCAAGTAAGGAGAGCCTGAAGTTATAATGGACCAAATTAGTGCAGCTATAGCAGAATTAAATGACCAGAGGAGCTGGAAGAGAAAAAGCAGATGGCGGAGGTGACTCAGGATTGGGGACTGGTGAGTCAGGCACAGCAGAATGCCAAGGGGGTGGAGGATTTGGGAAAGCTCATGTGAATATCATTGAAATAGATGACTACAGGGTTTAGAATGGCTAGAGAAATAGCACAGGTCACAGGAGGTTGATGAATTTGGGAAAGGTTGAAGGAAAACAATGGGGGTGGAGGGCAGTTTCAGTAAGATAAAAAGCACTAAGGCTAGAGGATTGTGGTCCAAGGGAAAGTACACCTACTTCCAGATTTATCTCCAGCAGATTCATATTTAGTGGGCACTCCTCAGCTATGACTCATTAAAGAAATGTTTCAGATTTGTCTAATATATTAGCTAGTGAAAGTACACTTGTCAAACACAACACTGTGGGGAAGAGTTTTTAGGAGCTAGATTACTTTAAAGGGCAAAGATTTTTTTTCATTAAATCAAAAAGAAGAGCTCCATTTGGAGCTAAGTGATTTCCATAAACTACAAGAATAATGAGGAAGGCCCAATAAACAACAGTATTTTGAACACCAAATTACAATGAATAAATAAATGACCTCCCCAAGGGAAATCTGCCTGCTTTGAAATCTTAGCAAATAGAGTTATAATTGCCAGATTTCTTTATTTATGGAAAACTAAGCTTCATTAAAATTGAACTTGCCAGCTATCTACATGGGTAACAGAGATCTTCCTGAATATGGAAATTCAATAATTAGTATGTTAACAATTCATTAAAACCCAGGGACAGCAAAAAAAAAAAAAAAAAAAAGGAACTTAGTCCTAAATTATATAAACACAAAAACTATCTATTATTTATTATTGGAGCATTCTCCTCTGGAAGGGCAACAGGACAGTTTGTTATGATACAATTCCAGGATTGGAAATTGAAGGGTAATTATTGTGAAGTTTTGGTTCCTTTCACAACCATACTCTCTCTTTTCCTCCACCCTCCTCCCAGTTCCTTCTTCCCTCAAGCCCCTACTAAAAGTTGGCTGCAAATTCTTCGTCAGATATGGAAGCAATCCAAACTCCCTTGAGCCCTCCAGGCAAGGATTGGCCTAGAATGGGGCCAGATCTCCAAAAAAGTCCACACCCAAGGCCTAGCCTCTTCTGGACTGGACCCAAGATAGGTATGATGAATAACCACTCTTCCCAGTGACAGGTATCATAATTATACTATGTCGTAATTATGCTATAGACAAGAATCTTCTTATCTGTGAACAATGCAAATGGGAGCTTTACAAATGCTAATATAATATAGTAGAGGATCCTGTCCAGAGGCTGGAAGAACTTGATGGAAGGTTTAGAGGTTGGGGAGAGTGAGACAAAGGTTTGAAAAAAGTCTGATAAGTATTGGTTATGTGACCTTAGGTAAATCACTTAACCTATCAGTGATTCTGGTAACTCTAAGACAGGAGTGGGGAACTTTTGGCCTCAAGGCCACACATGGCCCTCTAGGGCCTCAAGTGAGGCCCATTGACCCACCCCTGCCTAAGACTTTATGTTACAGAGGAAGTACTGACTTTCATCTGTAAAAGCAGTTTGCTTAATGGGAATTTCCTCTATCAATAAAATCACAGTTGTAGTACCTTCTCCTACACCACCTCCCACTCCCAAAATTGTTGTAATGAGCCAGAATGGACCAAGAACCAGGACAACTTGGGGTCCCTATGGCAGTTGGATGGAAACTATGGCAGTTGGATGGAAAGCAGAATTAAGGGTTGTAACAGAAAGTTGGGAAAGTCAAGAAGAAACTAGGAAGATAAAGCCTCCTTTGGGGAGCCCTACTGGAAACCATTTAAACTTCAGTCTGTGTTTGTAGGGGGAAAAAATGTTCTTTTCTAGAACTAGAAGTAAGAGAAGGAAGGAAACAAACATTTATTAAGCACCTTCTGTTTGCCAGGCCCTATCCCAAACGCTAAGTGCTTTACAAATATTATCTCATTTGGTCCTTACAAATAATCCTGTGAGGTAAGTGTTATTATGGTCTTCATTTTACAGTTGAGGAAACTGAATCAGATTGAGGTTAAGTGACTTGCCCAGGGTCCCACAGTTAGTAAGTGTCTGAGGCCAGATTTAAACTCAGGTCTTCCTGACTCCAGGCCCAGTGCTCTATTGCAAGACCAGGCAAAAAGCCCAGCTATCTTGGGGGTAGGATTAAGGAACTAAGGAGAGACAACAGGAATGTGTGTTACTCTGAACTTCATCTGGTCCTACAATTTCCTTCTCCTGTTATAGGAGGACAAAGCTAGAGTAGCAAGAAGAAGACTGGATTGGTTCAGCAACAATTCAGCAAAAAATGTATTAAGGATCTTGCTTAATTCACCTGATCCTGTGCTATCCATTGCAGGAACACAAACAAATGGAAGTGGAGTGGGATGGGGTGTGGGAACAGGAAGATTTATAACATCCTCCCAAGTTAACAGGAGGAAGGAGAAGCCATTAGCATCTCGGCCAGGCATGGATTCAAGGAAGTCTTCATGGAGCTGGTATGTGTTATTGTTGATCCTTCTTTTTGAAGAGGACCAGTGGCATCCATGGAGGGATGATTTCTTGATTTGCACATGAATTGGATTAAAGTAAGGCAGTGTCGCATAAAATCATCAGCCTCATTCTCTCTCCCTGAGTTATCATAGTCCAGCATTAAGACAAAAATCAGATCAACTGATGGCCCAAGATACAGTGAATGACTTTGGTGTCTTCAATGCCTTTCCAAGCTCTAAGCACCCCACAGTGCCAGCTGCAGTCGCCTTCATGGCATTGTAACAAGTTGTTCTCATCCATCCATTTCACCAAGGAAAGTCTTCACACACCCCCAACTCACCAGTGGGTTTGAGATCCCTTGGTTACCCTCAACCTGGTTCAGCCCATCTACCGAGAGAGAAGGACACACATAAGATATGGAGTCAAAAGATGGAGGAAGACAAGAGAGCAACTGATATTCTGGATCTGATTCTGACCAGTAACAAGGGAATGGTGGCTATTCCTTGGGTAAAAGCGGCTACTCCATCTTAAACTCATAACAGAGAAGCCAAGGATAGTCCGATACCATATTATATATATATATATATATATATATAAAATATAGTATTGTGTAGTGTATATATATATATATATACTACAATACTACACAATATTCGGGACAAGTGGATTTCAGTGGGTTCAGAGAAAGGAAAAGTTATGATCATATGGCTTAAAATTCTACAAGGGCAATCAATCTAGGAGGGCTAAGATCCTCAAGAATGAAATTATGACATAAACAGAAATAAGGAAGGAAAGGGGAAAACCATCTAGAGACATCTAGATGCTTCAGGGCTAGTGTGCTGGGGTTGGAGTCAGGAAGATCTGAGTTCAGATCCTGTCTCAGACACTTACTACCTATATGACCCTGGGCAATTCATTTTCACCTTGGTCAGTCTAGGTGAAATGATGGGGGCTGGACTTGATGGCTTCTCAGATCTCTTCCAGTTTCCATGATCTAAAGAAATGTATATAGATGCATAGAAAATTCATAAACCAACTTGAATTTTTAACCATATACACAAGATGGTAGCAAGGACCAGAAATGGAAAACTAATTCAAAAGCTTGGCCAGCAAAGAATAATATCAGAAACAATAAATCTCAAACCAAATTGAGGTTGGGGACAAATGCTAAGGACAGGGAAAGGATTTTCTTTCTTTTTTTGAGACTATTCTTTTTTAAAAACTTAGCTCTAATGGCTTTAAACTGCACTAAGACTTTGGGGATAACCTGTATCAGGAAAAAAAGAAGGGGTGACTATTGGTCAGAGCAGGGGGGCAGACAATGATGACAGATTATGGAAAGAAGGCAGCAATACTCAGCTTTTATTTTTCCTTTTGTTCTCTGCTAAGGAGAATAATATTTGGAATGGAAACTACAGGGGGAAAGAAAAACCAAGGCTGATAGGGAGTTGAAACACAAACCAAGTAAAGAATTTTAAAACATTGTCTGGATTAATTCAAGTCACCAGACCCAGGTGAACTCAATCTCAGGATACTCTTGTCAATCAATAATGTTTATTAAGAAGGTATTATGTGCAGGGCACTGGATGGAGGTTAAAAAAAAAAGGAGGCAAAAGACAGTGCCTGCCCTCAAGAAGCTTACAATTTAATGGGGGAGACAACATGAAAATAAATTTATATGAAGCAAGCTAAATACAGGATAAATGAGAAATAATAAACAGAGGGAATGCATTGGACTGAAGAAGGGTTAGGGAAGGTTTCCTGTAGAAGGTGGGATTTTAGTTGGAACTTAAAGCATGCCAGGGAGGTCATAGTTAGAGCAGAGGAGGGAGAGTGTTCCAGGTATGAGGGACAATCAGAGAGAATACTTTGAGCTGAGAAGAAGGGTGTTTTGTTTGTTGAACAGCCAGAAAGTCATTGTACCTGGATCTAAGAGTATGGCTGTTTGGGATTTCTGACTCACTGTTAATGATTCTTGAAAGATCATAGTTAAAAGGACAGGTAGCCCATGTGGTCAGGGAGAGGGAAAGAGTTCTTTGGTAGTCTTTACATCCCCTGTAGGGCAGCAAGGTGATGCAGTAGATAGAGCACTGGGCTTGGAATCAGGAAGACTCATCTTCATGAGTTCAGATCTGGTCTCAGGTATTTATTAGCTATGTGACCTTGGGCAAGTCACTTATCCCTGTTTGCTTCAGCTCTTTGTCAGTAAAATGGGCTGGAGAAGGAAATGGCAAACCACTCCAGCACCCTTGCCAAGAAAACCCCAAAAGGGGTCACGAAGAGTCAGAAGTGACTATAACAACACAATAGTAATATCTCTTGTGCCTAGCAAAGTGCCTATGCACAGTAGACACAATAAATGTTTGTCAAATAAATGAATGAAAAGGGGAAATGTTGCAAGTTTCCAAAAAAAGGGAAGAAAGATGATTGTGAACTAAAGGCCGGTGAACTTCACCACAATCCCTCGCAAGACTCTAGAAGGAATTATTCAAGGTATGATTAATGGACAACTGGAAACCAACAAGACTTCTGTGAAAGCAGTTGCCTCTCTAATCCCATTTTCTTCTATGATACTCTCCAAACCCCTAATGAATCCCTGAGCTCATTTATTCGGGAAGTCCTTCCAATGAAGTATATTCCAAGCTATCCATTCATTTCCATTCCAGGCACCCCATTCATGTCCTCCTCCTGGGGGCTTTCTCACATTGGGTCCCCTGGAGCACTCTGGCTATCTACCCCCCCACTCATCATTCCTAAGTCTCCCCAAGGGGCTATCCATCTTCTCTCCCTCTCATCCAGTTCCTTGATGATGGCCTTTCCTCTTAGTCTTCTTTGGTTCCATGTTGTGGCCCGCTCAGCTCACAAATCTCACCAACGTCGGCTTCATGATGCTCATCTTTAATTCTTCAGAGGCAATGAGTGGTGTACCAGTGGTTCCTTCCAGCAATGGTATCAAACTCAAATAGAAAGGTATCTCTGCAGGCCAAATATTGCCTCAGAAAGTCACAGACTAGCCTTATCTTTGTTGTATTGTATTTTTACTTATTGTGTTAAAAAATTTCCCAATTACATTTTAATCTGATTTGAGGAACCCTAGACCGGGGAGTTTGACACCTATGCCATAAAGCAATGCCACTGGTGTAACTAACCTAGATGTCAGTAAAAATATATCAAACCCTCTAATACTACTCTTTGTGAATAAAACGGAGAATTGGGGATTCAACAATAATATAATTCACTGAATTCAGAAGGACCTGATGAGTCAGAATGGAATAATGTTTCAATGTCAACCTAAAAGGATCTCTCAGTGGAATAACCCAGGGCTTTCTACATGACCTTCTGCTCTTTATTATTCTTCCCATTGACCAAGATGAATATATAAATGGATTATTTATAAGACTTGCAGATGGAACAAAGACAAGGAAGGATAGCTTCACAATGAATCCAAAAGGATTTTGATAGCTAGATTTTAATCCTTATGTAATAAGAGGAAAGGACAGCTAGGGGACACAGTAAATAGAGCACTGGACTTGGAATCAGGAAGACATCATCCTGAGTTCAAATATGACCCTGAGTAAGTCACTTAATCCTGTTTGCCTGAGTTTCTTCATCTGTCAAATGAACTAGAAAAGGAAATGGTAAACTATTCCAGTATCTTTCCAAGAAAACCATAAATGGTGTCATGAAGACTTGAACACAACTGAAATGATCAACAACAAAATAAGAGAAAACTTAATTGGGGGTAAATGCAAGCCCTACACTTGGATTCAGAAAGTCAATTTCACAGGTATCAGATGAGACAACCAGGGCTAAATGCCAGTTCCTCTGGAAAAAAAGGGGAGGGGGGGACTTTAATGGATTTCAAGGTCAATATGGGTCAACAGTATCATGTGGCAACAACCCAAAAAAAAGCTAACAACTAATGTGATGGCTGATTAAGGTGCCATTCATACTAGTCATCCATTCAAAAACTTTTTTTCCCACCAATTATATAATGTTTTAAGGTTTGCAAAGTGCTTTAGAAATGTTATTTTATTCTCACAACCACCCCAGAAGGTAGTGTGATTATTATTCCCATTTTACTGGTGGGAAAATTGAGACTAGCAGAGGATAAATGACTTGCCCAGGGTCACATAGCTGGTAAATGCCTGAGGCTGGATTTAAACTTAGGTCTTCCTGACCCTAGGTTCAGAGCTCTTTCCACTACCATCCATCAGCTTCCTGTTTTATTGCCTGATATGTGTGAGGGTCTGTGCTATGTACTAGGGGTACAAAGTCACAAATGAATCATTTCCTGCTTTCAGGGAGCTTACATTCTATTGGGGAGAATACATTAAGGCTGGTAGTGTCAGGACTCAAGGAGGTGATAGCCCTATCATACTATGCTAGTACACTTCTGGAAAATTGTGTACAATTCTAGGAACCGAATTTTAAGACATTGAAAAGCTAGGAGGCGTCTTGAGGAGAGCTAAGTGGGGCTGAGGATCATGCCAAGTGAGGATAAGATAAAAGGACTGAAATATCTGGCCTAGAAAGAGAGACTTTAGAAGAAATATGAGAACTGTCTTCAATTATTTGAAGGGGTGAATATGAAAGAGGAATTAGATTTGGTTCACTGGTCCCAGAAGCAAGACCTACAGGGGAGGAGGTGTGTTTGGAAGCTGGATTTCAGCTTGGTGGTAAGAAGAAGACTCTTGAAACAATCAGGCTACTCCAAAGTGTCATGGGCTGCCTTGGGAGTCAGCAGGTTCCCTCTTCCTCTCTGCAGGGCTTCAAGTAAAGGCTGGCTGAATGTTCCTCAGGGATCTCATAGAAGAGATTCTTGACTGACTGGGAGTTATGCTAAATAACCTTAGAGATTTCTCCTAATTATGAGGTTATATGATTCTGGAGACTTGGGGTCACAGGACCCAGGTTCAAATTCTGGTTCTGCCACTTGACCTTAAGCAAATTATTTCACCAAAGTCATTGGATTAGATGATACAGCTAGGTAACTCTGTGGCTAGAATACTGAACTTGGAGCAGAGAAGATCTGAGTTCAAATTCTGCCTAAAACACTAGTTGTGTGACCCTAGGCAAGTCACTTAACCTCTGTCTTCCTCAGTTTCCTCATCTGTAAAAGAGGGGGGTGATAACAGTACCTTCTTCCTAAGGTGGTTGTAAGAATAAAATGAGATGTCATTGGTACAGTGCTTTGCAAACCTTAAGTTGTTATTGACAGTTATCCTATCCATATTGCAACTTTCCCCATGGTGGTTTCACTATATGATGGGTCAGCATAAAAAATTAAGTGGGAATTTGGGGGGAGTTTTGTGGAATTCTTAGATAGCATGTGAGGGGCAGTAGGTGACACAGAAAAAGTTTAGAAAATCAGAAACGCATAAAATATATGTATAGTATGATATCTACATATTTTTATCTTTTAATAATATAAAAATTCAGAGTTCTCTGGCACAAAGGGAGAGTCAAAATATTTTACACAAATTTTCAAGATTGCACCTCCCTCACAATGTGGGAGAGATAACTGCAAATGCAGACTGCTATTATTGATATTGCAGAATAGTGCATCTTGCCTGCTGAGTGACCATCTCAGTATGTCAGTAAGCAAGCCTTAATTAATGTACCAGGAGCTGTGTTAAGCATTGGGGCTACAAAGAAAGGCAAAAGTGTGGGTGGTTTGAATCACAGAGGGACAAGATTATAATCTAAAGAGGAACTCCCCCTTTTATCTTTCATTTGGTGGCAGTAGAAGTGGCCAGTGAGGGGACCCTTCTGTTTAAGGGCACCTCTGGCTTTCTTGCCAAGACAGAATCATTATCCACATAGATTCCAAGGGCAGAGAATATGGCATTTGTTTGGGTCAGGTCTCATATTTCAGATTTTGCTGAGCAGCTAAAAGAAACCCTGAAAGACAGTTTTTGCCTAGCCCCAAAGAGATGTTTCTTCCAAGTCCCAAATAGCTGAGGATATAACTCTTAAATTAAGTGCCCAAATTCTTATTCTCTGACCTTAATGCACTGCTGGGTCTCCAGGTCACTCCCTCCAGGTGTTTGCCTACAATAGGGAAGCAGACCAAGATCATGTAGCGCATCTTCTAGCATCTTCTTTGTAACTTTTTCACAAGGAAATTCCTAAATGCCTTTCATCATCTCCATAAAAAAAAAAATTCCAGAAGGGAGCCAAAATCGTTTCTTTTCAATGCTAATCAAACCCTTAATCTTTTGTGCAAACAGCTTTATGCAAAGTGCTTTCATGTGGCACATTTGCAGGTTATAAAAATAGCAGTGGGAACACGGGAATGATTGTTGAAAAAGTGGTTACCACATTGATGGTAATATCATACATAGGCCTGTCACTGGTAGGACTGGACCAATGGGTCTTGCCATTTGCCTTGCAGTGAACCCATTCAATATATATTATCTTCCTTTTTTTATAATGTGAACTCCTTGAAGGAAGAGGTTGCCACTGAAAAACTGTTTACCACACTGATGGTAACAGTTGCCCATCTTCCATAGGCCTGTCACTGGTATGACTGGATGAATGGGTCTTGCCATCTGCCCTATAATGATCCCATCCTATATATGTTCTCTCTTCTTTCATAATGTGAGTTTTTTGAGGACAAAGATTGTCTTGATTTTCTGTTTTTATTTTATTTTATTTTTTGCTTTTTTTGGAGGGGGGAAGGTAGGGCAATTGGGTTTAAGTGACTTGCCCAAGGTCACATGGCTAGTTTTTGTGTTAAGTGTCTGAGGCCAGATTTGAACTCAGGTCCTCCTGACTCTAGGGCTATTGCTCTATTCACTGTGCCACCTAGCCACCCCGATTTTCTGTTTATAACTGCACAGCTTAGCACAATGTTTGAAACATAGGAAGTGATTAATAAATGGTTTTTCATCCATTCATTTTGATTCTGAATTTTTTTCATAATTATCCTAAACCTAGCTGACTCTCCCACCCACCCATCCATCCACCCAAAGGAAACCATAGCTGTTAAACCCACAGCATCCTCCGAGACCTGGAGCCCCATGCTTGTCTTTCTAGACAAAAGGCAAAGCAATGAACACATCTCTGGAGCTGCACTAACAAACCCATCGTAAGCACCACATCTCATAGCCCAGCATAGCTAACCAAGAAGCAGAAGAGCTGGTTCAGCTCATAGCCGCCCGGGGCAGAGGATTACGCTGCCTTCATGGTAGACAGCTTGTCTACATTAATGAGAAGTTTCCATTGAAAGAGTGACCCCACGTTGAACATTATAATCCATCCATTTAGCACTGCAGTATCCAACTTACCTGCAAACCCGAACTCTGTAAGTGGATTAGGCAGCTGGGGTATGCCCATACCGGAGCAGCAAGTACAGTATTCTGTAAAGGTACACTCATAGCAATAATAATAGAATTCACATAGTGCTTTCAGGTTTGCAAAGTACTTGTACATAATATTTCATTTCATCCAAACAACCCTGTGAAGCAGGTACTGCCATCATCTCTGTTTTAGAGATGAGGAAACAGAAGCAAACAGTTAAGTGACTTGCTCAGGGTCATACAGCTAGTAAGTGTCTGAGACTGGATTTGAATTTGGGTTCTCCTGACTCCAAGCCTACTGTGCCACCGCAGTGTCTATAAATATCTATGTGGTTTATGATAGGTATGTGTTTCCAAAGCTATAGGCTATTTGGTGGTTATGGTTGGTTGTAGGGTTGGGGTTAGATATAAAAATTACATAAAGGATCACAGAATTTCAATGTAAAAATGGAATTTAAAGGTCATATATACCTAACCAAGAATCTTCTATATATTATATAACAAGTGGTCATTCGGTGTCTACTTGGAGACTTCTAGCGTGTGGAAACCCACTTCCCAAGTCAGCCCTAATCATTGAGTCACCCCAACAGTTAGGAAGTCTTCCCTTAAATTTATCTTTGTGTTACTCCCACCCCATTGTTCTCAAGTCTCTACTTAGAGGTTGGGCACATCAAAGGAAAGTGAAATAATCTGAGAAATGGGCATTTTGGTTTTTGAAGAAGGAGAAACAGCACCGTGTCTTCTCCAAATACAAAATCAGGTAAGTCTCCAATCCATCCTTGCTTTAACAAGGCACAATTTGACGAGTTGCCTCATGTTATGTGTAGGAATGGAAATAATTTAAATAAATATTTGTGTAACTACATGCTGCCTATGAATCCATCTGTCAGGATCTACCATGGATGTGATTAGGCCCAGATTCTCTATTTCTAACTCAGGCACAATACAAGACCAATACAAGGAAGAAGAGGCTATGACATAAGGGACATGATTAGACTCTAGGGATTCTTAATGCTTTAGGTTTTTTTGGGTTTTTTGTATCATGGGCTCCATGTGGTGAGGGATGTGAATCCCTTCTCAGAATTATTGTTTTGGTTTTTTTTGTTTTATTTTTGTTTTGTTTGTTTGTTTTGCTTTTTGGAGGGGAGGAGGCAGGGCAATTGGAGTTAAGTGACTTGCCCAAGGTCACACAGTAAGTGTTAAGTGTCTGAGTCCAGATTTGAACTCCAGTCCTCCTGACTCCAGGGCCAGTGCTCTATTCACTGCGCCACCTATCCACCACCAGAATTATGTTTTTAAATGTATTTGCCCCAGGTATGACAACTTGCCTGCAATCCAGTCAATTGATTTCAAGTGTTATTTATGTGCCAGACTGTGCATTAGATTCTGGCACTACCAAGACAAATGGAACAATCCCTGCCCTCGAGGAGCCTACAGTCTATCAAGGAAGACAACAGGCCCCCACCGTCATATCACCTACTGTGTCCTGCTGACTAGAGCTGCTCAAAGTGCTGGCAGCATCCAACCTGAGCTGAGACAGAATTACCATAGAGTGATTTTCTAACCACTCATTTTTTGCCTTTTGGGGCAGGGAATCTGGATGATTAGGCCCTTTACATATCAAAAAGTAATGAGAGATGGAGGAGCCATTAGTCATGCCTTCATTTTTAAAGTTTGAGATTTATAGTAAAGCCTCATTAATTCCATTAATTCAGAATTAATGATAAGTTGATTTGGGTGGGCCTGAAGTTTATATTTGTATTATCTATGAAGAAAACATTTGCTAAGAAAATGAATAGGAAGAAAGATTTTCAGGGACAGGATCCTTCTTTTTCATGGTTATAAAAATGTGAGGACATTAATGTTTTGTCTGTATGTGGATTCTGCTAATTATATATGAGTTTTAGCTATGAAAAACTAAGGTCCAACCCAGGAAACACCTTTTGTTGGAAGGCTAAGCTGAAGCATAGAAGTGAGAGCAATAAAATGACCTATTTATTTAAAATCACCTGGAATTCAGATGCATCTCAGTCATTTAGATTTTCCTACCCACCTTGAATTAGTTGAAAATAGTGAAATTTTCATGCCAATTTTTTCAATATAACTTTAAAAATTGATATATTGTTTTAGTTATATAGCCTCTACATTATTTGGCGGATCAAATGAGATCATGAAAACTCCCATTTCCATATTCTTTTAAGGTTTAAATGTGTTACCTTAACAGCCTTGTGAAATAGATAGTGTTGGTTTTTCATTTGTTTGTTTTTACAAATCCTAGTTTTACAGATAAGGAAACTGAGGCTCAGAGAGGCTAACTTACTTCATGTATTCTGGTCTTCTAACTTCCCATTATGTGCTATCTTCCACCAATATAGAATGTAATATCCTTCAGGGCAGGGATTGTTCTGTTTGCCTGTTCTTATAACACGTGCTTAGCACAGTGCCTGGACCATGGTAAGCATATAAAATCAGTGAGTCAGTCAAGAAGCATTTATTAAGTGTTCATTATGTGTTAGCCACTATGCTAAGCCCCTGGGGATACAAAAAAAGGGAAAAATAGATGTTTTATTTTTCATTCTTAGCTTTAGTTTCTTCATGTATGAAATGGGGATGATAAAGCATAATGTATCTACTCCCATTGGGCTATTGAGAGGAACAGATGGTAGATAGATAGACACAGTCAGGATAAATAGACAGACAGACAGACAGATAGATAGATAGAGGAGATGGATGGATGATTCATGTAAATGACCACTCTGATTAGTCATTACTTGAGCTATAAATTTAGTTCCTATTGTTCAAATTATGGGCAAACATATACTTAGACCTTTTTGATGGCTCTTTAGTTTTAATTTAGCTAAACTGATGATCTTTTCACAATCAATAATATACTACAACGGTAAAGTCATCATACTGAGGGGATGCTTTTAACTGCTTACACAGGATTCAGCCAGGACATTTAACTGGAGCTCTGCTTTAGACAAACAAATATGCATAATTAATTTCATGGCAAGACTGCCCTCAGAATCAAGTTTGAGATCCTGGCTCTGATGGGCCCTAGTGCTTATCAATTTTTAATTTTCCAATTACAGTCATGACCAGAACTAAAATAGAAACCATAATATTGGTCTATGTTGGTTTATTTCTTCTCCACATCTGTTCAGTAATTGATGGAAATCAGAAAGAAAAAAAAATTCAGAACTTTAAATTACACATGGGATAGAGACAGCCTTTCCTTATTTTGGAGAACGGTAAATATTTTCTCACTCTGTAATCCCAGGGGAAAGCAAGGTGAAATGGGGGTGAGGGAGAGAAGTGCAAAAAAGGGTAGGGGAGACATATAGGAACCATGTGTCTGCATCTACATGAATTGGAAACTCCTACCTTAGCTGGCTGGGTTTTAATTGTTTTTTTTGAATAATAGAAAACATTTGAGAAAAAGAACTCCCAATTAAAACTGACTACACTAGAGTGCAATGTTTGAAATTTTTCAAAGTTACCATGGTCTTACTAAATTCTTAATAACAGCCAGGGAAAGAGGAAGAGGTTGGTGTGGGAAATACATTCTGTCCTGGGGTCACAGAGGAAACTAAATTCTTAAAAAGCTCTTTGAAAATCTGATCAAAATGCACACAGGGCTGCTCACAATGGCCCTTACATTCTCATCTGTGGAGGTAGGCAGCCAGATTCTCAGTACTGTGGTTGGAATGCATTAAATGTTATACCAGTGGATGAGAAGAGAGATACCCCCCAGAGATCCTACTTAGCCACTGGGGGTAGCTTTTTCTACAAGAGGGCAAAGCTCAGTGGGTTGTGATGATGGCTTTCTGTTGGGTGAGTTGGGTAGAAGGAAAGGGCACTGCAATTGCTCTAATTTTCATCTTTTGGGGTCCTTCCAGACTAGCAGTAGGACGGCTAAAGGTTTTCTCACTGGCGTTAACTATGAGCTGCCCCTGCCAGTAAGGCTTAAGAAACTATTACAGAATGAAAGCAAGATGGTAAATAGTTAGGGGCCAGTGAGATGTATATTTCATTACTTCACTGGAAGCTAGAATCTATGATGGTGCTGACTCTTCGAATAAGGGAAAAGCAGACCCGTGTAATGGGAGATCTAACAACCTTCCATATTCCCCCTATAGGTAAGGTGGCTCTCTAAAGGAGCCCTAGACCATCCCATCCAGCTCTGGAAAGGAATCTATTTTTCTGACTCCAAAATATAGAATTATGGACAATGGTAGAAGTTTAAAAGAGAGATTTGTTTAATACAAAGTAGAACTTTCTAATAATGAGGACTGGCCCAAAGTGGAATGAGCTGCTCTCTGGGAAGATACTGGGTTTCCTCTCACTGGGAGTCTTGAAACCAAGTATGGATGTCGTGACCAACAAATAAATATTTATTAACATGTAATACGTGTCAGGCACTGTTTTAGATGCTGGGGATACAAAGACAAAAAAGGAAATAGTCCCCTGCCCTCAGGGAGCTTACGTTCTATCAGGAAAAATAACTTCTAAGTTCATACAAAAGAAATAAAAAGCCTAAGCTGTAGAGAGTATTTTCAGTCAGGTAGAGCTTGGACTTTCTGGTCCATAAGGTCCTCTCCAATCTTGAAATACTGTGATTCCAAATTAGGCCGGGAAAAAGATGATAAAGTAAAAAATGCAGAGCATATTACCACAGAACTGTGAATTCCATAAGGCAAGAACTAAGTCTTATCTATCTTCGTATCTCTGATATCACCTTAAACACCAATAGATAATTAATAAATGTTTGTTTAATGAATGAATCTGGTGAAGCCTACGGATTCAGATTTTTTAAAATATATTTTTATTTATTTCATTAAATGTTTCCCAATTACTTGTAAAATAATCTTTATGTCTCATATTTTTGTAACGTCAGTATTTTTCTCCTTTATTTTTGCTTTTTGGAGGGCAATTGAAGTTAAGTGACTTACCCAAGGTGACGCAGCTCGTTTTTGTGTTAAGTGTCTGAGGCCGGATTTGAACTCAGGTCCTCCTGATTCCAGGGCCTGTGCTCTATTCACTGCGCCACCTAGCTGCCCCTGTAAAATAATTTTTAACAATCATTTTTATAGAGTTCCAAATTCTTTCCTTCTCTCTTGCCCATCTCCCCTCCTTCAGAAGGCAAGCAATTTGATATTGATTACATATGTGAAGTCAGGCAAAACATGTTTCCATGTTTTCTATGTTCCAAAAGAAAACACATATATAAAAAAAAGAAAAATAGAATTCTTTTTGTAAAAAGGTATCCTTCAATCTGCATTCACAGTTCATCAGTTCTCTCTCTGGAGGTGGATAGCATTTTTCACAATCGGTCCTTTGGAATTGTCTTGGATCACCGTCTTGATCAGAGCAGCTGAATCTTTTACAGTTGATCAGCCTTATAAAATTGCCATTACTGTGTACAGTGTTCTCCTGGTTTTGCTCACTTCACTTTGTATGAGTTCATATATATCTTCCCAGGTTTTTCTGAAGCCATCCTGCTCATCAATTCTTATAGAACAATAGCATTCCATCACAATCATATACCACATATTGCTCGGCCATGCCCTGATGTGTACCCCATAAATTTCCAATTCTTAAATTTCTTCAATTCTTAGCTACAGATTCTATAAATGTTTTTGAACAAATAGGTCCTTTTTTCTTTTCTTTGATCTCTTTTGGATACAGAACTAGTAGTGGTATTGCTGGGTCAAAGGGTATACACAGTTTTATACCCCGTTGGGCATAGTTCTAAATTGTTCTCCAGAATGGTTGGACTAGTTCACAACTCCACCAACAGTGCATTAGAGTCCTAATATTTCCACATCCCATCCAGCATTTATCATTTTCCTTTTCTGTCATATTAGCTAATCTTTTAGGTGTGAGGTGATACCTCAGAGTTATTTTAATTTTTATTTCTCTCATCATTAGTGATTTAGAGCATTTTTTCATGTGACTATTGATATCTTTGATTTCTTCTTCTGAAATCTGCCTGTTCATATCCTTTGATCATTTATCAACTAAAGAATGGCTCTTTTTTATACATGTGGCTAAATGTCCTATATACTTGAGAAATGAGGCTTTTATCAGAGAAACTTGCTGTAAAATTTTTTGCAGTTTCTTCTTTTCCTTCTAATTTTGGCTGCATTGGTTTTATTTGTGCAAAAGCTTTTTAATTTCATCTGATCAAAATTGTCTCTTTTACTTTTCATGATCTTCTCTGTTTCTTACTTGGTTATAAACACTTCCCTTATACACAGATCTGATAGATACATTTTTTCCGTGCTCCCCTAATTCACTTATGATATCACCCTTTATGTCTAAATCATTTATCCATTTTGACCTTATCTTGATATACAGTATGAGATGTTGGTCTATGCCTAGTTTCTGCCAAACTATCTTCCAGTTTTCCCAGCAATTTTTGCCAAATGTTTAGTTCTTACTCCAAAAGTTTGGATCTTTGGGTTTTATTAAACACTAGATTACTATGGTTATTTAATACTATGTCTCATGTACTTAATCTATTCCACTGATCTATCGCTCTATTTTTCAGCCAGTACTAGATTATTTTGAAGATTACCGCTTTGTAATATGTTTGAACTGCCAAGCTGTTATCCTTCACATTTCTTTTTGTTGCTTCTCTTGATATCCTTGACCTTTTGTTCTTCCAGATGAATTTTGTTATTATTTTTTCTAGTTCTATAAAATAATTTTTTGGTAATTTGATTGGTATAGTACTGAATAAGTAAATTAATTTAGCTGGAATTGTTATTTTTATTATATTGACTCTACTTACCCCTGAGCCATTGATATTTCTCCAATTGTTTAGACCTGTCTTTATGCTTGTGAAAAGTGTTTTATAAATGTGTTTTCCTGTTAATGGAGTCCTATTCTACTTCCAAATGATTGAACATGTCTCAAGTGCTGAGGAATCACTCTTGATAGCAGAGACTGTTCAATTTTTATAGGAAAATGAGTGATTTGGAAATAATAAAAAGAAACTCTTGGGCTCCTTGTCAAAAAAAAAATTAGTCCTGGTCACGACTGTAATTGGAAAATTAAAAATTGATAAGCACCAGGACCCATCAGAGCCAGGATCTCAAATTTGTTTCTGAGTGCAGTCTTGCCATGAAATTAATTATGTATATTTGTTTATCTAAAGCAGAGCTCCAGTTAAATGTCCTGGCTGGATTTTGCCTAAGTAGTTAAAAGCATCAGTCGGTTGGTATGGGGATATTACTCCAAGTATTTTATATTATAAGCAATCATTTTAAATAGAATCTCTCCTTCTATCGCTTGCTGCTGGGCATTGTTGGTGATATATAGAAATGCTAATGATTTATGTAGGTTTATTTTATATCCTGCACCTGTGGTGAAGTTGTTTGAATTTAATTTTTTGTTGATTCTCTAGGGTTCTATAAGTATAACATCATATCATCTGAAAAGAGTAATAGTTTTATTTCCTCATTGCCTGTTCTAATTCCTTCAATTTCTTTTTTTTTTTGTCTTACTGATATAGTTAGCATTTCTAGTACAATATTGAATAATGCTTCACCCTGATTTTATTGAGAAGGTTTCTGGTTTTTCCCCATTATAGATAATACCTATTCTTGGTTTTAGATACATACTATTATCATTTAGATACTTACTATTATCATTTTAAGAAAGGCTCCATGCATTCCTTTGCTTTCTAGTGTCCTTAATAGGAATGGGTGTGGTATTTTGTCAAAAGCTTTTTCTACATCTTTTGAGATAATCATATGATTTTTATGGTTTTTATGGTCATCTGTGATATGTTGCTATGATTTTCTCATTAGTATTTTATGTTAAATTTTTGCATCAATATTCATTAAGGAAGTGAGTCCATAGTCCTCTTTCTTGCTCTCTCTGGTTTAGGTATCAAAAACATACCTGTGTCATAAAATGAATTTGGTAAGACTCCTTCTTTACCTATTTTTTCAAATAGTTTATATAGTATTGGGATTGTTCCTTAAATGTTTGGTAGAATTTACTTTTGAAGCCAGCTGGTCCTAGGGAATTTTCCTTAAGGAGCTCATTTATAGCTTGTTCAATTTATTTGTCTAAGATAAAGCCATTTAGGGATTATAATTCCTCTTCTGTTAATCTGGGCAGTTTATATTTTTGTAAATATTCATCTATTTCACTTCGATTGTCAGTTATACTGGCATATAATTGGCCAAAATAACTCCTAATACTTGCTTTAATTTCATCTTTGATGGTGCGTCCAATTTTTTTGTTTTTGATAAGACTATTTTGGTTTTCTTTTTTTAATCAAACTACCTAGTAGTTTCTCTATTTTATTTGATTTTTTAATAAACCACTCCTAGTTTCATTTATTATTTCAATGTTTGTTTTTTATATTCAATTTTATTCATATCTCTTTTGATTGGGGATTTTTAATTTGCTTTTTCTTCTAGTTGTTTTTTTTAGTTGCATGTACACTAAATTGAATCTGCTCTTTCCCTCTTTTATTTGAAGGATTATACTGACTTTTGATGGATACATTCTTTTTGGTTGTAATCTCAGTTCTTTTACCTACTGGAATATCATATTCCAAGTCCTCCTCTCCTCTAATATGGTAGTTCCTAAATCTTGTGGGATCCTGACTATAGCTCCATGGTATTTGAATGTTGGGTTGGGCTTTTTTTGTTTGTTTTTTTGTTTTTTCCTGGCTGCTTGAAGTGTTTTCTCTTTGACCTCAGAGCTCTGGAATTTGACTATAATATTCCTTGAAGTTTTCATTTTGAGATCTCTTTCAGGTGGTGATTGGTAGATTCTTTCAATTTCTATTTTCCCCTCTGGTTCTAAGAAGTCAGGGCCATTTTCCTTGAAGATTTCTTGAAATATGACTTCTAGGTTCTTTTTTTGAGCATGGCTTTCAGGTCATTCAATAATCATTAATTATCTCTCCTTAATATATTTTCTGGTTAGTTGTTTTCAATGACATATTTCACATTTTCTTTTATTTTTTCATTCTTTTGATTTTTGTTTTATTATTTCTTGATGTTTTAGGGAGTCGTTAGTTTCCACTTCATTAATTCTAATTTTTAAGGAATTATTTTCTTCAGTGAGCTTTTATACCTCTTTTTCCATTTAGTCAATTCTACTTTTTTAAATTTTATTTTAAGCTTAAGAATAAAATAAGCATGCCTGTAACAGAAAAAAATGGCATGAAACTGAAAATCTATTATGCATAACTTGATATGTCTTTTAAATATATAATAAAGTTATCATGTAACTTTCTTGGGGGAGGGGAGAACTGTCCCAAGCTTCAGATTTTTTTGCACTCATTTTCAAAGCTAGTTCTGAGAGTTTGGAAATTTTCAGTGCTTTTAGGTGGTGTGATCTCAGGAGAAATATGGTCACTGCTTTCCTGGTCTACACTCCAGTCCTTACCCATGAATGCCCCGATCCCTCAGGATTGCAATTAATACTGTTGTTCAGGGTCCCTGATCCCTTCGAACTAAAGCAATACTGCCCGTCAGGGTTCTCATTCCCTTTTGACTAAAAGTGTTCCTCTCCACCCTTCAACTATGACCCAGTAGCGGGTATAGGCAATGGATCTGCCAAACAGCATCTGGTCCTATGTCCTTTGCTAGTAGAGGGGTTCCCCGTAATCTCTTTCTGACCAGTTGCAATGGTCCTTACTGTCTCTGGTTTAAGAGCCCCTAAAGCTGCTGGTACTTCTGTCACTACCACTTAGTATTTCATCCTTGTTGGCTCTGAGTCAACCTCTACCTCTATGTCACAGACCTTACAAGTCTGATCTCCCAAGTTGTCTTGGGCTGGAAAAATTTCTCAATCTGACCTTTTGTTGACTCTGCTGCTCCAGAATTCAATTTGAGTTGTCGTTTTAAAGTTGTTTGGAGGGGAATATTGAGAGAGCTCAGCTGACTTCTTTCTCTACTCTGCCATCTTGACTCCACCCCCAGAAGTTCAGATTGTTTTTAAGTGCATAACATGGGATTACAAAAGGAACCAACTATATTTAAATATAGTTGTCATAATCATTTTTTAAAAATTTGTAACTTCCAAGTAAAAAATTCCTGCTATCGAGTACATATGTAAGGTGAGGGGAAGAGTGAGGAAGAAAGGATAAGGCCAGGCTTGCAGACCTGGGCAACTAGAAGGATGGTGGTATCTGACCGAAACAGGGCAGTTTGGAAAAGGAGTGGGTTTGGGGGAAAGAGATTATGAGTTGTATTTTACCTGTGTTGAGTTCGAGATGTCTCTGAGACATTCAGTTTGAAATGTCCAATAGGTAACTGAACCCAGATCTATGAGGCTCCAAAAGAGATGAGATTCATAAATTACAATACAAAATTCTCTCTCACCAGCCTCCTTCCCAGCTTTACATAGTCATACTATGTGTTGGAATTCGAAGGTTTTAAAAGGAAAAAAAAACCCAACCTGCTCAATCCTAATTTTTGAAGACAGCTTCTTAAACGTTGCAATCTCTTCATTCCCTCCTTAGTGCTGAGCCAAAAGACCAAAGTTATCTTTGTAAGCTAAGCAGGAAATAGCTAGCTGCTGACTTCATTAGTTCAGTACAGTCATACTCAATGCCGAGAAATAAGTTTTGAGGGTTATCTTGCGTTTAAACCATATGATTTTTCTAATCTAAAGGATAAGCCCACCAAAGCCTGACATTGCTTCTCACCTATGATCAAAAATCTACATGAAACAAAGTTTCTTAGGCAGTTTTCATGAACTAAATTCACTGGATCTCAAAGTCTTGCAACTCAGCAGCCCACCCTGACCTATAAAATTTAGCAATCTAGCTGACATGACAGCTACATTCAAAATGTACTCCTTTTTTTCCCCCCTTGCATACTAACGTCTCTTTGGTAGCAGTCTATGCACATAAGGTAGATTTGCTATTTCACACCTGGCATCCCAAATGACTGCCTGAGTTAAAGGCACAGGATAACCCAAAGGGTTGAATACTCAACCAGGCAGCAGGAGACCACAGTTCAGTCCTCAGCTCTGTTGACTTGTCATGTGACTCTGTAAGGTTGTTTCACTTCTTCTGGGTCTTGCCTTCTCTGTAGGGAACTCAGAGATAATACTGGTGGAGGCCACCTGACTGTTCCAGAGGATTAAAGATAAAATTGGTCAAGCTCTTTAAGCCATTTAGAACTAAACTGCAGGAAAAGAACAAAGTGTCATTTTATTTTGGTCCATTTCTATAGGATTATTGAAATAACCTATAGTAATAATAATAAAAGTAACTGACATTTATATAGGATCATAGATCTGAAGCTAAAAAGAACCTCAGAGATCATTTAGTCCAAGCCCTCCCCTTTGCAGAGGAGAGAAGTGAGACTCAGAAACATTAAGTGAGCTCCCTATGGTTACACAGTTATGAAATATTAAGGTGCAAACTGAACCCAGACCACATTTAGCTTTATTTGCTATGCCATCTTACCCTCATGAGACTTTAAAGTTTACAAGGCATTTTACATGGCTTCCTAGGATCACAACTTGAGACCTGGGAAGGACCTTAGAAGTAATCAAATCTATATTCCTCATTTTACAAATGAAGAAGCTAAGGCCCAGAGAGGTTAGACCACTTTCCCAAGGTCACACAGATAGTAAGTGTCAGAAGGGTGATTGGAACATTCAGGTCCTCTAACTCACATTGTTGATACTTACACGTTCCCTCCCCCTCCAAATCCTGCAGGGAAGCCCCAAGGATCAAGGAATAACTTTGGGATTCCCAGAGGTAGCTAAGAGGAAGAGTCTTATCCAGCAGTCAAGTTGTGTTTGGATTTTAATTTGGTGGGCCCAATGCTATGTAGAAACTGCTTTAAGTCTGATCTTCATCTCCAGGGACCACAGTAGCATAGGGGAGAATGGGGGCCTCGGGCAGTGGGAGAGAAATAATTGTACTTCTGTTCTTGCTATATCTTCCAAGTAATTTTTCATTTGTAAAACTAATTGATACTATTTAGTTAAATGGATCTGGAGCCTTAACCAAGGGGAGGAACATACTGGAATGGGGGCTTGAGCAGATAACATTAGATAAAGACACCACAAACCCCTCAGGGATACTCCTAAGAAGGAGACCTAGGCAATCTCCACCTGAAAGGTGGGGCTAGAGATCAATCATATCAGGGGTGGTACTTGCTAGAGAGGTTGTGACTTCCCCTGGGGGGGGGGGGGCGGGGGGTCACATAGCTAGTTGATATCAGAGGCTGTATTGGAACCTTTGGGACCAGAAATCCATGCCTCTAGCCACTGTGCCAGGCTAATATCAAATCACCTCCAGTAAGTAACTTGGTTCAGGAAGAAAGTCTTGCAGAAATAGAGTTTTCTCATACAACCAGCCAGTGAGTCTAGACAGCTATGTGATTGTCTTTCTTTCCCTTGCTTGTGACAGAGGGTTTGGTGCCTCCCGGGCCAGTCTTACTGGCAGAGATGAGACTGTTTCAAGCCTTCTGGGGACATTGTGTATGTTCTGTCTTCTTGAGCAGGGAGAGTTCATTACTGAAAAGTGTATTCTGTGGGTGGGAAATAAAAACAACAGGCCCCAAATAGCCTACAGCCAAATTCATTACCTGTGCATTCAGTACTAATGATTTGGGGAGATCTCTACTGTTTAATATTTCATTGGTTTAGCTACAGTATGGAGAGAGAGGCTCTCTAAAGTGGGCTTTCTGAGAGCAGAGTTTCTGAGGTTTTTCTATTGTGAAACACTGAAATAGGGTATGAGCAAGACACATACTTTCCAGAACATGACTGTCCTTTGGCTTATGATATTCCTGAAATAAAGGCTGGTCTTTTGGAATCAACAGTCTCTCATGTGTCATGGTAGCCGCCCATGTCAGATTAAAGTGGGAGAGTAAAGTACATGGTGGGGATTCTGGTTGGTGCCTAGTGCTGCCTGTCTGAGGGCAGGTCCCCCATTTCATAAGTCACTGATACTTTATTCCTGCACTCTAGGTCAGAGGGATCTGGGACCTGGGAATTGGGATTGGTGGGTGTGGTTTTTGTCACAGATCCCATTTTCATTCTTCAAATATAAAAGATATACTGTTTACATTGACAAAGGGCTGGGAGATGAAAAGAACAATTTTATTATTGACTCTTTGGGAGTTATTATTAATATTTTTTGAAGTTGCAATAAGTTTCAATTGCTTTGTGAGTAGCCAGAGTTCAAAAATGAAACAGGCAGGTTATATTTCTACACATAACCCATGTGTTAATTAGCCACTGGTCCCCAAGAATGATGGATCCAGATACACATTTTTGGGGGAGTATCTCTTACAAACTCTTCCTGGTTCATACGTCTGCCAAGGCTAGAGATGTTAGCACTTAGTTCATTTTGTGCTCCCAAAAAAAGTTCTCAGTGCCATCCTCCACACCCTACACCCCCACCCCAACCTCTGCAAGTGCTTAGGCTGAAAAGACACTATACATAGGACAGCTTTTATTTAACCTGACAACAGAGTAGGCTAATACATGAGTTCTTTAACTGTCATTCAGCCAGTCAGCAAATATTTCATTTTCCTTCTCTTTATGGAGTGTCAATCATTCTTCCTCCTGATGGATCCTTCCCTCAAGACCTACGCCATTTGCATGCTGCACAATACCTACAAAGAGATAGATAGGATGGGCAGTTGTAGCTCCCTAGTATTAGCCAGGGCAAAGTCAAAAGATTTCCTCTTGATCATTAGGGTTCTGTCTCAAATAATTGAAAAAATTATCTAGGATAATTCAAGCCAACAATGTACTTTTACCTGAAACATCCAGGTCATTGAAGCTTAATAGCAGTTTTGCCTGGGTTACATTGATAGTAACTCAATCTTTCACTCTGTACTGCATGGGTAGGTTCAGGAGCAATATGCCTCTATTTCCTGCCCAGACTTTATAAAAAATGAAATAGATGCAAGCTGGAAAAGAATGAATGAAAATGTCCTAATTAAGTGCTCACATTGGGTCAAGAACTGTTTTGTTCTCTGCAGATACAAATGTAATAGTAAAACAGTCCCTGCCTTCAAGGAGCTTACATTCTGGTAGAGAGAAACAATGCATACAGTTGAGTTCATCTTCAGGGCAGATGGCAAGGTCCAGAAATCCAGATGGTGTAGAGTGACAGACAAGGAAGACCTGAGGTACAGAGGATGACCATCATGCAACCCTGTCCTTTTGCTACAACAGAACCTAACAAAGGTACAAGCCAACAAATTCCCATTTGAGCTAAACCCATAACTAAGCATCCCTCTCACAGCAGCTCCTGGCCTAAAGTTTTTCTCCAGGCAACTGCATAATAATAATAGTTTGCTGAAGTCTCACCATCTGTCTCATAATCTTGGCAACCTACCTACAACTGTCCCCTACTAAAATTAGGAAGAAAAAGCAGAGCAGAAATACATTACCCAAGATTTTCAGCCAACCACTCCCACTCTTATTGTCAAGAACATAGTAGCTGCCAAAAAAAAAAATATAATATATATATATTAGCACTGCCATCTTGGTTTAAAGAAAAATCATATTTTTTTAAATAAGCAAAGGCCTTAATTTTAAGCTGATATGCACCACATACTAGCTTTAGAAGCCATCTATTTCAACCTCCTTATTTTACAGTTAAGGAAACTGAGGCTGAAGAAGATTTAGACTTTTTGCCCCAAATGTAGATTGAGCTATTTTGGACTGGATCCTCAGAAAAATAAAGAACCAATTGAAAATAAAGACAGAGCATTTATTAAGTGCTCACTATATACCAAGAATGATTAGATTACAGCAACATGAAAATAAAGACAACAGGAAAATATCTCACTTTCAGTCATTCCTCTTCATTTTCTCATCCTTTTCCAGGTGATAAAACATCATTTAAGCCAGCTCCTCTTACTCTAGAACCAGAATCCTTTCCACTGTACTGCCCAGTCTCCCACTTAAGTAAACAAAGTAAAGGGACGGGACCTGATCTCATTTGGGACACAAAACTGTAGATCTTTGGCAATCTGGTGAAGCCTATTGACTCCTATCAGAATAATTCTTTTAAACGCATAATATTAAATACAAGACTTCTAAGGAAACCAATTATATTGAAATACAGGTATCAGAATTTTTTTTAAGTTCACAGTCTCCAGGTTAAGAAGCCCTGTTGTAGAGGAATAAGAGAATGGAGAAGAATGACTATGAATGTGAAAGGTTTTCCCCTTTCCACTTTGTCTCTAATTTAACCATTACTGACACACAGTAAGCATTTAATCAGTGCTTTATCTTTATTTAACCATTACTGACACATAGTCAGCATTTAATCAGTGCTTTATCTTTATTTAACCATTACTGACACATAGTCAGCATTTAATCAATGCTTTATCTTTATTTAACCATTACTGACACATAGTAAGCATTTAATCAGTGCTTTATCTTTATTTTCAATTAGTTCTTTATTTTTCTGAAGCTCCAATTCAAAGTGGCCAAATCAGTCAATCAATCAATAAACTTTTATTAAGCTCCTACCAGTGTTAAATGAATAAAGCAAGAGATCCCAGAGTTACATACATTGAGTGACTTCACCTTTTGAGCACAGAATGATCACACTCCTGGCACCGTATGACATGATGGGAGCCTTTCTGAAAAATGGGAAACAGATTAATGATTCTTGGATCATTTTCCCTCTTCTAAACTGAGCTTCCAAATCAGTGAATTTGTGACTTGCTAGCCAACTCAAGGAACAGGCAGTTTGCACTTGGATATCAAAATATTCATCAATTCTTGTTAACTAAAGATTCCATAAATTGGCCCCAGGCAAAAGATCGGATAATTCTGTTGATGGATGTTGTATTCTGCCCTTCTGGTGAGCATTCCTTGCTACCTGCAAAGAACAGCTACAAATGGAGACCAGCATCATCCCAATCTTCAGGTGGACCTCATCAGCTATAGGCATCTTATCAGCTAAGAGCAGCCTCTCCTAATGATGTGATAAATATTCTGGAATTCAAGCATCAGTTATCAAGAGATTCCAATCATGGCCCATGCTTAGAGCAGCTATTACAGCCTTAATGCCAGTAACCCTTTGTACTTATCTCTGTAACCAGAGACATTGAATAGTTTTTTTCATGTCTCCTCTCCTGGTCACTAAGAGCTGAATTCATATAAAATGTCTTCATGCCTAAGGAGCTCACAATCCCGATGTGAAAGTTGGAAGAGATGTGTGTGTATAAGTAATAAGATGTGTTTCTTCTAGCATCTGCCTCTCTTTGGTTCATAGAGAAAAAGGCAATTTGTCTCATTTGGTAAGGACAGGGACCCCTCTGAAAGCAAACCTAGCCATCTGCTAAATTATTTCAACATAAGACAAAATGTCTCCACTCTTAGAAGATTTTATTTTATTTCTTTACCCTAATGAAATTGATTTACAAGTTCCCAGATCTAGTGGCACTCTTGACCTCTTATTAAAAATTTCTAGACTTTGATGAACCACTTGAAGACTGCTTAGTACCTTTTTGACTCATGCTTCCACAATGTCTCCTTCGAATAATCATAATCATTTCTCACAATTCATTTCTAACTCTCTCCTAAGATTATTCAATCCTTCTGCAAGCATTAAGTTTAAAAAGCATAAAAACATAGAACAAGTTTCTTTTACAGAACAAAAAAATACAGAAGGGGCTTTATTCTAGAACTTCTAGAAATGTCCTTTCTGGTGAGCTCCACATCCCCCAGGAATCTATACAGTCTCTCCAAGCTTATGGTATCACACTGAGATCATATCTTAGGGTGACTATCGTTGATTCCAATGATGTACTTGTAATAATATATCAACTCTCTGGAAAAAAAAAAAGTCAGAGTACATAGTTGTAAATTTAGTTTGCATTATTAACATTTTCTCCACTACTTAAGTCTGATTTGTAGCTTTCCCCAATTTCTGAGCTGTAAATAAATACTCAAAATGAAAATTTAGACTGAAAATTGAACAATCACATCTCCTAAGCCTATTCAAGCTGACTCTAGCACAATCCTGGTTGACTTTCTTCTCCCAAAACTTTCACTTCAAAATGACTCAAGGGACTAGTGAATTGCATAGTTTGGATTTGCTCCTTCACAGAATGGTTCTGTATCATTTTGCTATTTGGTTCTAGCTACTCCTCTGATTCTTGGGCCCAGAGTACCCTGGGCCACTGATTTCCCTTCCTCTGTTTTCCTCTTCTCCTATCACTCCATTGCCAATGCTCTCAGGTTCACAAGGCATCATTCTTTCTCTGGCCCATGTGGCTTAATATTACCCCAGCCTCTCACTCCTATATGGAAGCTAGGAGGTACCATTGCACTAAAGGGCTACTGTAACTGCTGCTGCTATCTCTGTTTCTGGAGCTGCCATCCCTTTCCCTTCCCTCAGGAAAATGTTACAGCTCTCACACTGAGATATCCAGAATAATCAATCACCTTTCTAGTTCTTTTGTTTTAGTAAGGCCTACCATCACAATTGGCTGGTACATAACAGGGTCATTAGGTGGTACAACAGACCTCCTGACTCACCTGCCTCAACCAACATTCCCTGTTCTACTTTTCTAACCTAAGTTAGAACAACTGAATTCTATTTAGCTGTTCCTTGTTTCAGTATGCAAGTACTGTGCCACTCACATGGTCACTGCTATTTGCTGAATCTTCTTGAAGCTGGGGGTAGGAAGGGACAAAAACACATTCATTTACCATTCTGACTGGTATGTCCTCCTCCCTCACCTCCAGAGTCAGTCAGATCATGTATGTTACCCTAAGGCTCAGAGAAACCTAAAGAAAGAAAGCACTAGAAACAGGGAAAAGGAAGAGAAAAAAGGGGAAGACAAGAAGGAAGAGGGGAAGGAAGAAAGGGAAGGGAGGGGCAGGGAGGAAGAGGAAGAAAGCTGGGAGCTACTTTCAACAACCCTGGGGAAGGAAGCAAGGAAGGAAGGAAGGAAGGAGGGAAGGAAGAAAGGAAGGAAGGAAGGAAGGAAGGAAGGAAGGAAGGAAGGAAGGAAGGAAGGAAGGAAGGAAGGAAGGAAGGCAGCTAGTTTACATTGGATGTGAGTCAAGGAGAACTGATTTCAAATCTTATCTGATACACTTACTTAATATGACTGATCCTAGATGAGTCACCTCACCTGACTCCATTTGTAAAGTAAGGATAGTCATTGGCAACTACTTAGCTCACAGGTGAAATAACATTTGTAAAGTAACTTCCAAACCCGAAAGCCCCACATGCATGCTGGCTGCTGTTGACACTATTCAGTTCGACAAGGATTCACTCACAAAGACTCATTTTTCCATCACACTATTTAATTCAACAAGGGTTAACTAGGTGCTGGGATTACCAAGGCAAACATGAAATCAGTGCCTACCTTCAAGGAGTTTATGCTTTTGGCTTAGAATCCTATGTCCTTTGGAATGTAAATACATGGGAAATTCACCAAGTGCTTGTTTCTGCATACTCACACTACCTCATAACCTTTGACAAAGGCAATTGTGAAATAGTGTTGGCTGGCAGAAGACAGAGGAAGCTGTTGAATGAAACATTCATTTACCTCCTGTTGGGAACCGCCAAGCAAATGGGATTTCAACATAAGGGGGCAGGGGAGGAGGGGGTGTAGAAGGGAAGGAATTTCTTCTGAAAAAAATCTCAGTGGCTCATAGATTGAGAGCTGGAAAGGGCCTGAGAGGTTAGCTAATCCAACCCCACATTTTACAGGAAAGCAAACTGAGTCCTAGAGAGATTCGGTAGTATATCCAATATTGTCATCCATGATATTGGTAGAGCTGGGAAGTGGTGAGCTAACCCTAAAGCTCCCACAGCATCAACTGGGACTGTTACAAGCAAGGAAAGTGGATTACAGGCCTGGGAGAGTTTGGGTTAACTTTATTTCTCTCCCAGGTAGATCAATAAAGGATCCAAATGTGGGCAGGAGGAGTCTAAAAGGAGCCTTTTATTTCTTTGATAAGGTGCTCACAAGGCTCCAGGAAGCCCCCTTGCCAACTTCTTTGAACCTTCTTACCTTTGGTCTTTATTTGTTTCCATCTTCCTAAACAACTTGATGGTATTGGAATGTGATTTTAGTAAAAGGATTACTTGTTTGAGGCCTCCGCTCTGAAGGATCCACTGTGCCAGATAAGAAAGAGCAACTCGGATTCCCAAGGTCATAGAAATAGTGACAGGTAGAGTCAAGATTTGAAACCAGATCCTCAGATACTAGCTTTTATATATATTCTTTCCCCTGAACCACCCTGTGACTGACATTGTGATAGGGAATCAGGGAAACACCTCCTGACCCAGAGGTGCCACAAAGGGAAATTCCAGGCTTCCTAGACAGTGAATGCTAGAAAGACCCTCGAGATAAGCTCCAACCCCCTCATTTTACTGATGAGGAAAGTGAAGCCCAAATAGGTCAAATGCTTTTCCCAGGCTCGTGCAGCAGAGCCAGAAATCAAATGCTGGTCTCCTGACATTGAGATGAGCACACTTTCCACACTGCTGGTTTTCTCTAGTTTACAGAAGGGAATTTGCACACTGAGACATTGCCATTTTCCCATCATTCCTTAAATGTGTTACCTTCTACTTAACCAATTTCTGTAAATGTAAAGATCTCTTTTTCAGGAATTTGAAATAGCAGCTCCCAGCTGTGGTTTTCATGACCTTGATTAAAAAAATAAAATTAAAATTGAGACATGGGGAGAGCCTAAGAATACCTCTCTATCATATGGCTTGTACCTTGATGAAGTGTACCATGGAAGGAGACAGCTTTGTCTTTGCCCTGATATATGGCAGAGTGCCTGCCATTTGCTTGTTAGGTACCCACTTGGATGGCCTGCATGTATAGACAAAATTTTTCTTTATATTCCCCATTCTCCTCCTCTCCCAGGAGAAGGAAACAAAACCTTTCTCTAGCATGCAGTGCTAAAATCATGCATTTAAACAAAAGCCAACCAACTCTCATATAATTTTAAAAGCTACCCCTTTGTACCTTCCTTTTTTTTCTTCTTTTGTGGTGCTGTAGTATTGTCACAGCATAGAACATTATTCCCTTGATGTTTGTGCTGATGTCTGAGGACAGTCTTTTCTCTGAAATTCCCGGTTTCTGTCAGCCTGTGTTCAATCTTTAATGGAATGTCTAGTTGAGTGGAATAAGGAAAAACTCAAGGTGCAGTTTGTGGAATTGGGGTCTCCATTCTTTCCTACTTTCTGGACTTGAAGATAGGCAAGTCACCAAAAACTTTCACTGAGTTAATTTATTCTCTATGATAAGAGATGAGAATACAGGATATCATACTCCCCTCTTCTTTCTGATTTAAAAAAAAAAGAGGGGCACAGGGGTCCTAGAATGCCTAACATAGAATATGTACCTTAGTACAATTACAGTTGGGAGACAGCCTTAATTTAGTCTTGAAATGTGGCAAAGGTGCCTGTCACTTGCCCTACCTCTAATGACATGTGTGGAGAAGAATAGCCATCCACTGTACATTTTGCAAATAGGCTATCCAAAAACAGATCATGTGCCCAAGAGTCAGAAATAATGGGTAGAACTTACAAAAAGGACACTTTAGCTTGATATTATACAAAATGTCCTAACCATTAGAGCTCAAAAGTCCTTGGAAGTCTTCAAATGAGGCTGAATGACTGTTTAGTTGGGATTTACTGGAGGATGTACGTTCCAGGGGTGGGGAACCTGTGACCTATAGGCTACATGTGGCCCTCTAGGTCCTCAAGTGTGGCCCTTTGAATCTTCAGTCAAATATAGGAACTTTGAACAAAAGTAACCACTGACGTCCCTCCTAATACTGAGATTTTGTGACTCTATGAAAGAGTGTTTGAAAATGGTCACTCATAGTTACAGAACTCCAACCATCAAATTAAATGTTCTTACTAATGTGAGGCAAAGAGCTGAATCCCCTAATAATTCTTGGGTTTGGGTTTTCTCCACATGGCTTTAGAGGTGAGCCTAACATCAGCACTCCCTTACAGTTCAGATTCTATTTTGGGACAAAATGTAGTAATGAGGCTTTAAACAGTTAACAAGAAAAAGTTTACTTTGCTCTTAATCAGCAAGGATATGGGACAAGGATATCTTCAAGCCTTGGTAGATCCTTGCCTCATTACAGAAACTCATCCAATCAGCGGGTCATCAGAAAAAGTGTCAAGTGTCTCAGGCACCCACCAAGTCTTCTAGGCCTGGACTCAACATGGCTGGGACTTTATATGCCCTTAGGTGATCAGGAAGGAAGGCATTGGGAATTGAGGGTCAATCAGGTTCTGAGTTTGACTGTCTCCTTTTAGGGAATTAATCCCTGTCACAAGAGGGAAGGAGGACAGGTGGATAAAGAGGCTGTATTAAAGAAAAGCAAAAAATGGCAGCTTTGTTTCCTTTTAAAGAAAGTTAATCCCTATCCCAAGAGGGAAAGGGGAGGTCTATATCTAACCCATGTTTGGAGGTAGGGGGGACACGTGAGCTTAACGCAGGTTGTGGGGAAATGCTGGCAAATATCAGTGCTATTATACACGGTTAAGTACTTTTTAAACGTTTGCTACAAAAAAGGGAAGATAACTGGTCATACTCCTGAATGGTTTGCAGCATGAGACTTTTTATCTGTTGTTCAAACCCTTTTCACTCAGAGATTTTCTGAGGTCATGAAGATAGTCACTGCTGCCCTTGACCAGCTTCACCTTTCTCCCAGAGCAGGGAAAATATAATAAATGGCAGTTTCCCTTGTTCATTCGGAGAAAGATAAAATTGTCAGATAATGCTGCACCAAAGGGCAGCCTTCCAGGTCCTTCCAGTGCCATTTAGAAGAGTTTCATCATGCAGGCTGCTTCTGGAGGTCTTAATCTGGATCTGCCTCAGCCCCACCAACGAGCTGGGACCTGCCCCCTTTCTCTCTGAAGATTGGGCCTTACAACAAACCAGGAATCTCCTTACCTCCTTTAACACGTTTGAGAGCCAGGGAAAGGAAGTTATTTGACTCAGTAAATAGATATTTTTTCCCCTCCCTATGATTTGGGCCCTAGTGCCCAACTGAAAGCTTACCATAAAGTTCTTGTTACTTCCTGATTCCACAGACCCATCAGTCTTGTAGTTCAAAACCATTCGGGAATGGATATGCAGTCTTCTTCCTTTATCCTAAGCTTCTATCAGAGGATCATCATCCAACAGGAATCTCTAAGGAGACTTTGGCTGCCATTTTTTTAACCTCTCTTGCTCTCTTTCTCTCCCTTCAGTGGTAGCCCAATTCTCAAATTCCCATCTTGCCTTGAATGTCAAAAGGTGTTTGCTGACAGGCTGATTTCTGAAGACATTTTAATTTGTCCTCCCCTTCTCCAAACTACAAGATTGCTTCCATGGAGTTATCTCACACTGAAGAACACCAAGGAAGACAAGACATGTCAATCACATATAAACCTTCACAAAGCCAGTAACTCTCTGACTCAAGCTTGAAATATTCCTAGTCACTGGAGCATGGAAAACATACAGGATACAGAGAATAGCTTTAAAAACAGCAGCATCAATCACCTGGGTAACTAGGAAAACAAAAAGTCAAGTCAAAAAAAGGGTTTTTCAAACAAAAACCAGTGTCACCCACCTGTGAAGAAAGAGACCAAAGGCTTGCAGCATCTAAGAGCATAGTTTTGAGCTGGTGTAAAAGACAAAGAGAATTCAAGGGTGGGAAACCATTACCTTCATGCTTGGGAAAGTTACATTGACATGTTTGGCTTGATGTTATTTGTGAAAATAATCCCTGTGCTTTTATCCTGATGAATTTTCCACCTGGTGCTTTATTTTTCACCTTTATAACACACTTACTGTACAATGTTGCATGGTATAGTTACGGGAGGGGGAATGTAAGAGAATATAAACTTCCCAAGGGCAGGGGCTATGTTTCTTCTAAGTTTTGTTCCCTCCCTAACACCTACTGTAGGAACTTAATACATTTGTTGAATGGTATTACTTTCTGAAACCAAATCAGAAGAAGAGCCAACCCAAAAGCTTTCCTGAATTTAAGCAAAATTCCAAAAGGGACCGAGAGAGTCAAAAGTTATGAGATGTGTGGTTTTTCCCTTTGGTTCTGATTCTTCTTTACGACATGACTAATGTGGAAGTATGTTCAGTATGATTGTACTGGATAGCCTATATCAGATTGCTTGCCATCTTGGGGAGGGGAGAATTTTAGAACTCAAAATCTTATAAAAGTGAATGTTGAAAACTAAAAATAAATACATTTTTAAAAAGGTTCCTGTAGATGGCCATGTGGTCTTTCTGTGGGTATGGTGGTGTTGCTTGGTGTCAACTAGAAGACAGTGAAATACCGACTCAAAACAAAGAACTCAAAGGCTTTCCTCAGCCTTCCTTTCTGAGACCATATGTTCTAAATGTTTCTTGCATTGTAGGTGCCATTTATTTATATGTGGTCTCCCTCATTGAGAGATGGGACTCCTTGCCTGGCTTGTGGTAAGTACTTAATAAAATGATGATTGATTGACTTTATTAAGTCATGTTCTTTAGAGCATTAAAAGAATTTCCATGGTTCCTTATGTTTGGGGCCTTTGGGGCTCACTCACAGAAAAGCTATTTAATAGTTAGTTTCTCTTTATCAAATTTTCTCCTCCACCTGACAGAAGCACCTTCCTTTATGATCCCCCTATCCCTTTTTAATGACGCTAGAAGCTGATTCGAACCTGCTGTCCCTGGTTTCACAGGCCTTCCGAAACAGTGCCCCATCTGACCCTCTCTTGGCTAAGTTCCTCTGTGTTTCAGATATTTTACTTCTTTACCCCACAAGCAAACATTATAATACTATTTTTTACTCTCTCTGGGCCTGGTTTAGTGACTGGTCAGCTAACTGAGTAGCTAATTAGAGCAAAGATGATAATTGGTTACCGTTCTGGTAATACATGCATATTCATACAGTCTTTAGGAGATCAAAACACCTTAACTCAAAGAAGTGATTCTAAACCTTAGAATTGCAGGCATTATGGTAGGCTGAAGGGAGATTTTTTTTTAATCAACTGAGTCTTTTTCTGCCCCTAAAATTCAGTGTAAGTAAATGGCTACCTTTGCCAATTAATGTAGTGGTTTAATGGATAGTAGTAAGCTTGGAGTCAGGGGGGAAAAAACATTTGAATCCTGCCTCAGACGTTTACTAGCTATGTGGCCATGGAAAGTTTCTTAATCAATCTGTGACTTATTTTCCTCATTTTAAAATTAGGAAAATGCATAGTAGCACCCACCTCACACAGTCTTTGTAAGGCTCACATGAGACAATATAGATAAAACACTTTGCAAAGATAAGTTGTTATTTATATTTAGGTGAAATGGCATTACCTGGGCCTTCATCACTAAGGCAGGTGCTAGGTTTATTTAAAAAAAAAAAAAAGCTGGGTTAGAGGTGAGAGCTAAGAGGGAAAGTAGGTTCTGCCTTCCCCCGGGGTAATTAAGCAAGAAAAACAGCTGACAGACTTCCTCCTTTGCTTGCCTTTAATGAACTCAGTCTTCCAGTGGGGAATGAGCACTGTCTTGAGTAATTTCTGCTCGTCTTCTATTGCTTATCTTTGAAATAGACTAGCATTATTCCTAAGTCCCAGGATTCTTCACTGGGACCTTCCTATGTGTAGACACTTTTTCTGAAATTCTTATTTTGGCATTTGTAGGGGAAATGTGGACACGAATGGAGCACAGAATTCAGGTCTGGCTACCACATTTTAGGAAGGGCCTTGATAAACTGTTGAGTCTCCAGATGAGGGAAAAAAGGGTAGTAAAGGGGCCTCAATGCCCTACCATGTGAGTATCTTTTTTATATAAATTTATTTTTTTAGTTTTCAACATAGATTTCCACAAGATTTTGCGTTACAATTTTTCTCCCCATCCCAAAACAGCAAACCTACTGGATATCCCTTCCCCCAATCTGTTCTCTCTTATGTCCTCCCCCTTCATGCCCCTAACTTTCTAGTAGGGCAAGATGGATTTTTATATCCCAGCGCCTGTAATCTTCTTTCCCAGTTGCATATAAAAAAAACAATTTTTTAAACATTTATTTTTAAAACTTTTGAGTTCCAGATTTTCCCCCTTCTTCCCTCCTCACCTGCCCCCACTGGGACAATAAGCAATTCAATATAGGTTATGCATGTGTAGTTACCCAACTACATAGTTTTCCATAGTAGTTATATTGTGAAAGACTAACTGTATTTCCCTCCATCCTATCCTGCCCCCCACTTATTCTATTTTCTCCTTTGACCCTGTCCCTTTTAAAAAATGTTTGCTTCTAACTACCCTCTCCCCTAATCTGCCCTCCTTTCTATCACCCCCCCCTCTTATCTCCTACCCCCCATTGTAGGGTAAGATACCTAATTGAGTGTGTATGTTATTCCCTCCTTTAGACAAATTCAAGGAGAATAAGGTTGTCCCATTTCCTTTCACCTTCCTGCTCTTCCCCTCCATTGTAACAGTTTTCTCTTGCCTCTTTTATATGAGATAATTTATTCTACTCTATCTTTCCCTTTCTCCTTCTCCCAATAAATTCCTCTCTCACCTCTTAATTTTATTTTTTTAGATATCATCCCTACATATTCAACACATCCTGTGCCCTCTGTCTATGTATACATGAACATACATATGCCCAAACTCACATATATATTTATATACACATATACCCTCCTATACATACATATATGTATGTATACACACACACATATATGTGTGTGTGTATATATATATATATATATATATATATATATATATATATATATTCCCTTCAACTACCCTCATATGGAGAAAAGTCTTATGAATTACATTCATTGTTTTTCCATGTAGGAATGTAAATAGTTCAACTTTAATAAGTTCCTTATGATTTCTTTTTCCTGTTTGCCTTCTCATGCTTCTTACTTCTTGTATTTGAAAGTCAAATTTTCTGTTCAGCTCTAGTTTTTTCATCAAGAATGCTTGAAAATCTTCTATTCCACTGAATGACCATACTTTCCCCTGAAGCATTATACTCAGTTTTGCTGGGTAGGTGATTCTTGATTTTAATCCTAGCTCCTTTGACCTCTGGAATGTCATATTCCAAGCCCTTCGATCCCTTAATGTAGAATTTGCTAGGTCTTGTGTTATCCTGATTGTGTTTCCATAATACTCAAATTATTTCTTCCTAACTGCTTGCAGTATTTTCTCCTTGACCTGGGAACTCTGGAATTTGGCTGTAATATTCCTAGGAGTTTTCTTTTGGGGATCTTTTTCCAGAGGTGATTGGTGAATTCTTTCCATTCCTATTTTGCCCTCTGGTTCTATAATATCAGGGCAATTTTGCTTGATAATTTCTTGAAAGATGGTGTCTAGGCTCTTTTTTTGATCATGCCTTTCAGGTAGTCCAATAATTTTTAAATGATCTCTTCTGGATCTATTTTCTAGGTCAGTAGATTTTCCAATGAGATATTTCACATTGCCTTCTATTTTTTTCATTTGTTTGGATCTGTTTTATAGTATCTTGATTTCTCATAAAGTCATTAGCTTCCAGTTGCTCCAATCTAATTTTGAAGGAGTTATTCTCTTCAGTCAGTTTTTGAAATTCCTTTTCCATCTGGCAAATTTGGCTTTTTAAGGCATTCTTTTCCTCACTGGCTTTTTGGGCCTCTTTTGCCATTTGAGTTAGTCTATTGTTAAGGTGCTATTTTCTTCAGTGTGTTTTTGGGTCTCCTTTAGCAGGCTGTTGACTAACTTTTCCTGATTTTCTTGCACCATTCTCATTTCTCTTCCCAGTTTTTCCTCCACTTCTCTTGCTTGATTTACAAAATCCTCCTTGAGCTCCTCCACAACCTATAAGCAGTTCATATTTTTCTTGGAGGCTTTTGATGCAGGAGTTCTGACTTCACTGTCTTCCTCCTGCTCCATGATCCCTTTTGTCCCCCAAAAAGTAATTTATAGTCTGTTTGTGCTTCCTCTCCTTGCTCATATTGCCAGTCAATTACTTGACTTCTGAGCTCTTTGCCATGATATAACTGCTTCCAGAATGAAGAGAGCTATGTCCCAAATCACTGGGGTTTTTGCAGCTGCTGGAGCTATTAGGAGGGCACCATCCCTACATCCCCCACAAGCTCTGGCTAACTGGTCCCACACCCCAGGACCAACACCCAAGACCGTGATTCAGATTCAAGCAGGTTAAAGCAAGAACAATTACCCTCTGTATGGTTGCTTGGTCCCCCTACAATCTGCAGGCCAGGAGCTCTTGAGGCAGCCATGCAGCTGCGGCTACACAGCCACTGTGCCTCCACCACTTTTTGCCCCATGGACAGGAGCCAGACTGCACTCTTCCATTCCCCCTTTTCCTATAGAGTTCCACACTGACCTTTCACTTTGTCTTTGGCATTTATTTGTTGAAAAGTCTGGAAACCACCACAGCTGCTGGTGGTTCACTCTCCTGAAGTCTGCTCTGGCTACTGCTGTTTGGGGCTGCCCTGGGGCCAGAATCTTGTGGCTCATGAGGGACTGTGCTAGGCTCCCAGTGTGCTGTGATAGACCTTTCCTGTTGGCCTGCCAGGCTGCCTTCAGCGGGAGATTTGTTTCTCTCTGTCACTTTGTGGGTTCTGTAGCTGTAAAGTTTGTTGAGAGTCATTTTTTACATGTATTGGAAGTGGTTAGAGCCAGAGCCAAGTTTGTGCTTCTACTCCACCATCTTGGCTCTGCCTCCCCAAAGACCCATGAGTATCAATTAAAGGGACTAGAGATGTCTACTACATTAAATACTCATGGAACATTGGGCAAGCACCGAGGAAACAATATAAAAATGAAACAATCCTCAACCTCAGGGAGCTTATATTCTACTTGGAAAATACAAGATAAACTCCCACTCACACATACATCTTATCCTCCCCTCATGACTATCAGCACATCAGCCTTAGTCCCTCCTCCTCAGCTCTTCCATATTATAGCCCTCCCTACCCATGTTTCCTGGCAAGTAGGAAGGGGGCCTGGACAACATGGATACTGAGAGGTAATTCTACATTTGGTTGCCATTTCCCAGCAGAAGTCCTTCAAGGTCAAAAGTCAAAAGAACTTCGGGAAGTCTGGGTGATGGCTGCCCACCTGAACATAGACACTTCTGGCTCACCAAGTTTCGATGTCAAGGGCTCTAGGGAAGATGTTGTCTGCACACTGTGAGATCATAGCCATGTTCATATTCAGTTAATACAAAGTAATATAGGGGAGGAGAACCCTAGATACTGAATAGGGGGAGAAGATGGAGATTAGAAAAGGGTTCATGTGAAGGTGAGATTTAAGTTTAGTCTTGAAGGAAATGGAAGATTCTAGGACACAGAGGTAAAAAGGACATGCATTCTAGACATGCTGATCCAAAGGGACAGAGATGGGTGATAAAATGCCATTTACCATTAGGTTAAGGGTGGATATGGAAGCAAATAAAGCCAGTCAGGGAGATGGATTAGGAGAATTAGAGTGGGGTGCTGAAGCATCCAGGAAGTGGAGGTCAAGATGAGAAAAAAGAGAAAGTTTAGTGAAAGAGAATGAAAAGTAAAAGTACCCAGAGGGTGGCTCCAAGCTGAAAGCAAGGAGAGTGGGTACAAAGGTGAAGACAAACCCCAGCTGGCAACTTCTCTTCCTTTTGGAAGGCATGATTCTCCTAAGCTGGGTGTCTCTTACTTTTTTTTGTTTCCTATTGTATAGGTAGGAAGGTTATAATGTACCCTTGTGTTTATAAATATACATATGCAAGCCACAATGGGGAATCAGCTCACTATACCCACTCATTAACAGCCTTGAAATCCCTGATAATAACCACCTTTCCTTGATGTCGCCAGGAGGAAATGAAACTTGGGTTTAGACTGTTGCTGTTTTAACAGTGAGCATTTAGCAAAATAAAGGAACAAAAGGTCATAGTTCTGAAAGGATCTATTTTAAATAAAAGCAAATAGTTCTGAAAAGGACATGAAGCCAGACCTGGGTCCATGGATTTTAGACTGACAGACACAAAGCCAGCTGTTCCTAAGATCCTAAAGTAAATTACCATCTTGGGTGTGCTTGGCCTATTACCTTGTGAGTATCCATTATAAATCCTTTTCAAAATTCAACTGGTCAAGAGCAATGTCTATTTCTTCTGAACACTCAGAATCAGAGAATTTCAGAGCTGGTTGGGACCACAGAGACCATCTAGTACAAGCTAGACCTGACAAAAAATCCTCCTGACAGTGTCCTTGAGCAGTCATTGAGTAGTCCAGTGCCCTTAGAGAACCCACTTTCTCTCGAAGTATCCCACTCTTGGTTGTTGGAACATTTTTATCTGACATCAAACCTAAATTAGTTTCATTGTAATTTCTAGCCCTTTCTCCTGCTTCTGCTTTCAGCAGACAAATAGACCAGGGCTCATCCCTCTTAAAGATAACTATTATATGCCCTCTGACCTTTCTCTTCTTCTGCCTAAAGATGCCCAGTTTCTTCAGTCAACCTTCAGAGGCCCTCCTCTATCCTGGTTGCCCTTCTCTGGATGTTCCCCCAATTTCTCCATGCCCTCCCAGAAATGATCACAACATTCCAGATATGGTCAACAAAGACAGAGCACAACAGGGCTATCATTTCCTTGCCCCTGGAAGCTATGCCCCTCATTGCAGCACAAGATCACATTACCTTGCTTAACCCTGAAGCCATCAGTGAGCATGAGCTCACTTCCTGGGTATAGGTAGTGCTGGGTAGCTACTTAGGTAGCTATACCAGATAAATGATAACCATGGCTTTCTGGGTGTTTTTTTTTTTACTAAAGATCATTCATTCCATTTCTCTCCATCAGAGTATCAGTTGCCAGGATATGTGGTCCGAGTTTCTACAAAAAAATAAATTTTCTGGGGGAAAGATGTAGAAACCTCATTTTCTATTTGTCAAGACCCTGAGTAACCATTTGGCCTCTTCTGTGTTTATGGTATGACATATTCCACTTATGGTGATATCCAACTCAGACAAATTGTCCTTCCATCCCAAGTATTGCATGTATTGTACAAATGAGATTTACAGTTCCAAATTTGATCACTGAGATGCAAATTATAATCATGGTAAGGTTAACTATGATCAATATGGAAGTCAGCCTGATTCTTCAAAGGTCACCTATTCCCTCCAGGATGTAAGAATTCTATTGGTCACATCTGACTACTTAAGGAAGGGTCCACTTTTACAAAGATTTCTCTGAGATAGAAGGGGAGATGCTTAGAAATCTTAAAACAGTAAGTGCTGCCCCACTGGCATACCAATATTCCCTCCCTCTCTCTCTAAAGGCATTGATTATGCAAATTCCATTCCTGTTGGCAGAGTCACACCCCCATTCTTTAATACTCTCTGCAATAATAATTAGTATGAAGTTATAAAACACAGCTCTCTTGTATTCCTAGAAGACTTTCTGTTTATGTTTAAGAAAGAGGGGACACTGTCAAATTGTGCCCTTTGCTGGTTTTGCTTGTCACTAGGATCTGACAGGAAGAAAGGCAGCCATGGAGTAGGGGGTGGGTTGTTTATACTTTGCCATCTAATCTTTTCCTTCCTTGGTGAATCTGATAAAATCTACAGGAGTTCCCTTTGTGAAACCTTCCTGGAGGCTTCACAATTAATGTTTGTATGCTGTGATCCAGTATACAAAATGGTCACCCTAGGATGCACACACCCTGGACTGGCTCATGTTTATGAGCCAGAGTTCTTTCTCTTCCACAAACTGTGGTTTTCGTGTTTTCCATCTTACTGTTAGATGGCAGGACACTGCTCTCCACCTCTTGAACAAATTGAATTTTCTGATCAGAACTTATTTATTTAGACTTTCAAATCAAATCCCATAACGTGTCCCAGTTATTCAGTCTGGGTATGTAAACTCAACAAGCAATGAGAGTGCTTGGGGGTAGGTACAGTCATTCAGCTAAAGTTCAAACAAGGATGCTTTTAAGTCTAAATTAAGGTTTTCAATTAGAAGCCCTTAAAAACATTGTGTGGAAGCAGGTAAGCCAAGCCATCTTCCCTCCTTTAGTTATTTTCTGTATGAATACATGTCCTGAATGTAGCTGCCAGAATTGAAAATCCTTCAGACTCTGGATGGAAAAAGGCCTGAGTTCACACTTCACCTCTGATGATATAACTTACTCCCTGTATGACCCTGGGCACCTCCCATAATCTCAATAAGCTTCAGTTAATTCATCTATAAAATGAAGACTATGGTCTCTTCTTCATTTGTAAGGCTCAAAGGAGAAATGTAAAGTACTCTGTGATCATTAAAATGTCCTATACTTGTCACTATGATTACTGTCTATACTTTCATAGGCCGACACATATAACCTATATCAAATTGCTCGCTGTCTCGGGAACATGGGAGGGGAGGGAAGGAAAGAGAGAATTTGGAACTCAAAAACATTTTAAATGAATGTAAAAATTGTTTTTGCGTGTTATTGAGGGAAATAAAATATTCAAAATTAAATAAAATTACACTTAAGAAGGAATAAAGGAAAGAATTTCTTTACACCACATTGAAGAAGGAGATAGAAATGGAGATGCTACATGTAGGAGGTAATCATTTCTCTGAAGTCCTATAAACTAGAGATTATGTGTCTAAAATACACATTCTTTTTTTTTTTTTTGGAGAGGGAAGGCAGGGCAATTGGGGTTAAGTGACTTGCCCAATGCCACACGACTAGTTTTTTGTGTTAAGTGTCTGAGGCTGGATTTGAACTCAAGTCCTCCTGACTCCAGGGCTGGCACTTTATTCACTGTGCCACCAACTGCACCTAAGACACACATTCCAACAGTTAATTCCATGGTAGTTTAGAAAACCTCTGCCTTTGGAGAGGCTACCCTTTCTTATGAAAGACTGTCTTTCTTCTAGACATATCCTCCTCCTTCCCTTTCTTTCTAGTACTCCCTCGCTTCTCTGGAATCTCCCAGATCTGAAATCTTCCATGCTCCCATGAAACCTTGCCCACTGATACCTTCATGCCTAATAGGACATCAATCAGACACACCTGTGTAAGACTCTCACTTCCCTAGAAAATTCCTGCTCTTATCTGCATCATTGAGTTTTCCTAGAGTATAGGAAGGGACCCACATGTTCTTGCACCAAACTAAGGGGAGAGATGAAAACTTGTCTAACCTAACACCCAGGTTGGAAAAGCACCTCTCTGTAGAACCAATGATTCCCTTGTCTTCCCTGCCAAAGTCCAAAGTTCATCTCACTTGACTCCCAGACATCCCTCCCTGGCTAGCTATCCTAGACATATTCTGTCCTTATCAGGGATCCAGATGTATCCAAATGTGTTCTTTACCCTGGAAAAAGCCCTTTTCTGTTCCCCTATACATGTTCCTGGACATCTCAAGTTAAGTGACAAGCCTTCCTGGGTATGAGTATATAAATTGTGTATGAGTTCAAACAGACCTTTTAAAAAGCCTTATTTCTCTTAACATTCCTGTCTGGCTCTCCTCTTCTATGAAAATGTCAAAGTCCCTCAGAGCAGCTATAAAAGACTGAAGCAAATGCCTGTAGGTAGGGAAAGGACTCATCAAGGTGTTGCTTTAATTCTGGGTACCCGCTTATGGATTGGCTAAATATGGGGTCTAACCTGGTTGACAAGATTCCTTTGACCATAGAAAACAACTACAAAAAGCCGAGGCCAAGGGAATCATGGATCATTGTTGCAACCGAGTAACCTATTGCTATCTGGCACTTGGTGCTCTTACTTAACTTCTTGTGGCCATTGATGAATTTTAGTGAGTTGATTACCGTCTATGCTATTCTATTATACACCAGCTTAAGATAAATAACTATATTATTCAATATTTCAGAGAGGGAAGAGGAATACAGGGAAGCAGATATACAGAAATGAAGGGAAGGAAGAAAAGGAGGGAGGAAAAAATATTCTTCATGCTTGAGGACTTACATTCTTGAAGGGAGAGGAGAACAAGGAGAATATATAAAGGGACGTTGAAAGGGGAGATACATTCTTGGCTTGGAGTAGTCCAGGAAGCAGCATGAAGGTCTGAGTCCTGGAAAGCTAAGGCAAAAGCTCACCGATCAGAATTTAGGGATGCAGTGGTCAAGTCCAGTTTACAGGTAGAGAAGAGAAAAGAAAATGGTCCAAATCAGGACATGTAGTTAGCTCAAATAATCCCAGAGCTGAGATTTGAACCAAAATATTCTGACTCCAAATCCAGCATTCCTCCCCCCATTACTATCCTATATTAACAGAATTTAAGGGATCCCTGCCATATGTGTTTTATTAATAGATTCCCTTTTTGCTTAGATACTTTAGTCTAAACACTTCCCCCTGAATACTATAGCTGGTACATGTAGCCCTACATTACTTAGTCGTTCTAAACTATTAAATATTCACAGGGAAATATGGTATTGAGCAGAGAGTATCTGCTCAATGGACATTGCTTTATGGAACTTGTTTTGTTTTTGTTTGAAAGAATCAACTTGATGTGCTCCCATAGACTAATACAGAAAGGAAGCAGAGAGCATTAAAAAAATTTTTTTCCCCTCTAACAAACTGAAATATTGTTGAGGGCATCCAAATAACACACCAATAAAGTCCCTCTTGTTAATGGCTCCTCTGTTGGTTCACTGGGACCAAACATTCCCATTCCTCCCACCTTTTTTTCATAGCACCCTGGAGGATATACCCAAAGGGCAACATTCCTCCTCCATGCTTTGTAGTCTGGGCTCTCTGCATCCCACCTCTCCTTCATAGGGCCTGATGAGAGGCCCACTTCCCATGGCATAGGCCCCACACTGTCTAGTGGAAGATTCCCATCTTTAGGGAATCTTCTATGCCAAATTTTCATGGGCTTAAGCTAAAGTATAACTACCTTTGAACATTCCTGCCAATGGAATTTTTTTTCACCCTTGGAGGCATGAGAATCTTCCAAAATCCAACCTGTGTTGAAAAGGCAAGCCTTTGTCTTTACTCACAATGAGAGGGATGCCTTGGGAAAGTTCACTGTGTACCCTGGAGGTTTTTGCTAAATGTGCCTTGGAAGGATCTGGAACAGACCTACACACACACACACACACACACACACACACACGCATGCACGCACACACGCACGCACACACGCACACATGCATGCACACACACACACCACGCCCTCACATCAATATTGGAAGCATCATTTTTATAGCCTGTCAAGTTTCTAAAGGAACACTATTTCTCTCTCTCTCTCTCTCTCTCTCTCTCTCTCTCTCTCTCTCTCTCTCTCTCTCCCCCTCTCTCTCCCAGCTAGGGCAAAGATAACCCTGAGTTTCTACTTCAAGAAAAAGACTTGGGCCTTGCTTTCATCCTGTGTTCACTGCTGACTGGGTGTTCCCAAGCATTACCTTCTGTCCGTTTATTCTCTGAGGTTTGTTTATCTAGCCCTGTTCCTCCTCCTTCCCAGCCTAGCTCGGCTTCAGCTTTGAACTGGAGCCCCAAAGGGCTGAAGCCAGATTCCCTCTGTGAATCCTGTCTAAAACCTTCCCAGAGCTGTGCCAGCAAGGGACAGGCAGCCACAACAAGTGGGACACCCTTGCCACTCTCCTATCCAATTTCCCATCCACCAAAAAAGCCTTTTGCCTCGGCTCCTGCCAAGCTCTGACAGCTCAGGAAGCCAAAAGGCCTGATTTGGATTCCTGCACAGGTCTCCCATCCAGAGCTCAGCTGCCAAGCCACGGGGCCAGCTTGAGGAATGTGTTTTTAATATTCATTGTTCAGTCTGTCTGTTACCCATGTGCACAGTGCAATTATTTTAATTCTTTGCACATGTGTTGTTATGAAATGGGTGCCTTTTAAGCTTTGCCAGCTTCTTTCTGAACCCCCAATATATTATTTCTACCTATGTTCCAGTTAGCTCGTCCCACTTCTTTATTTCATTTTCAAGATTAGCCCATTCGGCAGAGAAATAATGCCGTCCATACAAAGCAAGGCCGACCAGCTTTCTTCATGTGAGAACAGTTGCTTTTGATTTGAGCTTGTGTGGTTTGTGCATCTCTCCTCCCACCCTTTTCCACCCACGCAGGCAGGCACATACTCCATCATGCACATCACACGTGTGCTTTCCCCAGCCTGGCCATCTGCACATGTAAGGAGCAGGCATAAAGGGTGAAGGATACACATGTGTATACAGCACTGACTTGGGGAAATGTCTTGGAGGTGAATTCTTTGTCCTTTTTGCAAAAGGCTGCTCACTCTCTCTTCCAACATCCACAGACAGAGCCAGATTAGACATTTCAGTCTCTAGATAAAATAAGGGATAAGACTTCTCTTTCTTGGGGTAAGCAGGCCTTTTATTATATGTAACAACTAATCATAAAAGGTAACCTTTAATAATAGTAGCATTTGTATTCAATAATACCTAGCTGTGGTTTATATAGCTCTCAGAGGTTTTATAAACATTGCCTTATTTGATATCAAAAAAAATGATAAAATATATTAAATATATAAGAGCAAATATAAAATATAAAGCCTAATATGCATGTAAATATAAAATATATCATAGAAATTATATAATACAATAGAAATATAAAACCTAATATGCATGTAACATTCTTTCAAGTTGCTCAGGACAGTGGCAAAACCCAACAGATTCAGAGTTATGTTCCCTCAGTCCCTGGAGACCTTGGCCTTATTAACTACATCAATTGCCTAAGGTTCCAAGAAACTGAATTATGAATCAAATAGGGAAGGTATCAGCATGGGAAACGTCACCAGCAATCCCCAAACACACATTCTGTTCAATGGAGCTTTTCAGGATGGTCTTATATTTTGCCAAGCTGATGAATTTGACACAGTTGCACCCCTGCCTGCTAAGTATTTTATTTCCATTGTTCGGTGTCTCCATTTGTCACCGTGAAACATTATTATTTTAAGGTAGCAGGGAAGCCGGATGGCCAGCTATAGAATGGTATGGTAGCTCTAGGAGCCAAGAAGGGATCAAAGAGATGGATGGTTGGATAATGTAAAAGATCATACATAATAAGAAAGAGAGAATGAAAAACAAAGAGAGAGGGAAAGAGAAGACAGCCAGGATTGTCATGAAAAAGATTTGTAAGAATGATAATAATGGCTTCTCTTAGGGGCCTGGGAGGATGGTCGGCTCTGATAGGCCCTCCAAAGATGCTCATACAATCCTGGCTTTCTTTGTCTGCATCATCTATGTCTCCAGTGAGGGAGCTGGGGAAGGAAGAAAGGGAAGGCTGGGAGGCAGGTACCCTGGAAGCATCCTGCCATATGCTGCTGCAAAAAATTGAGCCATAATTCTCCATTCCTCACAACCTGCTGCCCATGCAACAGCTCATTTCAAGGAGATGCCTGGGGCCGACGTGGCCAACCTTGCTCTCCCCGGGTCCCAAAGCAAAAGCCTGTTTTGCCAGGCTCGTTGGCACAGTTAGCCCAGCAGCCCTGGTGAATTTCTGCGATGCCAAATCAATGGGGCAGGGCTGTCAGACCATCAGATTATTAACTCTGAAACACATTATGTGCATGTATGGGGAGGGAGGGGAATAGGGCTGGTATTGTGTGTGTGTCCATAGGCACCGTGAGTAGCATGGTATCCTAGAATCATAAAAGACTTAGAGGTCATGTTCCAATATAGCACCCTCAAATAACATCACCCATCAGAGTGTCACCTTTCTCATCTGTAACCGGGGAAAATAACACATGCAAACCTGTTTCACGGGCCTATTCTGTAGCCACATAGTAATCACTTAATAAATGTCCATTGATTGATTTGTAAATCTCAAAGCAACAGATACAGGGGAGCTAACATGACTATAATTATTATTACTATCATTCCACTCTCAGGATCAAGACCTGAAATTATCTATGATGCTTTCTCTCCCTTGTTTCCCAAAGTCACCGAGTTCTATCCATTCTACTTTCATAATATAACCCCTTTATCTCCAATTCTTTTCCCAATGTCACCTCCAGAGTTCAGGTAGAATCACCTTCCTAAATTGAATCTTTCCTTCCTCTACCCCCATCCCTGCAATCTATTCTATTCCCAATTGCCAGATTAGTCTAAGGCCCAGTTCAAATTATGTTACTTCTCTACTCAGAAAATTTCAATGACTCTTCATTGCCTGTTCAGTTAAGGTCAACTCATCAGCCCAGCATTAAAGGCCTCAGTCGTCTGTCCCTAGGATACCTTTCCAACTGTATCTCCTGGTATTCTCTCCCATGAACTATGTGTCCCAACCAAACTAGACTTCCTCAAACACATTTGATGAGTTTCCATAATGACTATTTGCTTTGAGCCTTCTCTTCCCTCTCTGAAACCTAATTAAATTCTACTCATTGTTCAAAACCCAACTCATTTAAATTGATTTCTCCAACAGGCTTTTTTTCCTGATTTGCTCCAGTGGAAATCACCTCTTTTTCCTCTGAACTCCTCTATGTCATGGCAAGAAAGACCACTGTTTGCAATTTAGAATATAAGTCAATAAAAGGCTTTATTACAAATATTAAGTTACAAAGTCTAAACAGAGAGAAGTGTTAGCTAATCTACAGAGATATTAGGGCAAAAGAACTTCTGAAGACAAACCCTTTCCCAGAGATGCTTAAAGCTTATAGAAAACACACAGTCATGCTGGGTTCTTTGTTGTGGTGGTGGTGGTTCAGTTGTTTCAGTCATATCCAACTCTTTGTGGGTGTTTTCTTGGCAGAGAGTCCAGTTCACTTTATAGATGAGGAAACTAAGGCAAACAGGGTTAAGTGACTTGACCAGTGTCATATAGCTACTGTCTGATTCCAGATTTTAACTCAGGAAGTTGGGTCTTCCTGACTCCAGGCCCAGGGCTTTATCCACTGTACCACCTAGCTTCCACTGCTGGCTTCACAACTGGTCAACAGCTTGCTTTGAGACATTTTAGTGTGTTTTAGAGAAGAGAAAGAGACTTTTCTCATCTGATAGTTTGTTATTGACCTGGGTGTAGGAAGGTCTGAACCAGGATAGACATTGCTTTGAACTGAGTTAAAGAAAGGGAATGTTTAGAGGTTAGAAGTGATTAGCCATTTCCATTTAGGGTGGAGGCTTCATGTCAAGGTCCTCCTCTCTCTTTCCACAAACAGTACTCTGCTTACTTCCATATTGGCAATTATCTTATGATGCTTGATGTTACAGTCCTCTGTCTCCATGTTTTATCTCCCATGGCTCCCCCAGTGTAGGAGTCACCAAAACGGGAGTGTAAAGTTGGGTTGCTCTGTTTATTTTGCTTTCTTTGCCTGCTCATGTTGCCACTCAATCACTTGACCCCTGGGCTTTTTGCCACAGTAGGACTCTGCCACCAGACAGGGGAGCTTTGTCCCAAATGCTGGGGTTTTCTCAGCTGCCAAAGGTATTAGCCCTCTCTGAAGCCTCCATATGCTCTGGCAAGCTAGTCATGCACCCCACAACCTCCACCCTAGACTGCAACCCAGACCCAAGCAGGTTAAAGCAAGAGTGATTACCCCTCAGAATGGTCAACTTGGTCCTCCTGTAGTCCGCAGGCCAGGAGCTGAAGCAGCCACTTGGGGGCAGCTGCATGGCCAAGGTACCTCAGGCTTCTCACCCCGGGGGGAGAGAGGCAGACCACACTCCCAGCTACTGGTCCCAAAGTCCACACTGCACTGACCTCTAACTTTGTCCTTAGCAACTATGTGTTAATAAGTCTGGAAACCACCACAGCTGTTGGTGATCTGGAGTCCCTCCAGCTCATGGTTGGTCAGGCCTGCCTTAGGGCTAAAACCTTGGAATCCTGTGGGGTTGGGCTTGGCTCCCAGAGCACTGTGCTGGCCAATTCCTGCCAGCCTGCTGGGCTGTCCTCAGGACCAACCTAGCTAAATTTGGTGATATGGAGCACTACCAAGTTAGGCATAAAGGGATAAATTTCAGGAGCCACTGCCACTCTCCAAAACCATCTACTAAATTACAAAAAGGTTATTATTTGTGTCTGTGGGGGAATAACTCACTCCCAACAAAATTACAGATCTTTGAAATAGTGAAGTCTCATCTCTTCTAGGTCTGCTAAGAGTAGGGACCATGTTTTATAAAACTATATAGGCCTGATTATGTATAACACTGTGCCTTACATATAATAGACCCTCAACAAATATTTCTTACACAAATGAATATCGTTAGAAAGAGGGATTAGAGTCTGGCCAGAAGCTCAGCCAGCTGTTATCATTCCCTATCTCCCCTCCTGGAAAAGTATGGTCTGCCTTGCAAGGGCCCTGGACCAAAGCCAACTATACTATGGAAAGAGCCAACCTTCTGGTTGGGTTGGCCACCTCCAAAAATACACAGGAGTCAGTCCATCAAAAATAAGTCAGTCCGACATTCAATTCCCCAACCAGCTGAGTTGATATTGCAAGTGGATTTGGGCTGTAAATGTTTCTCTTTTTGAAACAAACCCAAGTTTTAAAATAAATAGCATCATTTGAGCTGAACAGCCTAAATATTTCTCTCAAAAAGCACCCCATGAGGAAACCTTGTTACCTACTGCAGCCAAAAATCTACATGTCTACAAAGCATCCCAACTTCTCTTAGAGAACGCCAGGGACAGCTGGTACCTCTGTGCTTCAGAGGAGAGATTTCAAATCTTTGTGGGAGAGAGGGAGCTCAGTCACCAGACAGTGACAAAACAAAGTCTCTCTTGAAATAAATGGCCAGAAATCTCAGCAAATGAAAATGACCAAGGAGCTGACTTCAATTCAATGGTAGCAGATTGGAAAGAACACTAGAGTTGTAATTAGTAGACCTATGTTTGGAGACAGTGCAGAACAATGGAAAGGCCATTGAATCCAGAGTCAGAAAACCTGCGTTCAAGTCCTACCTTTTATTTTTATTATCCGTGAGAGTTTAGGCAAATTGCTTAACTTCAGTAGGCTTTAATTTCTTCATTTGTATAATTAAGAGGTTGGCCTCCTTGCCTTCAATTCTAGCCCTAGGCTCTTATTAGACTCTGACTCATAACTCTGACATTACCTATGTAACCTGAGGGTTTCTTCTGGTTTCTTCATCCTCAAGGACAATAATAACACTTTCAGATTTTCTCTGGTATTGTGGAATAGAAAGGCCATGTAACTTATCTTGGCCTCAGTTCCTTTTTCTTTAAAATGAGGAGACTGGACCAGATAACCTCTAAATTCCCAGCTCTAAAACTATGATCTATGTCCAGAGGTTAAAGGAATATGAAAAAAAATCAAATATTTTCATTTAAAAAAAATCCAAACCCCACATTACTAATGATTAGGGTGAGAAAGAAAAAGGAACACTATCTAAGAAAAACCAGTGAAACAAAAAATCTTGAATGAATGGAGCTTTTTAAAGGATAGAAACAAAAGGTGGAAGCAGGAGTACAGAAACATTAAGAAGAAATCAAAAGGGAGGCATGAAAAGCCCCCAGAATGAACCAAGGCATAAGGGGCCATGGTCAATCCTGCCTTTTGTCTTTCCATTGGATTCCAGCGACTCTGGAGGAGAGATTGAGGCTGGTGTCTTTGCACAGCTCCGCCACACTTAAATCCAGCTTACTTGCAAGTCAAGACAGCACCCTTCTGGCATCATTGGTCCTCTTCAAGAATAAAGGACAATAGGGGGCGGCTAGGTGGCGCAGTGAGTAAGAGCACCGGCCTCGGAGTTGGGATGACCCGAGATCGAATCCGGCCTCAGAAAATGAGCACCCACACATAAATAATGACTAGCCGTGTAACCTTGAGCAAGTTACTTAACCCCAATTGCTTAAAAAAAAAAAAAGAATGAAGGACAGTAAAAAGTCTTAGAGCAGGCAAAACTTAGAAGGGTCTGATCCCTATCTAAAAATAGTTGAAGAACTTCAGGGAATGGGTATGTTTATTCTACTTTGTTCCAAAGTACAGAGCTAGTATCAATGAACAGAAGTTATGAAAGAGTAGGTTTTGGTTCAGCCCAAGAAAAATTTGTCCCAAAATGGAACAGGACCGTAGAGGTTGAACCCATGGGGCAGAGCTTTCGCAGTGGTTTACCAGAGCAGCTAAGTGGCCCACTCAGCCGAGGTCTATGTCTTTTACTGGTCTTTAATTACCATTATGTTTTACCCAGGGTTAAGCTCTGGGGAAACCTGACTTCCCTCAGTAGGGAAGTCAGTCCTCCTTGGTTTTCATAATCATTTTTACTCTAGATTCTGGAAGAGCAAATTCACTTTTCTCCTTAGTCTAGGGTCTAAGGCTGCCTTCCTCCCAATGGGGAAATTAAAGAAAGAACCCAACATACTCATAAATCAGGTATAGAAGTCCTTTTATTTCCATACAGAAATAAGCATAGAGGTAAGAGCACACATTAGAGATGATTAGAATCTAATTCAGTAACCTAACATTCCTACCAGTACAGTCAGTTCAGAGGTGAAGACTTCAACCTTGGGATACAAACAATGGTGGAAAAACTGCTAATTAGGCATTTTATACGTCATTGTCCAGTCAAACATCCAAATGCAATCTTCTGTTGGGCTCTCTCAGTGCTGGCTACTCTCTCCTGTGACCTTTCTGCTGCTTCTTTTTTTGCTATACCTACTTCTACAGCCTCTGCCTTGGTGCCAGCCCACTAGTGACGATGCTTGGGTACTCTCTTCTCCCCTCAGGGTGTTTGGAAGAAAGAGAAGGCTTCAGCTGCTTTTCAAGATCTCACCAAGTCTACCAAAAAAGGAAAGAAGATACAAAAGCAATACAGAGGAAAGAGACTCCATCCTAAGTACCATTTAGCTAGGCAGGATATGTGTTCATTACTTGAGACCAGATGGGAGACTGGACATGAACACCCTCCCTCACCTAACTCTCTGGACAACCCAGCCCAGTCCTCACATAGTGAAGTTGATGGGAGGAAAAATCCTGAGGGCTGTGATGCTTCTTTGGTATATCCAAGGAGATCTGACTCAGAAGCCAATTAAAAGATTTTCCCTTACACAATACAAACCTCTGAGTCATCATGGCTGACAGGAAGGAGTCAAAGGATATCTGCCTACTCTGAAGGGGGAGGAAGCAAATCCCAGATCCTTCAATCTAGAGGATTTCCTATATATAAATTAATGACTATATATGAGCTTGCTTTCAGCCTGGAGGAGTGTACCACACCTGAAGTTCTTGGGAATTATATATGTACAATTCTGAAACCTGAGAAGGCTTGAGGTTTAAGCTTAGGCAAGGGAAAAGCCTTGTCCTAGAGATTTAGGGCTCCTCTAGAGCCCGGGATCCAAAGAGACACTAGGTATGACCTTCACAAGATTCTCCCTAGAGCAAATCAAAATACCTGGACTATCCTCCTCTCTCTTGGTTCCCCTTTTTCCAACCAGTTTACCTAATTATTTATTTCCATGGCCTAAATTTGTCCCAGGTTTGAAGTGTTATCCTTAAGGCAATGTTATCCTTGGGACTCCCAGCATTCTCAAGATGGCCCTAGAAACTTAAGAGGCATAGTCCAAGGCTATATCTTTTTCAAGAAAGGGATTCTGAATGCTTCGATATTTCTAATTGCATCAGTTTCTGATTGGATAAGCAGGAACATGTCATTAACAAGTCATAATAACATAGAGGTACTTGGCACCTTAGAGATTAGAGGAGCGTAGGAACATAGATTTAGAGAAGAGACCTTGGAAGGCTATGCAAAACAATTCCCTTCAGAAATGAGTAAACTAAGACTGGACAGAATGAATAGAGTGCTGGGCCCTCTGTGGCCTGTGGTTAAGAAAGAAGTGCACCCTTGTCTCCACTAAGGCTTCTAGGTTTGAAGTCAGCTGGAGCCTGGGCATCCAAACTTGACCTCAATAAGGACTTCTCCAGCAGCTTACCTAGAGGCCTTGGAGCTATGTTTAATTTCTATGAAACTAAGCTGTGTGCAGCATCCTTTATTTTTCCACAGAAGGTGGAACTGTTCAAGACTCCCAGTCTCCCCTGTGTGCTGCCAGTTCTCAGGAGAACTGAACTGTCTTGCCTTCCTTCGTTTCCTTGCTTAGAAATTCAGCTAAAACCTATATCATCCTTTAAGGTTTGTGCATTGCTTTCTTACTAACAGCCCTCTGATATAGGTGGTTCATATATTATGCCCATTTTATGATAATGAAATTGAGGATGACAGAATATAAGTGACTGGCTTCTGGTCACTTAGTATAGCATTAGGGTCCTTGTTTCAAAGAAGACATCTTGTCTAACCTCCTCATCTTACATATATGGTTCAACAAGCTTAAGGGATTATCCAAAGTCATAAAGTAGTAAGAAGCAAAATTCAAGATTTTAATACAGAGCCTGCAACTGCAAATCCAGAATTCTTTCCACTGTGCAGATGCTGCCTCCCCACATTTCTTTCCCATATACCAAACTGAAGGTTCAAACTCAAGTCTCATTGGGGGTTGAACTTCTGGCAGGCAATTCAGACCCCAATGACTCTGGAGACCCTGGGAATGAAGAGCACCCCAAGAAAAGATAAGGAATTCAGAATCCCAAAGTCAGAAATGTATGACATGGAGGGAAGGTCTCAGAGCAGCGGTTCTTTATCTCATAGCCATGAACTTGTTTCTTAATATTTTAATGACTGTTTCAATAAAATGGGTTTTCTTTGTAATCCTATCTATCTTGTTTTGTGCATTTAAAGATATTATTCTGAGAAGGGGTTCCATAGCCTTCCCCAGACTGCCAAGGAGATCCAAAGTTAAGAACCCTAGTATTCTAGAAAGTAATAATAGAAATCCTAGAAAGGAGGGTACAGAGAGAGTGATTTCAGTTGAGGTAGGGAAAGACAGAAGAGGGCTTTGGCTGAGGGCAGTTTTTAGCTAGAACTTTCTTAGCTGACTCTTTTGCAGAGTGACCCAGTACCCTAGCCCTGAGACAAGGGTCTCCATTCTTTGCTCTTTAAAAAACCTGAAAGAGCATTAGCTCTGGAATCAAAGGGTCTGGATTCAAATTCTGACTCTGAGACTTACTAACTTAATGATCTTGGGAGAGTTAACTTAACATCCCATGACCTCAGTTTCTTCATCTGTAAAATGAAGGAGTTTGACTTAATGGCCTTTGAGGTTTCTTCCAGATGCAGTTTTCTGATCCTATGATCTTTTCCCTTGTTTTCAAAAGCAAGCTTTTCCTAGAGTTAGTAAAGATAGGCAAGAGAAGAACTTCTCTCAGACAGGAATTCTGTTTATAATAATAGCATCCTAAAACTCTAATCTGAGAAGAGAAATGATTTACAGAAAGATAATTTTAGGAAGAAAAAGTCAAGCATAAAACTGGGAGAGATGGTGTTAGATCAGAAGAAGTACTGGGGAAACACCCAACTAAAATGATGACATTTCATAGAGGTGGCACAACTGTGGGGTGGCAGGAGCCAACGTGGACACTGTGGCTTAACCTTTTCTGTCATCAGATACCCCATGGCCCTTTCAGAATAATATCTGCTTCCACCTTTAGTGGGTTTGTCTAGGCTCAGAGAAAGTGCATTAATCAAAAGAGGGACGCTGGCATTATTGACCTCAGTGCTGAAAGGAGAAAAGGAAAACCAGTTGGTGGCTTCCTAAGGATAGCTATCCTCCAGTTGATTGAACAGCTCTGTGGGAAGCCTTCAGCAACTTGAGAGAAGCTGTGGATGGGAACTATGCAAACCTGACCTAGCTTCATTAGGACTTTTTGTGCCTCTTTGGATGTTTGTGGCTGTGACCCCAAATCAGATGAGGCTGACCGGGTTTTGGAGTTAATTTCAGCCAATGCCATTTTTAATGAATGGGTCAGGCTACCTGCTATCTTGATGCCAGTGACCTTCATCCTTTTCATTCTTCCTTTAAGAATCATTGATAACCAACTGATGAGCAATCTGTAGTGGCTTTCAGTTATAGGAATACAGGAGAGCATGAACTAACTGGCTACAGCCCAGTATTGCACCTATGGATAAGGATTTTGGCTACAACAATTTGTGTCACCTGGAAGGTCACTTACCTTTCATGGACTTGTTTCCTTATGGAATAGTTGACCTCAGAAAACCTCTTCTACCATCATGGTTCTGTGTTATGGGAAATTATTCTATGCTTTGCAAAATTGATATAGTGTCTTTATAGATGCTAAGGGAGAGATATGGTCCTGAAGAATCAAACAATTACTTTCATTGGTTCCTTCAAAGTCATCACTAGCTATGTTGACATTTAGGTCATTCAATGACTCAATGGTTACTTGCCAAACAAAAAGCAATATTAATGTATAAAAATCATAAAATTCCATATACACATTTATATAAAGAATCTTTGTCATTCCTTCTTAAGAACTGTAAGCAATAATAACAATGTCCATGCATAAATATATATGTGTATATATGAGTGTACATGTGTATTTATATGTGTATATGCTTATATAAATATATACGTGTACATATATTATATATACGTATATAATACTTTAATGGCTACACACTGCTTCCTTCACAACTACCTAGTGAAGCAGATAAATCAGCATTTTAGAGATAATGGAACTTAGCCTCAGTGAGGTTATATACCTGACCCAAGGCCACATAGCTACTATATGTTGGAACTAAGATTCAAACTAGGTTTCTGTTGGACCGAGAACTTCACAGAAAGGCAGACAGTGGGGAAGATTCATTATCCCCATAGCTTTGCCATTCTTAACGCTGCTGGTTGTCATTATGGTACAAAATACATACAAAATCTGACCCCCTAAGAGTTTGTGATGGTCAATGTACAGTGGTCAAGCAATGAAACATAATGAATGGAGTATAAGGAGTGTAGGTCATTTTGTGAACAATTTTTTTTGGCCATGGAAACTTATGAAACAGAGAAAAATTTTAAATGGCCTTCATCCCTATGCAGTCCCTTTCCACTTATGCAGAAACAGTAGCAGAGCAGTAAGACAAAAACTATCATAATAAAATGTTTTCTCCATCAAGGATAGTGAACCCCACAGCTGGATTCTAACATCACACTCCCTGAGGTGCTTATAGAGAAAGTAGATATGGTACTAACAAGAACAAAGAGGGGAATAAGAGCCAGATTGGATCAAGCATGTATTTATGGATATTTGCATATGCATAAGCCATATTGGAGGTGATGCAATTGTGGGGGCACTTAGGGATTGATTTTCAAGGAATCTAAAGGAAGCAAAGACAAAAAAAGCAAAAAAAAACCAAAACCTCAGACTTTGCTGGTACAAAAAACATCTGTAACTAGTAACCTCTATATCTACTCTCCCATTTCTATCAAATCTTTGAGGCTCGTCTGTGTATGAACAAAGGGAACCCAAAATGATGGTAGTAAAGAACAAGCCTTCTTCCACAATTTATATTCAATAATGCCTCATACCTTCACCACCTAACAACTGAAAGATGTAGAGAACAAAAGAGCTGTTTGTGCTCGTTTGTGGTTACTTATCTGAAAAAGTATCCAACTAAATTGAACAATTTTCTACCTTCCAAGTTCTTTTACATCAAGGTGTCTCCTATCCATATCAGCATCATTAAGGATTCTTCATAAGATGTAATAATCCTATCAAATGATCTTTTGATAAATATCAATCAAGGCACTATATGGGGAGATGTATATTTATCAAAGTAGATGGAGGACCCCTGGCACAGAGCTGAGGCATATTGAGGAGGGATTCCTTTGGATGAGATATTTCTGTCTGTGGATGTTATTGTTGCGATTACATGAAAAACCTCCTAGAAAAGATCTATAATTTTTCAAAGAATATGGCTTGTTCATTCACTCAGGAAAAACTAAGTGGATGAAAAATCTCTATTGCCCTGATTTCAACATAAATCTGAATGAACTTTCCAACAGTATGCATATATGGGACAGATAGATGGATAAGCAATTAAAAAGGGCCTAGAAATGAAAATAAGGATAAGGGTGAGCTATATTGATTTTGGGAAATTATAAAGCATTTTTACCAACTCCAAAATTCCCATAGAAACAAAGACCTGTCTTTTTAACATATTTTACTGGCATTTACATATGGCAAGAAGACCAGAAACACCATTGCCTCTAAAGGACTAAAGATGAGCAACATGAAGAGGGTGGGAAAGGGTACAGAGTGGTGTAAGCAGGCTACAACATATAATCAACAAGGAACTCCAAAGAGAGATAAGCATAAGAGATGTCATTAGGGAATTTTGTGGCAGAAAGAAAAGATGGGGCAGTCACATGGCAGGAGTGATGGATGATAGGAGGATGGCCAGAGTGCTTTACCAATACCCTTGCTGTGCTGACAGAAAGAAAAATAGGCCTCTGGAATATTAAGTGGACATTCTATGATTAGCTTTTGGTTATGGATAAGAATTATACAAGATGGGTAGGCATGGATGGGCTGCCCTCTGCATTATTGGAGGGAACTCTTGAATCAATAAAATCACAAATCATTTTAATAATCCAGATACAAATTTATAATAAAAGAGCTGGAATAGTAACAAGAAAGAACATAACTGGGGAAAAAAGTGAAAATTGCAATGTACAGGAAAAATAACTTCAGGAAAATAGAACAGAGTAGGAATGATGGTATTATACTGTTTTTAATGGGTTAAACTCCTGCTCTCTCTCTCTCTCTCTCTCTCTCTCTCTCTCTCTCTCTCTCTCTCTCTCTCTCTCTCTCTCTCTCTCACACACACACACACACAAGACTTCCAGAATAAAGGAGAACTCAATGAGAGATAAAAGTGAATGAGGGGCAAAGGAATGGAAGGAGAAAGGCAGATAGAAGGTGCAAATGATGATAGGAGAATGAGAGCAAGCAATGGAGACAAAGAGAGAAGAGGGAAAGGTAGAAAAGGAGGGAATGGGGAGGGGGAGAGGAAGAGGGGGAGAAAAGGGAGAGAGATGAACAGACAGATGGACAAAAGAAGAAAGTGTCAGCAAAGTGTTTTCTCCAGGGCAATCAGTCCAGCCTCTAACATTTTATTCTTGTATTTTTTTCCAAAGTATAAAATACTTGGATATTACTGGCGTTCCCTGCTTTCCCATGGTAGAGATTAATAGAAGTGGTTTTTGTTCTATCCTATCTCTTTCTGTCTTGGCTTGGCTTTACAAACATTTCTTCATGATCCAGTTAGCTAGCAACACAAAAAGGCTGTTAAGGAGCAATTATATATTTTCCTCAGGGAACAAGAGAACTTTTTAAGAAGACCTTTTGGACTGTTGTCTGCCAGAGTCTGGTCTGTGAAATATAGAGTAACCCCCCATGGATCTACTGGACTCACTTTCTCCTACTGCTTTGATACTGGGTCATCTTATCCCAGAATAATCAAATTCTATCTTGATTTTATATATATATATATATATATATATATATATATATATATATATATATACATATATGTATATATATATAGTGTATATCTATATCATATGATATACAGTATATATAATATAGGATATATTATATATCATATGATATGTAATCAAGTTCTGTCTATATGATATATTTTCATGCCAGTGAAATAGCCAAACATATCTCTGATTAGCCAGGTAGTATCTCCCCCTCATAAGGGAGGAAAACAATGGAATTTTCAGAGAAGTCTTGCCACCGTGTTTAGGAAGCCACTTCTTCAATCCTTCCCATTGCTCCTTGAAATTCACCTGAAAATAACTCATGTGTGTCCCTTAGTGCCATTATTATGGGCTTTCAGTATGCCAAAACCCTTGGAAAGTGGTACTGGGAAAATCTGAATGACCAGCATCTCCATAAATAAACCAGGAAATATTAGAATATAGAATCTTAACAGGATTGACTGATTAAACACAAGTGACTGCCTTTGTCTTGCCTTTCCAACTTTATCCAACTTGAAATGGTTTTAACAGGGAGGACATACAGCTCAGGCTTAAGATGTAAATAGCCCGGGGTGAGGCAACATACTAAGGAGTAAATTCATACTAAGGAGTAAATGACTGATACAAGATCCTTTCTTATGAGTAAGGAAGGGAGGAAAAGGTCATAAGGGGATTGCCTAAAAGATTAAGGTGGAAAAGAAGTTACATTATAGGAAGAAAAGGAAAGAAAAAGGAAGTTGGAGTGTAAGAAAATAATTTTACCTACTTCACCATTTTGCTTAGGGCTAGTCTTGTACTTTAAGTAAGTGTGTAATTGATTAGTGAGCTGTTCTCAAAAAGTATTAGTGTCAGTTGAATATCACCTTGGGAGATCTTTTGAGTAGTATTCTCTAGGGATTGGTCCAGGGACCAATTCTATTTAATATACCAATCAGTAATTTAGATAGTACAATAGAGAGTTCACATATTAAGTTTGCCATTAACACCAAGTAGGGTGGGATGGCTTGTCCCCCAGAGAAATAGAATAGAACTTACTATATCCCTGAGCAATGGGAGATGTAGGCAGATAAAATAGGATGAAGTTTAATGAGAAAGTGCAAAGCAACTCCTTCCAGCTATAAATCCTATTATCCTAATGCACTTAAAAGGATTCCTGACTTCCCTGACCCCTTCTGCTGCCTCCCTTCTCTGAAATCCTTTGGGATTCGGAGTCTGAACCATACCACTAAGTACACTATTGCTAACATTGTATTGTTTAATTGTTTCAGCCCAGCTCCCTGAAAATTACAAGCTCCAAGTGGGGGCAAAGGACAACAATGTATAATGTTCTGGAATACCCCCAACTCCTGACACAAAACTAGGTACACTGTTAACAATACACTGACTGAAAAATATGTATAGGAAAGACCCGATAGCCTGTCACATATGGTAGACACAGCTATGTTTGACTAGACTCTACCTATGTGGAGGCAATATAGTATTATTGCTTTTAAAAGTATTCATGGGGGCGGAGCCAAGATGGCAGAGTAGAAACAGCATTTACAATGTGCTCTGCCCCACACAAATTTCAAACAATGTGAAAGGGAGCTCCGAACAACTTCTGGAGCCACAGCACCCACAGAACGGCACAGAGAAGCTAACCTCCTGCTGAGGACAGCCCAGCAGCCCTGCAGGGAGTGGCCAGCACAGTGCTCTGAGAGCGCACTGGGAACCTACAGCGCAGCACGCAGAGCCAGGCCCAGGTCCTGGGTTTTAGTCCCAGGCGGCCGGGCCTTCAGCCGGTGGAGGGACCCCAGAACACCAGCAATGGTGGAGAATTCCAGAATTATCAGCACAGATATGCCTAGGACAAAGTGAGAGGTTAGTGCCTTATGGACTTTGGGACCAGTATTTGGGGAACTTGTGACTTCCTCCCCTGGGGGCAAAAAGCTGCTGAAGAAACAGCTGCACAGAAGCCATTTTGCAGCTTCAATAGTGGCTCTAGCTCCTGGTCTGCGAACTGTAGGGAGATCCAGCAATCAGTCTGGGGGTTAATCGCTTTTGCTTTAAACTGCCTGGATCTGGATTGTGGTCTGGGGGAAAGTTTGGGGTGGGTATCCAACTTGCCAGAGTGGGTGGAGGCTTTACAGAGGCCACCCAACTGGCGGAAGTTGTGAAGACCCCACGTTTGGGCGGAAGCTCCCCTGTCTGGTGGCAGAGTCCTACTGTGGCAACAAGCCCAAAAATCAAGTAATGAAGTGGCAATATGCCTAGGCAAATGAAACAAAATAAACAGAAAAGTTCAACATTGGACTCCTATTTTAGGGGCAAAGAGGCTCAAAGCATGGAGGAGGACTGTGAGGTCAGAACTCCTGCACCAAAAGCCCCAAATGAAAATACAAGCTGGCTACAGGCCATAGAGGACCTTAAGAAGCAGATAAGAGAAGTGGGGGAAATTTGGGAAGAGAAATGAAAAAGATGCAAGAAAAGTATGAAATGACAGTCAACAGCCTGACTGAGGAAAATAACACCTTAAAAAATAGACTAACTCAAATGGCAAAAGAGGCTCAGAAAGGCAATGAGGAGAAGAATGCCTTAAAAAGTCGAATTTGCCAGATGGAAAAAGAATCTCAAAAGCTCACTGAGGAGATTCATTCCTTCAGAGTTAGACTGGAGCAAATGGAAGCTAGTGACTTTATGAGAAATCAAGATACTATTAAACAGATCCAAACAAATGAAAGAATAGAAGGCAATGTGAAATATCTCATGGGAAAAACCATTGACCTAGAAAATAGATCCAGGAGAGATAATTTAAAAATTATTGGACTACCTGAAAGCCATGATCAAAGAAAGAACCTAGAAATCATCCTTCAAGAAATTCTCAAGGAAAATTGCCCTGATGTTTTAGACCCAGTGGGGGAAATAAAGGTTGAAAGAATCCACAGATCACCTCCTGAAAAAGATCCCAAAAAGAAAATTCCTAGGAATATTATAGCCAGGCTCCAGAATCCCCAGATCAAGGAGAAAATACTGCAAGCAGCCAGGAAGAAACAATTTCAATATTGTGGAAACACAATCAGAATAGCCCAGGACCTGGCAGCTTCTACACTGAGGGATCAAAGGGCATGGAATATGATATTCCAGAGGGCAAAAGAGCTGGGATTGAAGCCAAGGGTCACCTACCCAGCAAAACTGAGTATCTTGTTTCAGGGGAAAATATAGTCATTCAGTGGAATAGAGGACTTTCAAGCATTCTTGATGAAAAAACCAGAGTTGAATAGAAAATTTGACATTCAGACACAAGAAGCAAGAGATGCTTGAGAAGGTAATCAAGGAAAAGAAATCAAAAGGAACTTATCAAAGTTGGACTATTTACAGTCCTACATGGAAAAACAATAACTTTGTTTGATGAAACCTTTCTCATTATGAAAATAATTGAAGAAGGGTACATGGCATATGTTCACAGGTATACATGGATAGAGGGCACAGGTTGAATTTGATGGGAAGGGATGATTCTTTTTTTTTTTTTGGAGGGCAATTGGGGTTGGGTGACTTGCCTGGGTTCACATGGCTGGGTTTTTGTTTGTGTGTTGGGTGTCTGGGGCCGGATCTGGGCTTGGGTCCTTCTGGCTCCTGAGCTGGCGCTCTGCTCGCTGCGCCACCTAGCCGCTCCCAGGAAGGGATGATTCTTAAGGGGTGAAGTCAAGAGGTGAGAGAGGAAAGTGGCAAGAGGAGATGGAGAGAGACAGGGTAGGGTAAACTATCTCATGTGGAAGAGGCAAGAGGAGGTAGTTGCAGGGGAGGGGAAGAACAGGAAGGCAAAAGGGCAAAAGCATATTCTCATTGAAGTTGGCTCAAGGAGAGGATCACATACATACTAAATGGAATATCTTACCCTCACTCACTCTCCTGAGTAGGGGAAAGGGGGATGAGAGGGGGGAGGATGGAGGGGAGGGCATTCTGGGGGGAGGAGAGGTTGGAAGTACCCACTATCAAAGAGGGACAGGATCAAGATAGGGAATGGACCAGGTGGGAGGTGAGACGGGTGGGAGGGAAATATAAGCAGTCTTTTACAATATACCTACTATGGTAATGTTTTGCATAGCTATACATGTACAACACATAATGAATTGCTTATCTTCTCAGAGGGAGTAGGTGACAAGGGAGGAAGGGAATGGATCTGAAAATCGAAGTTTTAAAATTAAATGTTTCATAAGATGTCCAGGCATTGGGGCTCAGAGATTCACCTTGCCCTAATGGCAAAGTCGAAGGGGATATGGGAGAAGATAGGGGAGTGAGCAGATTGGATGAGGGGATATCTAGTGGGACTGCTATTCTGGGGTGGTGGGTAGGGAAAAAATGGGGGGAAAATGTAACTCATAATCTGGTGGAAATGAATGGTGTAAACCAGAAGTCAATAAAGCATTTGTTTAATTTAAAAAAAAAAAGAAAATAGTTTGTCAACAGAAAGAAAACACTTATTATTTCCTCTTTTGTTGTTACATATTTCCAATATAATTTCATTCCTTTAAAATTCTACTATATTAATTTTAAAAAGTAGATCTCAAATAGAAGATTCTGAAGAATTCAGAATGTTATTATTTAGCCTTAATAAATAAAACAGACTATATAATTGAAAAAAAAAGTATTCGTGGCCTTAGAATGTAGCATGTGGGGATCAGCGAGTTAATCCTCTATCATAATCAACATTAATAGAGTTAGTGGTCTGTTTGGGACTGTTTTCTATACACAAATTACAACAAAACATGGAAAATTCAGAGAGGATCTACAGGAAAATGGTGAACACTATGGTCTAGTCAAACACAGCTGTGCCTGCCAGACTTGACATGTTATTGGGTCTTTCCTATACATATTTTTCACTTGATGTATTGTCTACAGTGTGCCTAGTTTTGTGTTTGGAGTTGGAAGTATTCCAGCACATAATACAATTTGGAAAAAGAGCAGTTGGAAAAAAGGCTTTAAAAATCAGAATTATTGAGTCTACAGAGTAGCAAGCTAAGAGGAAGATTTAATATTCGTCCACATATACTAAGAGAGGATGTAATGAGCTCCTAAGCTGCTTTTCTTCCTTTCCACTACAGGAATGACAATTGGGACTAAGTTTAAGTTGCACCAGGATGCATGTAGGTTAGGTCTCAGGAAGAACTTTCTGATACTGGAATTCATTGACAAGGGAGATTTTCATGTAAAGATAGATCAATTATGCTGGAAACTCACCATGACATTTTTCACTCATGGTATCTTTTCAATCAGTGCCATGTGAATTGAAGGGTCATAATCTGGCGAGATGCTCCTCAGTCTCTCTGTCCACATTAGTTGTTGTTGTTCGTCCTTCATTTTCAAAGAGAAACAGTGGTATCACAGGGTGATGTCTTGACCTGTGTGTGAATTGGATTTAAGTAAGGGACAGTTGCACAACATTATTGGTTTCATTCTCTCTTCTGGAGTTGTAGAAACTCAATGGCTAGACAAAAGTCATGATGATTGGCAACAGCCCAGGATGCAACAGATAACTGTGGTGTCTTTGATGTCTGAACAAGCTCTAAGTGTTCCACAGCACCTTCAAGGCCACTGGAACAAACTGTTTCTCATCTTCCCATTCTGAGTGGGGGAAGTCTTCACATGCTTAAGGAAACATGTCCATAACTAACCAATGAGTTTGAGGCCTATCAGTCACCCTCAACCTGGTTTAGTCTATCTGACAACATGGTTTTACCAAGCTGTGGCCACTCTGCATACTACAGTTTCTTGGAGGTACGGGTGGGTGTACACCAAAGGATACTTCACACCAGAGGTACTAGTCCTTCCCAAACACTGGATGTCAATTCCATATCCATATCTCTGCCCTGGATTCTCACTTGGGCTCCAGTCCCCACATTTCCAACTGCCTACTAAATTGCTTCACCATCATCTCAAACTCAACAATGCTAAATTTTGAATGTATCATTTTCCTCCCAAACCTGCCCTTCTTAATTTCCCAGTTTCTATCGCTTGTACCACCCTCCAAATAACCAGTCAAATACACTCAGAATCATCTTCGATACTTCTTTGACACTGGTCCTATCAAATCTGCCTCTACAATCCTCTTTTATCTGCCCCATTTTTTCTATACCTATAGTCACTCAAGATACTGCCTTGGGCCCTACTCTTCTTGTACATTTTTTAATGGATATATTGGATACCAATGTAGCATACAGGCTACCCATTGGCTTTTCCTTGTTCTTGCTTCATAGGGTCAGAAGATAATAGATTTAAAGATGAAAGAGACCTTAGAGATTATTTAATTTAACTCCCTCATTTTACAGATGAGGAAACTGAGACCTATGATGAGACCTACCTTACATGTGGGTAACTTACCCAAATATAAATAGACAGTAAGGGATAGAGAGTATTTAAACCCAGATCATCTCATTCTAAAACTCGTGATCTTTCCATTCTACATATGTGAGGAGCCCATCTCCTTCTCCAGTCATATGTTCCTATGATGATCTATTGTGTGCTTTTCTCCCACATAATTTTTCATTGTTAATATTTTGCAATCTACTTATACTTACCATTATTTAATAGGTAACCTGAAATTTTAATTCATTGGAAGCTGTGGTAATTTATGACTTATAACCATATTAAAAGAATGGCAATGTTAAAAAGATGGACCTGAGTTTCAGGAACAAAATTGTGGTCATTAAGGGAACTACACAATTTTCCAATGGCTATCCAGCCTGCTCTCCTACTCCAACAGTTCTCAATGTTCTCATTATTTCAGCTATCACCTGTATACTAAGGCCCTCCAAATCCATATCTATAATCTTATACTCTTTCTCATTCTCCAATACTTAATAGTATCAACTTGCTATTCGATGTTTTCATTTAAATGACTCATAGTCAAATTCAACATAATTCTTTGTTCCTTGTTTAAGACCTTGAGTAACTGTGATGTAGTGGAAGCCAACTAGATCCAAGACAAAGATCTGGGTAAGTTGGAGGGCAGCAGTATGGTGCAACGTCATAACACGACTTAAATTTAGAAAACCTATATTCAATCCTTGACTTTCTCATCTTCTAAATATTTTACCTTCAACATGAACCTTTCTGAGCTTTAGTTTCTTGAAAAATGAAAATAATAGTAACTCTCCCACCAGATTGAAGGGTTGATAGAGGGAAAGCATTTTGTGAATCATAAAGTGAATCATTAACATAATTCTTTACTTCACAGAATGTTTTTAAGGAGCAAATAAGATAAAATGGGTAAAATGTTCCATAAAACTTACAGCATTATGTAAATGTAAGCTATTATTAACATAAATCCCTTGTGCAAAACGAAGTCAGATTCTAGCACTGCAGGCCAAAATAGAAAACAAAAGCAAGGTTTAGTATCCAAGTATAAGCTGAATATTAGTTTTTGACTGTCAAAGCTAGGCAGGTGCATGGTCAAAGTACATAGGCTATGGGTCCAGCATTCAGTAGTCTAAAACTAGATAATTGGGATCATCCAGAAGTGGAATCCAAGTCTGGTATCTAATATAGGTACATAGACACACATACACACACACACACACACACACACACACACACACACACACACACACACACACACCAAGAAGACTAGTGTAGCTCAGGATACTGAAAAGACATCCCAGGATCTAGAACAGGGGGTGAAAACCACTCTGGCCCTCACTGATCCATCTTCTCTTCCTGTGAATGTCATTGAGTGCTTCTAGTCTGCACTACATGACATCACTTAATGAGGTACTGTCTCGGATTATTTCTTCTTGTTTTGTGGTTTTATTACTCATGTTTCCTCTGGCAGATTGTATGCTTCTCAAGGACAGGGCTTATCTCTTGAATATCATTTATTCACACAAACACACATAGATAGAAATATGGTAAATATTCCATTGACGCTTGGCTGATTCATCTGAATGGGCATCCAAACTTATTCTCTTGTTTCACAAGCCATTATATAATCAAGGGGCATCATTTTCATTCTTCTTTTACAAATGTAAAAGTGAAATGTCAGGTAATGATGAGCAGAGAGTGGTCCCCAGACTCAAGACCTAGGTCCAAGTGCTGCGTACTGGACTTCCAGACCTCTCAGATTCCAAATAAATTCTCTAAGTCTTTAGGTTTTGGAATAGGTGCCAAGTTGCAGAAATACAGGAACCAGAAGTTCCTATACTAATGAATCACAGATCTGGTCCAAAATGAGAAAACTGAGGCACAAGTTATGCTGTTAGCCAAAGTAGATATGGAATTTAGGGCTTCCAACTGATGAGCTCAATGCCATTTATCCTAATTGTAGTACCTATTAGTAACAACATAGTATTTTTATATGCTTATTTCTGTAATATATCATCTTCTCTAATATAAAGCTTCTGCGTAGGAGCAGTTCAATTTTTACCTTTGTATTCCCAGCCTACCATAGTACCCTGCACAGAATAGGTGCTTACTAAAGACTTCCTGGGGGCAGCTAGGTAGTGCAGTGAAGAGAGCACTGGCCCTGGAGTCAGGAGGACCTGAATTCAAATGTGACCTCAGACATTTAACACAAAACTAGCCATGTGACCTTGGGCAAGTCACTTAACCCCAATTGCCCTCCAAACGACAAAAAATAAAAAAAAAAGACTTCTTGATTGATAACTCAAAGTGTTGCAGGGAGGAGATACAAAAAAAATAGAATATTTTTTATATATCTTACCACTATTCTTGATTCTCAATGTAGAATGTAAACTTTTATGAGGGCACTGTTTCAGAGGTTTTGCCACTGTTTTCCCAGTGCCTAACACTATGTTTTGCACACAGTGGGTATTTAATAAATGCATGTTTAATTGAATTGAATATACATGTGGGGAAAAGGAGCACCTGCAAAGTCACACATTTTATAACACTGACACTTCAATCTACATGTTCCCTTGAATTTCCCAAGATTAAAGTGATTTTCATCCACTTCCCCTTCTCTAGCTGATTCAGTATATAAAGAGTTAATTGAGTTATGAAAAGGGGGAGGAGGAGGCAAGCTGTGTTGCTTATTGGAAGATTTTGATGTGCATTTCCCAAGTCTTTTTAACTCTGCTCTGAGACTCAGGATTTACAGGGATCAATAATGGGCCAGAGCCAGCTCTACAGGAAAGGAGATTTGTCAAAGAAATTGGCATCACTAGGATATGGTCTGCCGAAAACCAGCATGGGCATCACAGGGATGCATAACCGCACTGCCTGAATGTTTCATCCATGCTGCTCCAAACAGGGAGCTTTCTACATCAAAAACTGATGACACGTCCATTATTTCCATCTTTCAGAGATGTTATAAAGCAGTACATGGTTAATTGACAAACGGTTTGGGAAGACAACTTTTATAGGACTTCAGAAGAGAGAGGGAGAGATTCCTTTTGACTGGGGTCATCAGTGAAGGCTTCATCAAAGATATGGAATTGAAATTGGGTCTTGAAGAATAAAGGGGAAGGCACAGTCTACTGAACAAGCAACATGGTGCAGTGGAAAGAGTGCTGGATCTGGAGTCAGACCTGAATTCAAACCCCAGCTCTGCTCTACAGTTTTCCCAAGTGACTATAGACAAGTCATTTAACCTCTAAGTCACCCAGCTTCCTTCTCTGTAAAATGAGAGGGTTGAACTTGGTGACCTCTAAGGACCCTTCTAGCTCAAAATATATGATCCTATACTTAGTCTCTTACCTCCTTTCTCAACCAACAAAGGGCCTTTATTTGTGTGGTTTTAAAAAATGACAGGAAATTAAAATATGGTGAAATCCCAGTTGAAAATGAGTCATTGATGGAGAATAATGTGAAGTAGGAGGTTGGGAGTCTTGTGGATAGATTTCAGCAGGTTCACAATCTTGAATGGGAAAACACATATATTTTTGTTTTCATTAATCACTAACCAAAATGTGACATTTCTCTCAATTATGATTGGATTCAATGGATCTGGGCTCAAATCTCTATTCTGCCATTTGTTACTTATGTAACCTTAAGGGAAGCCAACGCCCTTCTTGACCTTGCTTTCCTCACCTTGAGCTAGAAAAAGTTGGTCCAGATGGCCTCTGCAGTCCCACCCAACTCTAGATCTGTGATACAAGGATCAACAACAAACAGACAGACAGGCAGGATATATCATCAGGATAAATAGACACAGGATAGATACATTGATGGATTGATTTGAATCAGCTCTTCCTGACTCAAATCCAGCACTCTTGTCCATTGTACTACCTCTAACCCATTTGTTCAACAATTTTCACCTTTACTATAGTGATGAAAGATTTCTCCTCCTTTCTCCTCTAATATCTTTATGATGTGGCCTTCACATTTCCATTTGGAGCTTATTGTCAATGCATGCCAGTATTCTTCAGGTAATAGTGTCTGTCTACAAGTCATAGGACACCAGCCTCTGAAGTTACTGAGGGAAATGGGGATTTAGTTGGCTGTGAGCATGAGCAGACCTATATACAATCTAAACAGGGAAAAAAGTAGTAAGCGTGGCGTAAAAAATGCCATCACGGAAATGTGCAATCAGAGAGGGGGAAGAGGATCTGCTTATAGAGTGAGAGTGAGGGGTAATCAATGAGCAGTCTACATGCTCCATTTGTGCCCATTTAATATCATGACTTCTACAGGAAGGTATACAACACACTAGGTGGGAACCACTGTGGTAGATTTATTGGAAGATACGGACAAGAGATGAACCCGCATGGATGGATAGATAGAGAGGCAGTCAAAGAGAATCTCTAAATGGATGAGATTACAGATTCATTTTAAAAAGATGAATAAAACACAGTGTCTAAGTCACCTGAGTCTAGGCTTTGTCCATATATTCCTTGAAATCAGAGATTGCACCATCAAAGCGGGGGGGGGGGGAGAGGGAGGCACATGATCTATTAAAACAAGATTTATTAAGCCAATATGAGTTTTATAGAAGTATTTTATGTATGACCAAGAATCAACAGCAGAGTAGAGTCCTGAGTTTGGGGTTTGGAAGACCTAGGTTTCAAATCTTGCCTCAGACATTTATTTGCTGTGTGACCCTGGACAAGTCACTTAATCTCTCTGAGACTCAGTTTCCTAATCTGTAAAATGAAGACAATAATACTTTCAGAACCTATCTCCTAAGGTTCAGATGAAATAATACACTGTAAAGTGTTTTGAGAAGTTTAAAGAATTATTTACATGTCGGTTATGATAGTTATAGTTATTATTAGAAAGATGCTTTAATAGTTCGCAGAGGAAGATGCTCACTTTGTTCATCATATAAAGAATTCTAACTGAAATTTCCCTTCTTGACATTTTTGCTTTCTCCAAGGGAGGAATCTGCTCTTTAAAAAAAATCCTCTGTCTATTCCGGGATGGTGCCAATGTAGCAGAAGCATTCATATGAACACTGTAAGCTCCTCGGGTTCAGGGTAAGGTAGCGTCCCATGAAAGGGACCATCTTCCATATGTCATGATTTATGGATCCTCAGTTAGCTTCCCCCAAATTGAGGCCCATGAGGAGCTGGAAATCTATCAGATACTCAGTAGGGAATTTTGTACAGCACTGCAATGGAAGCCAATGTACCACACATTATTAACTCCAAAAAGTTGTACCAACTGGGTTCTTAGGAACAGTGTGAGAGATGAGTCCCTAGACCCAGAGATGTTCTTGCCACCAAATATGATAAAATATGTCAAAAATGGAAACTTCTCTCACCTGTTAATTCAGTTTTAAGTGGAGGGAAATGGTTAGCTTAGTCTATAAGTACCATTGAGTTCTTATAATCACTCCTGGGCCCAATGACAAGGGTACCATGTTAATCAAATTCTTCTGGGATTTATGTAGCATATCTATGAGGAACTGGGCTGGGAATAACAACCCATTTCTCTGTGGACATTCAGCACCCACTGGGTACAGAATTGGACTAGGTCTCATACTGTGACCTATAAATGAAAATGTCTGCATGCCAGTGATGGTTTCATGAGCCACTTCCCTGGAAGGCAATAATTCTGACCAAAGAGCCAAGCCATGAAAGGGACCATAGGTAGTCTCATCACAATGGGACATTCATTTGGGGCCCCCATAAATATCTTATACTTGTAGCACTTATTCAAGGGGAGGAAAAAAAGATGGATATTGATTTTTCTCTTCAAACTATGGATGATTCATTTACTAAGCTATATACTATTGCTCAGAGATTCTGAGTTCTAAATTAAGTATTTTCTATTTCATTCCTACAAAAAAGGGGGGAGGCAGTGGACAGATAAGACTTTTGAGAGGCAGAATAATATAGTGGAGAGATAGCTGGCCTTGGTGCCAAGGAAGTCTGGGTTCAAGTCCTTCTTCTGTCTCAATTCCTCAGGCACCTCTTTAAGTTGCAAAGTAATTTCTGATCCACATTTTTAGAAATTCTCACTGGGAGCTCCCACGATGATGACATCATAGGGCAAGTTAAAAGAAAAAAGCATATTTCATTAGGTTTTTCTTTATATGCCACACAACCAAAATAAAATCTAAGTTTTTTTTTTCCAGAAGTGACAAAAATTACTAATGTATGTATTGGAGTTTAGTTAGATCAATAGGCATACCCATGCCATGAATTAAATGTCAATTAATTTGAAAACTTGAGACTGTATGTTAACTCTACTAACGGTTATACTCTTATCATTCCTTATCTAATCCCTAAATAAATATGTATTTTAAAAGTTCTGGTAGTTCTGATGCAATATTAAAAAAACAAACAAACACAAACCTGATTTTCTCTCCAGCTTCTTGACTCCAAGAAGCAATCTTTTTAATTGCATTGATTTATGCATGGATTTCTGTGACTGCAAACAAACTCTTTTCAAAACGTTCTTTTACTTTGGGTTCCCTTTTTTTAATGCCTGGGGAAACCATATGAGTCAATTGTTAATTGACTAATTTCAAAGCATGATCCAAAATTTTATTTTACATTGCCATGTAGGTCCAAAAATAGAACTGGCTGACCACAAACTTCAGAACTGACTTTGGAAATTCCTCCACAGACCTTGTCTTCCATATGCTCCCATACATTAGGTTCTTTGTATTGAATATTTGGGCCATACACAGTGGGCTATATTGTTCCCTAAAGCCAGCCACATTAATTCTTCCAGGGCTTTAGGATGTGGGACATGAAAGAGTCGTCTTATAGCCATAGAATACACTATATAATATGCCATGGTGATTTAGGAACAATAATGAGGATATCTTCAAAAGACAGAACCCCCAAGGGAGCTGGCTGGGGAGTGGGAAGGCGGAGCTCAAAGGTTAAATCAATAATTAGAGAGACAAGAAGATTGGCCAGGAGATTTCTTAAAATTGAACACTTGTCATGCAAGTAGCTGCCTGACCAGCAATTCTTTAAATACAGATGAGCTTCAATAACTTATCTACTGGCATGTCAATGAATCTCCTGAAAAGGGTGAAATGCAAAACTTAATTCATAGATTTATTGTCTAGTGGATTAAATGTAGGAGGTGAGATTTACAAATTCCTGATAAAATGCCAGTGCTAGACTTATATTTGTTATGGTTATTGTTCACTTGTCTAGTCGTGTCTGACTCCATGGCCCCATGAACCCTTGGCAGAGATACCAGAGTGGTTTGTTATTTCCTTCTCCAGCTCATTCTACAGATGAGGAAACTAAGGAAAATAGGGCTAAATGGCTTGCCCAGTATCACACAGCATTCAGTGTCTGAAGCCAGATTTGAACTCAGGAAGATGAGTCTTCTGGATTCCAATTCCAGGGCTCTATCCTCTGCATTACCTTGCTCCCACTGACTTAAATGTAGGGTGTGAGATATACTAATTCCTGATAAGATGCTGGTGCTAGGCGTGTTGTTCTTTGATGTTCCCTGCAAAGTGGCCATCCAGTCTCTCTACTTGAAGACCTCAATTAGAGGAAACCCACTATTTCCTGAGGCATGCTATTCTCCTTTTGGATAGCTGTAATTGTTAGTGAATTTTCTTGACATAAAACACATACATGTATATGTATATGTATATATATATGTGTGTGTGTATAATATATGTATGCATATATGTGTAGACATATCTGAGTATGTATATACATACATATGAAACAAAGGTAGGTTTAAAAAACAAGCAAATTCAAAAGAGTGTCCCAAAAGTGTGGGAATGCATCAAGAAAAATAAAAATCTCAGAATAAGACAGGTAAAGAAAACTAAGGACAACAAAAAGGGTCTTTCTGGTTAGAGGGAAGGATCAAAGAAGGAATAAGACCACTGCTCAGTGTGGCTAGAACCATGATAACTGATAACAGAAAGAAGACAGAGCTATGGGTTTCTTATTTTGCTTCTGTTTTCTTTGCCAAAGAGAATAACCTCCAGACTGGAAGAGAACCAAAAGTGGCAATACATATTATTTTTAAAATGAAATAATAAAAGTGCATCTACTTGACAAATTCAAATCACCTACCCCCAGTGAACTGCATTCTCAAATACTGAAAGAATTGTGAGATGCTAACTGTTGAGCCATTGTCATTGAGAATGAGAAGACTCTGGAGAAAAGCCAAGGTTCTATGAGATGAGAGAAGAGCAAATGGCTTTGCGATGGACCCCAAAAAAGGAAGAAACAAGAGTCTGAAAATTAGAATCTAGTGAGCTTGACTTCAATTCCTAGCAGAATTCTAGATTGAATTATTAGAGAGCTAGTTAGCGAACATCTAGAAAATGATACAGTGATCACAAAGACCTAGCATGACTTTATCAAGAACCTAAAACTTTTTTCTACTTTACTTAAAATCAGGAGAAATGTCTAGAGAATCACTAAGTTTTATGTCAGGGAAAATTTATTAACAATTAGAGCTATCCTAAAAGAACCACCCAAAAGCCTCAGGAAATAGTGGGTTCCCCCTAATTGAAGGTCTTCAAGTAGAGAGAATGGATGGCCGGCCACTTCTCAGGTATGTGGGAAGAGGGATTCTTTTTCCAGCATAGGTTGGACTGGATAGCTGCTGAGTTACCTTCCAACTCTGAAATTATTTGATTCTAAGATCCCTGTTGTATTCTGGTCCCAACTTATTAACATTTTCATTATCTATCTAAGATATAACTATAAATCATACTTTACTGGTTTTTCCATCCATTCTATGTCATAATCTGGAACATAGGCGTTCTTCAGCCACTCAGATTTTCCTCTGTATGTAATTGAATTAAATTATTTTAAGTTTATGGGTCTCATTTATGAGGTTGTTATTTTTCTAGATTGTGAGTCTCCCATAGAACAATGAAGTGACACATGGTGGGAATGAACAGGTTGCAGTACAACACAAGCAGGGAATCATGTAAGAGAAGCAATGCAAAGGATGTCATCAGTGAAATGTCTGATGGACCAGTGATTTAGCAAGAGCGCAGAAATTTACCAGAAAGTGTGGGTGATCCATTGTATAGACACAATTTTCTTTTCAGTAGATTCCTCCAAACATATTGTGTGAGTCTCCTGTGGTAGATTTATAGAAAGACACAGGCAAGAGATGGACAGGCATGAATGGATTGTAATCCACATTATTTGAGTGTATGACTATATCAATGAGAGCACAGAATTGGAGTGTTTATAGTATATAAGTAAATGAATGTCACCAAAAAGTTTTTTAAAAATAAACAAACGCGATGATGATGATGATGATGATGATAGTGATAGCATTTAACTAGCACTTAGTGTTTTGCAAAGTATGGTACATGTAATCCCATTCGATCTCATTTAATACAGGATATATAGATATATAGATATTATTAGCTGAATATCTCACATATAACATGCCTTCCCTCCCTCTGAAGTCTAAGTTTTATAATGTTAAGTGTCACCATTTTAAATAAGAAAATTATCTTCATCATCTTTGACCCCTCCTTCTCATGCTTTCTATCAGAACCATGGATAGGGAATAGCACTGGAGCCTACTGGGACTAAATTGTGCTGTCCGGCCTGGGGTGCAAGGGTTAAGGAGGAAGAAGAGTCTGTTGTCAGTAGGAAACTGAACTTGCTGCACCCCTGATGTCCTTTGGAAGAGCTGATTGTAGAGTAAGACTGTTCCATGGGAGAGACTGCAGGGATCGGGAAGGGTTGCATTGCTTGGGCTTCTCAGAAGACTTCCCTAAAGTGGGCATGTCTCCTGTTGGATAATGAACTAGGTAGCAGCCTGGAGAGAAGTGGGCTGTGACAGTTTTCTTTCTTCTAAGTCTAGAAAGCTGTGGATATGCTTGGTACCTTCCTAGGTCATTGTAGGGTCAGACTTCCAGGGCAGACTAAGTGGTGAGACAACTTAATCTGTACCTTGGATGAGGCAATTGTCTGAGAGTTGCCTTTCCCTTTCAGACTGTGCTTGAGTGCCCAAGTGTAAGAGCATTTTACCAATAGTAATTTAGGAGTGCCAGGTCATTGTGTCAGATTCAAAGCTGAAAGGGACCTTAGAAATCATCTAATTCAGTCACCTTGTTTTACAGATGAGTATATTGAGGCTCGGAGAGGTTAAGTTACTTGTCCAAGGCCATACAAATAATAAGAGGAAGACTGGACTCCTCACTAAAGATCTCCTTTTGATTCTTCAAAAGGTTTTTTGACAACATTTAAAAAGATGGAACAGATTCTGTCAGAAGCAACTACAAAATGAAACTGTTATGATAGATATATTAGCAATCATATATATTCTTTAAAAGGAAACTACCTAATCAAATTGATATAACCTCTTTGGTTTCAACCAGGATCAAGAAATAAATGGAAGAGGGTGGCTAGGTGGTGCAGTGAATAGAGCACCAGCCCTAGAGTCAGGAGGACCTGAGTTCAAATCCAGCCTACAACACTTAACACTTAAGTGTGATCTTGGACAAGTCACTTAACCCCAATTGCCTTACTTTGATATTCTCTTACATTCAAAGTCTGCTTTGATCCTACAGTACAAAACTAGGGGTCACTTCCAGGCCATAATGAAGCATCATAGTAAGGCTTCAGTATAGAACTGCACCATTAGGCATTATAAATCAGCCCAATGAAGAAGTTCCATCTATTAAAATGATGTGTTAGACAAGGTCAAAGAATTCAGAATATAGCTATCATAGAACATAAGTAAGAAAAGAAAAGATAAAGTATTTATGAGAATTTAGCTTTATTGGTGTTTGTGGAGCAACCATATTAGTTGTAAAAAAAAAATCTTTTGCCCAACCTATTGTATGGATGGGGCAGGAGAAAGAGAGAGCTATGATGAGGAAGAAATGAAAATGTGAATAATTTAATTTGAAATGAATAATAACATATACAACTTCCTAAACAGAAACAAGGCACTCCTGCCAGATAGGGCTTCAATCTCAATTACAAACAAATGAAATAGGCTTAGGGAAAGAAGGAACCACTACTCTAAATATGCCCATGCAATAATCTTATTCTTGAATTCCACCACTTGAGTACATTCTAGAAGAGTTAGAAAGAAGAAATTTATTTTGAGGTATTTTGGTGACTCTGACTGAGGAAGCTCCTGCCAAAGTAGGTAAGAACTTGCCCTCCATTCTTGCTTATAATAAATGTTTATTGACTGATTGACTAGAATACTGAGAGGTAACGTAATTTTCCCAGGATTGTCATTTTTGTTCAGTCATATCAGTTGTGTTCAGCTCTTTGTGATCCCATTTGGGGTTTCCTTGGCAAAGATGCTGGAATAGTTTGCCATGTCCTTCTCTGGCTCATTTTACAGATAAGGAAACTGAGGCAAACAAGGTTAAGTGACTTTCCCAGAGTCACAAACTAGTAAGAATGTCTGTGACCAGATCTTAACTCATGAAGATGAGTTTTCCTGACTTCAGGTCTGGCCACTCTATTCTCTATCCACTGCACCACCTACCTGCCCCCCAAAGTCATCACATAACTACTTAATTGTTGGAGGCAAGAAGCCTGACTCTCTAGCTGCTGCACTCAACTTCTTGTTTGTATTTTTTCCCTCCCTCTCTACCTAGCCAAATAGAACATACCCTGTTCTGAGAGCAAGAATTGGATCATTCCTCATAATTATTATCCCCAGTTCCCTTGCATATGGCAAGTGCTTACTGAATGTTTCTGTATTTCAGTCACGTGTTAAGGTCAGTCTACTGCTGATCCTCCCATTTCTTTTCCCCAGTTTCATGGTGACTCTGTTCTCAGCCTACTACCCAGTCTCTCTGTGCCTAAGTCTTGGCTTACTGCCCAAGCCAGTTTATAAAAGTCAAAAATGACCCAATAGGAATTTTCTCTGGTACTCTTACCATTTGTCACTTCAGCAAAAATAAATGAAACACTCCTGGCACAGAGAGCAGATCTATCAAAAAATGTAATTATATGTCTAAAACCACACAGAAGCAGAAACACTGAGTGTGTGAAGCTGTTTCTGAGCTTTAAAGGCATAGCTAAATTAGTAGCAATTGGTTTATGGAAGGAAAATACTAATCCAGCATTAGACTTTGCCCTGAATGCTAAATCCTGGTCTCAAGAGCCTCTAAAGAATCATATTTGCAATGCACACTGTGAGAACTCCATTACCCTAATTGGAAGGCACTGCGCAGAGTCACCTTTTCTTTGTAATGACATGGGAAGGCCCAAACAACCCTTGACTTCTTGAAACTAAAACCGTGGAATTTCCGTTTTGCCTTATTCTGAAACCGAAGAGAACAGTGGTTGCGGTAACCTTATCTCCCAAAGGAGTCCGAGAGATTCAAACACTGTATTATTTTTCATCCTATGAAACGCTGGGCCCCAAAAGGCAAAAGCCACTGGCAAGGGAATGGAATTATTCCTGGAAGGTTCCGAAAATGCAATTCCCATTCATAACAGGAAGGAGAAAAACAATGCCTTGCTATCACCTCTGATGCTCTTTCTCTGTTTCTGTAGAATTCACGGTATTCAAGTATTTTAACCATTACTATCATTTCTATGAAGCACAGCCTCTGTTCTAATCCCTATGTATTAGTATAGCTAACCACAGCCCACTCAGGGTTGCTATTTGCACAGTTGGATGTGTCAGACAGAATGAGTTCATCCCTTCAAAGATGAGCTTAAAACTCAACCTAGTAGTGTCTTTCTTGTTTACACCAACAACCATTTCCCATTGTTCACATGAACACGGTGAGTTTTTAATGAAGTCTCGTATTGCGCCGCAGGTGCACAGATGCTGATAAACCCCATAACACACTGTCAGATCGGCATGTTTATCTTCAAGCCACAGAGTGTATTTAATTATAAGAAATGAAGGGAAAGTCCTCCAAATTTGTTCTGCAGGCCTAGACCCTAATGACTCATTGGCTAAACTGTGTGTTCTCAAGGTTATAATAATGAATGACTGGCCTTGGTGTTGGTTGTACACAATACAGATATTGGTATCCGGAAGAGAAAATAAAGGAATAGGAAAATTTACTAAAAAATAAATGCAGTCGAAATTGATCTGACCCATGGGCTGAGTGGATGGTTGCCTAGAAAGTCAAGTCAAATCAACAAGCATTTGTCAAGCGACAAATACAAGCAAAAAGAAAACCAGTCCCTGCCATCAAGAAACTTATATTCTAAAAAGGGAAGACAACACATAAAAGGGAGCAGAAAAGGAGGAAGCAGTAGCTAAGGGGGACAGTGCAGTTGGGGACTCTGGGGCAGTCTAAAGGCAGTAGATTTAAGACTGGGTCAGAGAAGCCAGGATAAAATCCAAAGACAAGTCACCTAACTGCACATCTAAGGAAAGCAGTTGCTAAAGTGAAAATTATAGGAACGTTTTAGGGAAGTGATTCATTTCTAGAATTTGTGAGAGAGAAGAAAAATAAAATTGGTCATACTCTGACATGTACCCTAGATTTTAGAAGAGCAAACCTATATGGGATCAAAATAGGAAGAGGTAAGATTCTACAAGAGAAGTTTGCCCAAGAAGGACAGGGAACTCTAAAGAATGAAATTTTGAGAGAACAAGAATAATTCTGATAAAAATGGAAAGAGGAGTTGCTTTTGCGTGTGGTTTTGGGGGGTGATTCATCTACCAGTTCAAATTTTTAAAAGACATCTACAAGGGATGGAAGCAAGGGTAGATAATCGGAGAGGAAAATCAAAGCTTGGTATGGTCCTATAAGTATAGTGACAAGAAAGCTAATACCCATAATGAGCTGGACCTAATACAGAAAGCTAAGAACAGCAAAGAGAGTTTGGTCTATGGGTGGGTTTCTTGGCTTTATTTTGCTGGGGGTGAGGAAGAAGGATCAAAGAAAGGATAAATGTGTTGCTTGGAGTTGGTGAGATGAGGATAATTAATGGAGAAAACCTGAGTCATTCAAGTCTTGTTTGTTCTTGTTTTCTCAGTCAAGGGTCACAAAGCTAAGGAATGGAGGAAGCAGAATAGAATGTAAAGATAGGATACTGTATGTGTATGTAGGAGCTGTGCAACACTATACCAAACCAGAGGGATGAGGTCAGTTCTGACCACCCAAAAGTCAGTTGGGGCAGAGACCTGGTCTGGTGAACCATAAATTGCTCAACATAGGAAGAAGCTGAGAACACTTTAAGAGTTAGCCCCCAAGGAAACCACAGTCAGAGGGGAGGGAATCAGAAAGTGAGTAATAGGGAAAATAAAAGGGTAAGAAACACTGAAATTGTCAAAGATTTCAAAAAGACTCAATGACCTTGAACACAAATAGGTAAATCAACAGGAAAAACAGTTACAATAGAAGGAATATGACCTTCAGATCTAGTAAATGAGTTCAGGCATTTATGAATAAATACTGGGGCGGGGGGAGGAAAATCATCCAACACTTGATGAGACAGAAGAACCTCTGGAGTTTAATAACATGGAACCACAATATACTGTACCAGAGTTGTCCAAAAAAGAAATGACAAGGGAGCAGAATTTATGACCTACACAGCAGAAATATTAAGGAGAATGGAAAAACTAAAAGCTGCAACGGCAAGCCTCCCTAAAGAGACAAAAGAGAGGACAATAGAATGGGAATTCACAGAAGTGAAGAAAAGAAGCAAAAAAAAAAATCAAAAGAAAATGTGCTCACGATGCAAGTAAAATATTTTGATCTTGGAGACAGGATGTGGAGAGACAATTGAACATGACAGGACAAAAAAACCTTAACACCTTAATAAAGGAAATAATAAAATAGAACTGCCCAGAGCTCTGAACATAGAAAATGAAATAGCAATTGAAAGAATGTACATATTTCCTCCAGAAAAAAAAAAAACGCATACAAACAAACCTCAAGGCTGCAAACTCCAAGACATACAGTAGTTAAATTTAACAATCTATTTAGAAAGACAAGTTCTTCAAGTAATCAGAAGAAAGATTTTCAAATTCAAAGGAAAGGACATTTGAATAATGCAAGGCTATTCTACACCCACTAGAAAACATAGGAAGGAAGGAAAGGAATAACTTGTTCTGAAGAGCAATGGAACTCAGGATGTAGGGGAGTATGACTTACCCTGTAAAGCTGAGCTTAATCAAATAAAAAAATTGATATTCAATTACAAGGGAGAATCTGAAACATTTTTAGAAAAGAAACTAGAAGTGAAGAAATGATTTATTTCTCAAAGGCTAGAAAGTGAATAAATTCAGCATGGAAGGACAGCAAGAGCAACAGAACAGCAAAGGATAGACCACTAAGAGATTTCTTTCTAAATATGGACAAGGAGTCAGGTATGAAGGCAAAAATCAGTGAAAGGATAGACAGGGATCATTATGGACAGAGCCTGGGAACACCCTACCTACAGGTGAATAAATGTTTTTGTTTTTGTTTGTTCATTTGTTTGTTTTTGTGGGACTACATTGTAACATAGGAGGGCACATGAAAGAAAGGGAGGGGATCAGAGGAATAGAGAGTAATTTGTGATGGTCCAAAGTCAGCTCAATGCCTAGCAATGAGGAGAAAGTGACCTCTGTGATCTTAGATAGAAGAATCTATAGAGAAATGGATTTGGAGGAGAAGGGAGGAAGAATTAAAAAGGGGGAGTAAGGAGTCCTTATTTTGGTGGCAGAAAGGAGTTCCACTGATGAATGCTCTTGTGGGTAAAAAGAGGTATGAACCCTACATTGGATGATACCTAAGGGGTCTGGTCCTTGAAAGGTCTACTCATCCTACATTTTCAGGAGGCAGGGTGAGAATTAGAATCCCTGAGGGTAACTGGAACCTGGAGGAATGGGAGAGCATAAAGATAGGAGATTTTGAGGTAAATATGGAAAAAGGTAAGGGAGGGAGGTGGTATAGATCAGTAGTGGACTGCATAATCATGGACATGATAGGATAAGAGCCCAACAGGGGTCAGTGTTCTCTCTGACTCTCACAATAATTGGAATTGTTCTGGGAGTGAGGCACAATTAAAACAAGAGTCCATGGGTCAAGTCCTACAAGGCAGTGGCAAAAAGTATTCTAGAGGGGATAGTACCTAGAATGGTTACCTTGAAAGCTTTGGTTCCATGAGGAATACAAAGAAAAGAGAGATACCAGATAATTATAGGGGTCATGAATCAGAGAATGAGCATCTAGAGTAGACAAAAATAGAGGATGGATACTGAAGAGAGTGAAAGAAATCCTTTTTTGGAAAGGGGATTCCAAATATAATTTTAAAATACAAATAAACAGGACTAGTTGAAGGTTAGGAGAGGAAGGAGAATCTACTTGACTGAGGGGGGAAAAGGGAGAGAGAATATATAGCAGATAAAATCAGGTGAGAAAAAGGAACAAAGCCCCAAAGGGAAAGGGGTAACAAATGAGAAGAGGGATTCAAGGGGGAGGGTAAGAGAGCCAGTGGAAACAGAAGGAAAATAATACTGTGTTTACAAGTAGAAGAGGGGAAGAAACAACATTTTTTCAAAAAAAATATTATAGTTGACAATATAAAATATAAACTTAACTCATATCTTAAATATGAGTGGATTAAACAATCTAACAAAATGAAAAGTGCTTATATTAGACAAGAAAACAAAACCATACAATCTGTTGCTTACAAGAAACGTTTAAAAAAATAAAGACACACAAAATAAGACTGAGGAGATGAAAAAAAATTACTACACATCATGTGAATAAAAAAAAACTCTTTTCATCATGTTATCTAACTAAGCAAAAACAAACATTACAAAAATAAAACTAGATAAATAAGAAAACTATATTCTTTCTTTATTTTTGGAGGGCAATTTAGGGTTAAGTGACTTGCCCAAGGTCACATGGCTAGTTTTTGTGTTCAGTGTCTGAAGCCGGATTTGAACTCAGGTCCTCCTAACTCTAGGGCTGTTGCTCTATTCACTGCACCACCTAACCGCCCCAGAAAACTATATTCTTCTGAAATGAATCATAGACAACAAGCCAACATCAGTGATAAACGTACATTTTCCAAAAGCCTCAGCATCCAAATTCTTAAATGAAACATCTGAGATTTAAGAAGATACAATAGTATTGCAATAGTGACAGGAAACTTCAATATCCCCCTCTTAGTTTTGAATAATGATAAAGAAAGATAAAAAAGGAAATATGGAACTAAACAAATGTCTGGAGAAACTAGAGTTAAAAGATTTATAGCATCTTCTAAATGGAACAGCAAAAGAATATACATATTTCTCAGGATGTTGCCTTATTTGGAACACATCTGGAGTCCTGTTTTCAGTTCTGGGGACCACATTATAGGAAGAAAACAATTAAAATGGTAAAAGGATTGTAGACTCTGCCATAGGAGGATCTGTTGGGGAAAAAAGGATATTTAGACTGAAAATAACTATTTTAGGGGGAACACAATAAATATTTTAAGGGTTGTCAAGTAGAAGAGGATATTAGGCTTGTTCTATTTAACCCCAGAAGACAGAATGAGACTACTGGTTGAAAGATGGTGAGAAATAGGTTAATAGTCCACCTAAAAACCAGCATCCTAATAGTTGGAGCTGCCAGGAAGCAGAATAGTTGCTTCAGGAGACAATGAATTCCTACTCATTGGAAGTCTTTTAGAAAAGGCATAGAATGATGTCTTTTCAGAAATATGGGATTCTTGGCCAAGTGTATGTTGGTCTGGATGACCTCTGATATCCCTCCCAACTCTGTGATTTTGTGGATATCTTAATTACTATTAGAATATAACATTAAAATATAAAAATTTCCTTATATTTTTAATATTTATCATTTTATGGTACAGTGTTATCTCATTATACTAATATACTACAAAGTATCCATTTCTCAATAGCAGGACATACAGGCTACTTCTAGATTTTTTTCATTATAACAATAAAACCACTAAGAATGTTTTTGTACAATGGGTTTTTTCCCCCACTTTTAATAATATACTTACAGTGGGATTACTGGTCACAGGATATTATCAGTGTTGTAACTCATACTGTACTTTTGGAAAACCATGTGGCCAAAGATTGCAACAATTCAAAACCAACACCAACAGTGTAACTATGACTCCCCTCAGTCAGCCTGTCATAATGGATGACCTTGGAGACAGAAAGAACTAAGGTCAAATCCTGCCTCTAACACATGCTTCTTGCATGACATAGGCAAGTAGCTTCCCCTATTATAGTACCTTAAGTCCCTTTTTAAAATTGTAAGTTATAGAAGAGTCGTTGGGCTATATCAGTGAAAATTGTTTCTACTTATTGAGTTTCTTACATTCCAAATCAAAGATAAAACACAATACCTTTACTAGTCTGATTACTATAGGGTAGCACATCAAGGTTGTTTTAACCTAATTTTTCTCCAATTATTAGAAAGTGTTTGAATAATTTTTCAATTGATTACTAACCATTGGTATTTTCTCCTTCAAGAGGTCTCTGTTCATATTCTTTGACTAGTTGTAAATAAGTATTGCTCTTCTAAATTTATGTCTATTCCTTCTGCTTTAATGCTAGACTCAAAGTAATCTGAGATTCAAACTGCAAAATTCATAAGGTAGATTCAAAGGAAATTAGGTGAAAATTCACCAGAAAACAAGCCTCCAGGCACACGATTAGGACAATGGTAGCTCAGCTGTGTAAATATGACTAGAGTGTTATGAAAGAGATTCTTTGCAAAACAATATTACATAGCACATTTTTTTTCTCCAGGCATACTGTTCCCTCTAGAATTATTTTCTCCATTGTCTCGATTCCCAAGTTATTCCTGCCAAAAGTCAAGCATCATACAGTCCAAGAAACAGAGATTCTGTGGCTTTGAATTAATTTACCATTCATTATTTAAGTCTTGACCAGTATTGAAGACTTTCTGATAGTCATGATAGGTCAACCAAAGAAGCTATTCTTGGAGCCAAAGAGCCAGGAAATAATAAGTTACTCAAAATCTATAAATTACTCCAATTTTTAATTAAAGAAACATATATATTTATAGATATTAAGAACATGAATATTTTGATGAGCTCAGCTCAGAGAAGCTCCTATTTTACTTTGATATGGTATAAGAATAATTTTTGTAAAACCAAATCCTCTTTTGGACAGTTGAATTTGGTTGGAACTAAAAACAGTACTACGGATGTGGTCTGACCAGGGCAGAGTACAGCTGAAGCAACTGTGTCATAGAGCTCAACCCTTTCAGATTCCAGGAAAGCCCCATCCTTAGGAGACTGGAATTTACTCTTTTAAAAAATCACTAAGTCTACCTTCACTTAATAAAACCACATTCTCCATTCTGTATTTACTGATACAATATCTTCTTGCATCTATTGGACAATTTGTCAGACAAGGCTATGACCTTCCATTACATGACAAAGTTATGACCATCGATCCATATATTGGATGCCTCTCCTTGACTAAGCTGAGGAATTGCAATTCATCAAAGCACTTTAATTTTCCCTATTTTTGCTTTCACCCAATATAAATCTTGAATCCTTTTAAATCATGGACACAATCAGCAAGAAAGAGAGAGAGAGAGAGACAGAGAGACAGACAGAGAGAGAGAGAGAGACAGAGACAGAGACAGAGACAGAGAGACAGAGAGACAGAGAGAGAGAGAGACAGAGAGAGAGACAGAGAGAGAGACAGAGAGAGAGAGACAGAAAGACAGAGAGAGACAGAGATAGAGACAGAGACAGAGAGACAGAGGAAGAAAGGAAGGGAGGAAGGAAGGAAGGAAGCAAGGGAAAAGAAGGAGAGAGAAATAATACTCATAGTATCTCTTTAAATGATCCTTGAAAAATCCTTTCAGGGGAAAAATATTCCATTTTACTCCCAGGACCAATACTCTTCCCTACAGTCTTACCTCCAAATGCATTTTTTCCTACCACAAGTATCATTAGCTATAACTAAAACTAAGGATAGCTACATGACAAAGTGGATAGCGTGCTAAGCCTATAGGCAAGAAGACTCATCTTCTGGAATTCAAATCTGGCCTCAGACACTTACTAGTTGTGTTACCCTGGGCAAGTTACTTTACCCTGATGAATACAGGGTCATGTCAGTTTGGCTAGGTCATTGACTATGTGGAAGGAAGTGATGTGTGCTAAGTCTAGAAAGCTGGACTGGGGCCAGGTTGTAAAGGGTTTTAAATGTTTATGGGGCATTGTATCTGATCCTAGAGGGAGGCACTAGAATTTACTGATTAGGAGAATGAGGTCACATATGAGATGTGTAGTTTAGGGAAATCACTATGGAAGCTGTAAAGAGGATGAGTTCACAGCAATGGGAAAAGACTTGAGTTAAGGAGACCAGTTGGGAAACTATTGTTTCTGTCCAAATAAGTGACAAGGACCTAAATAAGGGTGGTGGCTCTGTGAGGAGAAAGAGAGATGAATGGGAAAGATGTTGTAGAGGTAGAGACGACAAAATTTGGCAACCAACTGAATGTGTAGGCTGACAGAATGAGAAGTCAGGGGCAATATAGAGGGTGCAAACTGAGGTGAGTGGAACAATGGGGTCACTCTTGACAGAAATAACTAACTTCAGGAGGATGTTCCTATGGAAAGATAATAAGCTCAGCTTTGGATATAGTGAGTTTGAAAGGCCCATGAAATATACAGTTCAAAATGCTCAATGGTCAATTGATGTAGGACTACTGCTTAGGATAGACCAGGGCTTGTTCTGGGATCTGGGAGTCACATATGTGTATGTGTGTATATAAATATAGATACATATACATACATATACACACACAGATAACAAGCCCATGACAGGTGGTGAGATCTCCAAGTACAAAAGTATAGAAGAGTACCCAAGACAAAGCCTTGTGGTAACCTATTGTTAGGGGATATGTAAGGGTGATGATCCAGCAAAGGAGACTGAGGAGTTAAGTGTTCTAACAGGCCAGAGGAGAAGAGGTGGAGGGAGGGAGGGAAGGGGGAAGAGAGAGAGAGAGAGAGAGAGAGAGAGAGAGAGAGAGAGAGAGAGAAGGGAGGGAGGGAGGGAGGGAGGGAGGAAGGAAGGAAGGAAGGAAGGAAGGAAGGAAGGAAGGAAGGAAGGAAGAGGAGAGATAGAGATAGCAAAAGAAGAGAGAAAGGAGATGGGGGAGGGAGAGATAAGAGAGATAAGATGGAGAAAAGAAGAAGAAGAAGAGGAGGATGAGGAAGGAGGAAGGGGAAGAGATAGAGAAAGATCACAGGACTGTAGTATCTTAGTAGTAGAAGGGACCTCAGAGGTCTTTAATCCAACTTGTATATGAATAAGAAACTCCTTTCAAATCATATATGACTACTGGTCATCCAGCTTTTGCTTGAAGACCTCCATAGTGGGAGCCAATCCCAAGGCTTCCCACTCACTTTTAGATAGTTTTAATTATTAGAAAGTTTTTTCCTGACATCAACCCTAAATTTGCTTCTTGGCTCTGACCTCTGGGACCAAAAAAAAAAAAAAACCAACCAATTTTAATCCCTTTTCCATTTGCCAACCCTTCAAATACAGCTATCATGCTCCTCCAGGCTAAACAGCCCAAACCAATATGTTATCGACTTAAGGTTCTTTACCATCTTTACCTGGTTGCCTTCCTCTGGCAACCTCTTTTTTAAAGTCAAGTATAAGAAAGAAATTGGTTTGTTTGTTTTTTTTTCTCTATATCAGTCTCTCATCCTCTCAACTATGGCTGCCTATAGAGTTTTCTACCATGGAAATCTCTTAGAGTTTCACAGCTCCTCAGGTGACACTCAGCTTTCTCACAGTCCAATATCATCATTTTTATTTTCTAAAACCCTTTAGTGCTGAAGCCCAGATGCTGGAAGGTGTAGAAAGATGCCAGAGGACTTCACATTGAGTCAGTGCCAAGGAAATCAATACTAGCGAAAGCAAAGGATTTAAATATTTCTCAGCCTCTAGCATTAAAGACCCTACCACATTAAGGGCTTCCAGATGCCACCTAGGAGTCTGACTCAAATCCTTGAAGAGATTTGGGAAAGTGTCATTTGATTTGGGATTTGCTTAGGGTTCAGGGTGGGGATGCTAGAGTGGTCTCCGTGTTCTATCTTTTCCTCTAAAAGCAGTACTTGTTGGGCAAAAAGCCTTTTTAGTCTTAATATTTAGCTCACATTCCAGTTTGGTTTGTATGCAGATCCAAGTATGAAGCAGACCTTGATCTTCATTCATTATTCAGGGGAAGAAGAAAAAAAAAAGAATACAATTAGCCTGGAGTTGGTTAGCAGCCCTACACATACCCTTCTCAAGTCAGAGCAGAGTCTCTTTTCCCTATAACAGGTTTGATGATTGAGCAAATCTTGAGTAGCAAATCAATATAGCCCTGTCTTCTTGACACCAGGTTTAAAGGGGGCTTTGCCTGGTCCTCAATAGTGTAAGATTGCCTCTGTGGAGCAAATGTTCACTGAAAGTAATTCATTTTGCTTTGTAAGTCATCGATTTGAAAAGGCTTTAGGTGTTAATGGGGAGAAAGCCAATGAAATGTCAATAATGCAACATCAGCACACAACACACACACACACACACACACACACACACAGTTACTACACAGTACTACTGGGGGAAAAGATGAGCTTCTAAATATTTTGGGGAAGGGGATAGAGGTCAAAGCAGGAGTGGAAATTAACTACTAACTGGGACATGTGGAATAGCAGAAAACCAACAAAGAAAGAAAATCAATAGGAGTATAAGTTTACACAAGCTTGGGGATTTCCATGTACACACATATACCAGCTCCCTCTACTGGAGCTGGATATGTCTACTTATGTCAAATCATCTCTATAGGCTAAGCTAGGTTAAGTTATTTGATTCAGTTAGATTCAGCAAGTTTCATTAAGAGCCTACTAAGAGCTGATCACTGTGCTTGGATGTGTGGGATGCAAAGGATTGCTTGGGATACAAAGACAAGACAAGAATCAGTCCATGTTCTCATGGAGCTTTACTTTCTCCTGTTACTTCATGCATGACATGTAATACTTGCCATGATTTTTCCTATACATACCCTTTCCCTAGCCCCTAACAGCTGCTTAGAGATCTGGCACTCCTAGAAATCAACTAATTAATCAGCAAGCATTTATTGAGCACCTACGAAGTGGTGTTTTCACAGGGGGCAGCTCATGGCTACCTCCACCACTATCTTGGAAAAGTACAGACATGTAATTTACCTGGATGGCCACACAATAATTTTCCTCTGCCTTCTGGACTAATCCAATGTTTGGTCAATATTCTGTCTCCTAAAACACTTGGGAGAGCCAGAACAATCCAGAAAGCAATCAAATCCTTGTCTGGTGCCTCTGGAGAACCCACAACTCCTCATATTTCTGCTTGAAAGGAAACACAGTAGTCTGTTGCCCTAGAGTGATATAGCATGATGAGATGTCAAAGCTTGGTCAGAGGCACAGGGAATTTCAATAACTGAATCCTAACCTCTCCCTGCAGTATCCATCAAGTTTTAAATTCTTTGTTTCCTGTCTCTTTAACTGCTTGCAACATATACTATTTAGCTACAGATGCATTTGCGTGGCAGGCTGTAGAGACAGTCATTTTTCTTAACCCAAAATGATAAAAGGGTTTGTTTGTTCCTAGACCCTCTCCCTCTCTCTCTCTCCCTCCCTCCCTCTCCCCTCTTCTCTCTCCTTTGTTTCTCCTTCTTTCCCACACTCTCCCTCCTCTCTCTATCTCTGTCTGTCTCTCTCCCCGCCTTTCTGTCCCTTTTTCCCTTTCTCTCTTTCTTCTTTTGTCTCTCCATCTCCTCCTTACTCTCCCTTTTCTCTCTGTCTTTGTCTCTCTCCCCCTCTCCTTTATCTTTCACTCTCCCTCATCTCTCTCTGTCTCTCTCATACACACACACACACACCATTCCCATAAAACATCAGAGTAAAAGATTAGGAAGCTTCTGAGAAGACAACTTCATCTGGAGTTCTGCAGACATTTGCCAAGAAACTTTTTCAATGTGATACTCTAGGGCAGAGACTTTTAACCCTTTTTGTGGCCACCTGGTGAAATCTATGAACTCCTCAGAATTACAGTTTCAAATGATTAAAGGAAATCCTTAATTTCAGTTAGAGATTAGTGAAAATAAAGATGGAATTTTTTACATCCATGGACTCCAGGTTAAGAAGCCCTCCTTTGAAGTGTTTCTGTTTACCAAAGAAGCTGCAGAGAACCCAAGTTTTGTTTTGTTTTGTTTTGTTTTGTTTTGTTTTGTTTTGTTTTGTTTTTTAACAATCCAGCTACAGTTTCTGATAAGGACTCATTCTATCTACCATTGTGATATGGAAGTTGGAGTCAGAGGACATAGGTCCAAATCCAAGGTCTTCTACTTACCACCTCTGTGACCATGAGCAAGGTTTTAATTCCCTCATTTATGAAATCAGGGAGTTGGATAGAGATGGAAAGAAGAGGAAAGCAATAAGCATTTATAAAGAACCCACTATGCGCCAGACCCTGAGCTAAGTCCTTTTTACAGATATTATCTCATTCAATTCTCACATCAATCTTACAAGGTGGGTGCTGTTGTTATCATTATTTTATGGTTGAGGAAACTGAGGCAAATAGAGGTGACTAGCCCCAGGCCACACAGCTAGTATCTGGGACCAGATTTGAATTCAGATCTTCCTGACTCCAGGTCTAATACTCCATCCACTGTGCTGCCTAAACCTCTTCTAATTCTAAATGTAAGCTCCTATGAACCTTCATATTGCTCCTGTGAGCAGTAGTATCTCACTGAGATAGCCCAAGTATTTTAGGAGACAGAATATTGAGAGCAGTATCTTATTGAGATAGAAGGATAGGTAAAGGTTGCTATGAGGTTACTACTCTGAACTCATTACTGACTCCTTGTGCCGGGCACTGAATGGTATCTTTCAGACTTGCTTCGGACACCCAGAATCCGCCATTCCTCCTTCTACTAGATCTATTTCCCCAAGGGAGCCCAATGGAGCTCAATCAAGGTACCCTACCTTGAGGAGCATATGGAGGTTCAATCATTTTCTACAAAAGACTCACAGAACTAGACTTTAATTCTTATCATAACCCAACAAAGCTCCAGGTTTGATTCGGGAATCTAACACATTTGATTGTACATAGTGCAGCTTAATAAGCATTTCCTGAATTGCACAGAAGTCTACACAGTGACTGTCTGGCTATGGTCTGAGTATCTATTTTCCTAGAAATGTGGCTAGGGACAGGGCTTTTGTGAAGTTCTAGTCACTAGATTGAGGTTCCTTTGTGTAAGTGGAAGGGAATGAGTTATGGAGTGCATTTCTGCCAAGGTCTTGGGCATGGTACTATTAAGTCACACCCGAGGATGCCTTTGAGACAGTGAGTGGAAATGTGGGCAGAGGCCTGCCCTGTCTAAGACCTGCAGGGCCTTCCAAACTGGGGCCTCTTCTGAGCGTGGCCCACAGTTGGTCAAAAGACTTAATAGCAGAAAAGTGACCTAACACCCCAAATAGCTGCACTTCAGTACTGGAGGGGTGAGGAAGGAGGTACTTCAATGGTCCATAAGTGTAGGCACCAAAATATGGTTATGATTTCTAGTTTTTTCTTGAGCCTCAACATTTCTCTAATTAAACTTAATTAAATCTGTTGCAATATTGCTCAATAAAAAACAAACCCTTTTCTGAAAACAGTTTGGCATTCCATTAGACAGAACAGATCCTATCTTAGTAGTTAGCATCAACACTGTGCACAAAGCAATTATATCCTTGCACCGGGAGCATCCTGATTGCTTTGTAGTCATGGCAGCTGAGGCCATTTAAGGTGGTCCTATACCTTCAAAATGTGTGTTCTGGCTGTATGTACAAGTACACACATACACTCACCAAAAAGATATTTTAATACTCATAGAATCATACATTTAGAGCTGTAAGAAATGAACCTTGAAGATCATCTAATGATTAGAAGATTAGATTCTAATCTACACGCCCCCCCATTTTTCCAGATGAGAAAACTGAGACCCAGGGAAATTGAGTATCTTGCCCAAGGTCACAGAGGTTAAATAACAGGATTGGATTTTCACCCTGGCCATGTGATTCAAAATCTAGCTGTGTTCCCAATGCACTACTTCTTCCTTCATACTGGTAGCATCAATTAGACTTGGGCAGGGCACTATGCAAAGCTTCCATTCAATTCAGGAAATAGATGATAGATCTAGATATGATACTCAGAAAAAGCTGATTCCCTGCAAGGTTAAAAAGGTTTACCCAAGGTCATATAAGGAATAAGCATGGCAGGTGGGATTCAGACCCAAGTCATAGCCATAGGATCTTGGACCCAAAACTGGAAGGAACCTCAGAAGCCAGCTGGCCCAAACCCAAACCCTTAGACCGAAGAGGAAACTGAGGCATAGAGAGGTTAAGAGACTTGTGCTGTATCATGTTGCCTTGTGAATATGTGCAATCCTGGGAACTGTGTGCTTAAAAATGTGTCTGGTTCAGTAAGACTGGCTAGCGCCTCCAATACTAATGGGTGTATACAAGCTTACTCACTCTCTAGTTAAATAAGAACCAAAGGGAAAATTGTCCCAGAGTCCCTTATATTTCCACACCCCTTCCCCCACCCAAGATCTCAAAGATAGGCTCAGATGGATTACAAGACATCACCTTCTCTCAAAGCTTTTGGGATTTGTGTCTGAGGCAGCAGCCAGGTTCTCATGCAACCCATCAATCATTGCATTGTCTTGCCTGAATGGAGCCCAGACACCTTGTAAGGTGCACTTAAGGGCAGTGAGTAAGCTTATGAGGGGCTCTCCTTTCTGGTGCAAGCCAACCTATTTCTGCAGTCAAAGATGGTAGGCCAGCAAGAGGAAACTGATGAAACATCTCTACCCAAAAAGCTCACGGTAGTTTACTTACCTTGGACTAAGACCGACTTGCGCCAGAGCATTTTCTTCCCTGGGAGATTCATGTCTGCCTTGCATGTGGTGACTCGCAGAGCGGTTCATTACTGCTCAGGGGCCAAACCAGTGCCACACGCTCCATTAAAAACAGGCTTGTGAGCACACAAGAAAGAGAGCTTTGTACACTCAGCCCAATTTGTTTGGAAGGAGATACGCTGTAAGAGCATTCACAAAGCAGCCTGGCATTATCTCACATTCAAACTAGGCTCTTTTCCTTTCTATTTTTAAATACCAAAGAGAGAGAGCAGGGGAGTCTTTCCTGCTCTTCTCTCTCTCTCCCCCCCCTCTCTCTCCCTCTCCCTCTCTTCCTCTCCCTCTCTCCCTCTCTCCCTCTCTCTCTCTCTCTCTCTCTCTCTCTCTCTCTCTCTCTCTCTCTCTCTCTCTCTCCCTCTCCCTCTCCCTCTCCCTCTCCCTCTCCTCTCCTCCTCTCCCTCTCTCTCTCTCTCTCTCTCTCTCTCTCTCTCTCTCTCTCTCTCTCTCTCTCTCTCTCTCTCCCTCCCTCCCTCCCTCCCTCCCTCCCTCTCTCTCTCTCTCTCTCTCTCTCTCTCTCTCTCTCTCTCTCTCTCTCTCTCTCCCCCTCTCTGTCTCTCTCTCTCTGTCTCTCCCTCTCCCTCTCTGTCTCTCTCTCTCTGTCTCTCTCTCTCTGTCTCTCTCTCCCTCTCTCCTCTCTCTCTCTCTCTCTCTCTCTCAGCAACTTCACAGGTTTCTCTCCTCTCTTCCTACCATTCTGTTTTCAGTGAAGCAATATAAATAGTATCACTCTTGGTTGCCTTTACTATTATTGAACAGAGGACTTGTGAACTGGCTCATGCCCTAAGCAAGGCATTTCATTTCTCCATGCCTTAGTTTCCCCGCTTGTATGATATCTGCTTGAACCAATTTACAGCCTTGTCTTAGGATAAAATGAGAATCTTGGTATGTCAGAGCCAGAGGGAAATTTATAGCTCATCCAATATAACGCCCTCATTCTATCATTGATAAGGGAATAAGTATTTATTTGATGCTTACTGTATGCTAAGTGCTTTTTACAAAGATGATTTCATTTTCTTTTTCTAACAACCCTGGGAGGTAGGCATTATCATTAGCCCCATTGTACAGTTGAGGAAACTGAGGTAAATGGAGGTTAAGTGACTTGCCCAGGGTCACACAGCTAGTTAAGTGTCTTAAGTGGGGTCTGAGCTCAGGTCTTCCTGACTCCAGGCCAAGTGATCTAACAGCTACCTCTATAATGGGTAGAGAGTAAGTCTCAGAGTCAGGAAAACCTAACATCATGATCCCGGGAAAGTCATTTAACATCTCAGTTCAATAAGCAAACCTTTAGACTCCAAAATACAACAGTATTGATTGATAGAGGGAGCTTCCTCATTGAAAATTCCCTATACTAAGATAGTCATAGATGTGGTCCACAAATTCTATATTAGTATTAAAGTCGTGTAGATTTAGAGTAGGAAGATACCTTTGAGGTGATCGAGTCCAAAACCCTCATTTTACAGAAAAATAACTGAAACCCAGAGATGAAGTAACTTGCCCAAGGTCACATAGGTAATAAATAACAGAACCTGAATTCAAACCCAGGTCCCATGACTCCAAATACTACACTCTTTCTACTGCACCATAATATGCAATGTTGCATACATATGGTAATAAAACACAACACAACTTTCTGAAACTAAATCATAGATAATGCCACAGTTGCTGATCAGAATTGATAGAGACGGTGTCCAGGGAATTCCTTATAATAAAATCACAGATCCATACCAAACTGTATGGTATGAGAAGTGTTTTTCTTTTTTTGGGGGGTGGGGGCCAGGGCAATTGGGGTTAAGTGACTTGCCCAAGGTCACAGGGCTAGTTTTTGTGTTAAATGTCTGCAGCCGGATTTGAACTCAGGTCCTCCTGACTCCAGGGCCAGTGCTCTATTAACCACACCACCCAGCCGCCCAAGAAGTGCTTTTCTTAAAACAACTGTATGGGGGCAGGTAATTTTACTTTTAGTGGGTGGGGAAGAAAGGAAGCTAGTCCAAACTTATGATTTTAATCAGGGTAGGGAATTCCCAGGGTGGAAACTCCTTCTCCAGTATACAGATCATCACCTCCTCTGTCCCACAGAAACTAAGAACCTGGCAGGCTAAGGAACTGTTCATGGTCATATAACTTATGTTTCAGGGCTGGACTTGGACTCAGGTCTCAATGGGTCTGAGGCTGACTCTCCACCTAGTAAATGGTAATTATTAGCAGTTATTTAATAGGGTAATTATTAGCCCTATTTCATATATATATTAATAGAGGGAAGGGAAATGAAGGGACCTTGTAAAAATCACAATTTAGGGGCACATTTGTTGTTCAATCGTGTCTGACATTTTGTCACCCCATTTGGGACTCTCTTAGCAAAGATACTGTAATGGTTTGCCATTTCCTTTTCCAGTTCATTTTACCAGATGAGGAAACTAAGGCCAACAGGCTTAAGTGACTTGGCCAGATTTAGGGGCACATTTTTAGGGGCACATTTGTTGTTCAATCGTGTCTGACATTTTGTCACCCCATTTGGGACTCTCTTAGCAAAGATACTGCAATGGTTTGCCATTTCCTTTTCCAGTTCATTTTACCAGATGAGGAAACTAAGGCCAACAGGCTTAAGTGACTTGGCCAGAGTCACACATCTAGTAAGTGGCTGAGGTCAGGTTTGGACTCCCTAAGATGAGTCTTTCTGACTCCAGTGCCAGCACTCTTTCCACTGTGCCACCCAGCTGCCCAATTAGGGGCACAACCAGGATTTAAAAGTCTATTATTTTATTTGTTGACAAATGTGGAAGCATTTTTTAAGTAAAAAGTGATACGTAGGAATTATCTTTGTTATTGTTACTAAGATATTTCACCACTGTTTTGGTTTTTGTGGAGATATTTTATTTTGTTGGGTTTGCGATTTTGTTTTGTGGGGTTGCTTTGTGTTTGTATTTGTTTTTGAGTGTTGCTTTTTTTTTTTAACCAGACCTGTGATTTCACTGATAACATGGATCCCTCAATGAGAAACCCCACCACCACCACCATCAATGCACAACATTCATTGTCTGCAGCCTAGTTGCCTGGGGCACTGAGAGATTAAGTCACTTGGCCAGGATCATATTAGCAGTATGTGTCTGAGACTGGACTTGATCCTAGGTCTTCCTGACTAGGAGGCTGGCTCTTTATCCACTCTACCACAAAGCCTCTCATTTACATATTTCATTATTTATCATCTCAAAATGCCCTCTTCTTAGAGCCAGCCTCCCAGTCTGGAATATGTAGGGTGCCATCTTCTATCTGGTGCATACTGTGCACATGATCCTGGGCAACTCTTTTAGCCTCCCTAGGTCTCAGCTGCCTCATTTGTAAAAAGGGAGGGTTGCATTCAATGACTTCCAAGGCCCCTTCCAAGCCTAAATATATGACTCCAATGACTATGGGAAAGAGAGTGAGGTTGATGACTTTGCACAGTCCTACCTCACTTAAATCCAATTCACGCCAAGTCAAGACATCACCCTCACAATGCCACTGGTCCTCTTCAAGAATGAAGGATGAACAACAACAATATGATTCTATGAATTTAGGTTCTAATTGGGCTTTAATGAGTATTATTATGTATATTTTTACCCCAGGTACAGGATCCAAAATAAAAACCTTTGATGATTATCAAGGTGATACCTCAGGCAGTTACCTCACTTGTGGCAAATAAAGTGGGGGTAATAGGAATAATAGACATGCATTTACCTAGCACATGAAAATTCGGAAAGGGTTTCACTACAGTCCTGTGAGTAGACTCCCTATTTTAAAGATGAGGACACTGAAGTTCAGTTTATTAAATATCTTTTGGATGATCCAGAAGCTAGTTGGTATCAGGGACAGGATTCAGACCTAGGTCTCATCTTTCCAAGTCAGTTAAATCCAAATTATCATGGATCAAGGAACCTTCTTCAAACATAATAGATTTGCAGTTTCATGTGCAATCATCTTTTTTTATTTTACTATGTTAGAGAAATGCTTGTTTTATTCTATAAACTTAAAATAAAATAAAAATTTTTAAAAACATTCTAGGTGTGAACCCTGATTGTAACTAAGTCAAGAAGGAGAGTAGGAATGTCTACACTAAGTTCAATTTAATTCAGTTGAAATGACATTCATGAAGTGTGTTCTATGTGCCCAGTACAGTCCTAAACACTTTTACAAATATGAGGTAAATACATGTGAAATACAACCCTTCAAATGTGCCATAGATGGCAGTTATTTCTATGGTGATGATAGATCAAGTTGTCATCCTGCCTGAAGGAAGGGAAAGGATCAGATAGCCCTGCCAGGCACTTTTAGCCCTGGGTCCTATGCTGCTGTGCGCACCCCTAGCTCCAGTATCTCTCAGCCCCCCTCCCTCCCCTAGAGCAGAAGATGAGCTATTTTCTCCATTGGCTCTGTTCTCGAATTGAAATTAAGATAATAAGATAATTACATATTACAACCATTACCACTACTATCTTCATGTTATCATTTGAAAAGCCGCAAGTCAAAGAAGCTAGTTTAAAGTGTTTTAAAACTGGCTAATCCAGATTGCAGGAAGAGATTTACAAATTCCAATCGAAAAGACAGAATTCCCAAAGAACTTCATGTCCCAGGAAGGGTCAAAGTTTTACCCTTCCAAACTCCTGTGAGACCCCAGCTTCACCTTATATAATTCTTGGGCTGTAAAGGGGCTCCTTTATTATTTATTTTCCATCCTTCCCTGTTTTCTCACCTTTTCTGTCTCTTGTCAGTTTTTTCAATAATATCTGACCCTGAGTTCTTGAAAAGTGTATCAATAGAGAGCAGATTTTACCAAGCTGGAAAGGTTTGGAGCCCAAATGAATTGTATGCCCATTATCAGAGGACCAACGCATGTAGGTTACAGTAGACTCATTACCCAGTGGCTGGTAGGCAATGACTTTCTCTGACTGTAGCAAGTTAGGAAGAACCTTTTGTGAAGATGTGGAGGTGCTGGGGTCTCCTTTAACGGGGGAGGCCCCACACCCACAAAAAGTAGCTGCTAAAGTCCATGGGCTGATCTGAACATGTAAGGGAGAGTTAAGACAGTGCTTAGACTATGGACAGACTTATTGGTAGCAATGCCTGCTCAAGACATGATCAGGGAAGCCTATTTGTTCTTTCTCCTGTGACCTGCCATATAACAACAGCTAGTTTCAAAATCTGCTTATGTATATGTCTATCCAATTCCACAATTAGCATATAGAAATCAATTAATCAATAAATATTTTTAAGGGCCTACTATGTGTCAGAGACCAGGCTAAGCACTGAAAGAGAGATTTATATATGGATATATGTGTGTGTGTGTGTGTGTGTGTGTGTGTGTGTAATGTACACACACAGGGACATTGTACCTATGATTTCATTAGTAGAAAACTCTATAAATGGTGACACTTTCTCTGTAAATTACAGTTTCAGAATGTTGCTTTAGAACACTACTCAGTCAGAATGTATCACAGTACTTGAACGCAGGTATTCCTTGTTCAAAAGAAGCTTTCAGTCCACTATACAGTTCTCTCTCTCTCTCTCTCCCTCCCTCCCTCCCTCTCTCTCTCTCTCTTTCTCTCTCTCTCTCTCTCTCTCTGCCCCCTCCTCCTCTCTCTTCTCTCTCCCTATCCCTCACTCACTCTCTCCCCCCCCCTCATAAATACATATGCATTATATATAGCATATGTGTACATTCATTAGGTATCCTGTATGTAGCTAATTTCCACCTTGCATTGTGTCCTTCTGCAATATCCTATTATTTTATACTAGTATAACATAGTGATTAAGGGTCTGCCTGATTGTCCAGGGAAGAAAAGAAGACTAAACCTAGAACAAGGGGCAGTGAGATAGCACTATGAATAGAATGCCAGACCTGGAGTCAGGAAGACCTGAGTTCAAATCTGGCCTCAGACACTAGCTGTGTGACCCTAGGCAAGTCACTTGTCTCTGTTTGCCTCAGTTTCCTCATCTGTAAAATGAGCTAGAGAAGGAAATGGCAAACCACTCCAGTATCTCTGCCAAGAAAACCCCAAATGGGGGCACAAAAAGTCAGACACAACTGAAAACAACTGAACAACACCAACAAGCCTAGAACAGGGCTTCTCAACCTTCTCTTGGCTCATAGGCTCCTTGGGCAGTCTAATAAAGTCCATGGATTCCTTCTCAGAATAACGTTTTTAAACACATAAAATAAAATACATGGGATTACAAAGGAAACCAATTGTACTGAATTTTTTTTTCCCATCCAAGTTCATGGACCTCCTGGAATAAGAACCCCTTTTCTAGTGAGACCATAAAGTGAATGGAAAATGGGAGAAAAGTTCTATTTCTTATGAACCAAAGGCACTGGATTTTCTGATTAAATAAGCCTGCTTCATACCTGAGAGGGAAGCATGTGTCTGATGGTGCAGGAAATATCTGTATATCCTTATCCCTGGCTTTCCTCAAATGCCAGATAAAATTCCCACTTCTACAGGAAGTCTTTCATGGTCCCCCTTAAGGCCAGTTTCTTCTCTCTGCTGATCACCTCTAATTTTTGGAAATGTCATGTTTGTATGTAATTGTTTACATGTTGTCTCCTCCATTAAATTGTGACCTCCTTAGGAGCTGTGGGCTGTCTTATACCTTTCTTTGTATCTTCAGTGTCCTTTATATAGTTGGTGCTTAATAAATGTTTGTTGAGGGGCAGCTAGTAGCACAGTGTATAGAGCACCAGTCATGGAGTCAGGAGGACCTGAGTTCAAATCCAGCCTCAGACACTTAACATTTACTAGCTGTGTGACCTTGGGCAAGTCATTTAACCCCCATTGCCCTGCCTTCCCCCCCTCCAAAAACAAAATAAATAAGTGTTGGTTAGTTGGTTGATTGACTGCCATCTCCATGAAATGAAGCCACCCTTGTGGCAAGTCTTCCTTTTCCTCAATCTTGAAATAACCTGGTGTCCTAAACCATGACTGGAGCTCCCCAAGCCAGTATGTCATCAGTCAATAGATTAATGAAGCTTAAAAATAAAAAAGAATGTTTGCTTGTCTGTATAAGATTCCATGACTTACTATGAAACCCACCCTTATCCATGAATCAAAATATACTAACAATATCTGCCCCCATCCTGTGGGTATCCTTCTCAGCTGTATTTCATTTCCTTGGGTAAGAAAATGCTACATTAACCTGAATTAAGTCCAACAATGTGCTGGTAAATATTTAACAACCAGTTAACATTCCCCAAATCTACCCACAAGACATTTTTAAGATTAACCTACATTAGCATTTTCTCTATTGCTTTCTTAAGTCTAGATAATCAACAAAACAACAAATCCTGATCCAAAGCAGTTGCCAGTTTCTAAGGTATAAATGTTCATATTATAAATTTAACGATCAGCTCTCATGAACCAGTAGGACCTGGCTCCAGCACACCCCAATTAAGTTCATCCTGACTGAGGAAATCTCCCCCCAAATCCCGCTTCTGCTCTCTCCTACAGAGGGCATTGTTGACAATGGAATTCCATCTCCAGGGACCTATAGATGGAATAGTATATAAAACCCAGAGAACTCAGCCCCCTCCCCACCTTGCTTAGCAACTTCTCTTCAGTAGCCCTGACTCCTCCCACTTTCCAGTGATAACAAAGCTTCAAGGAAAGAAAAAAAATAAATCCTCCAAAAGACCCTTAGGCATCCTTTCTGGGACCCTGGAGGGAAGAATCATGAACTCCTAAGTAAGTGAAATGATTAGAACAGAGCAATGAGGTATAACAGAAAAAAAGGAATTGATTTGAAATCTCAGAATCTGAGTTAGAAAGTACTTGGAGTCATCTAGTCCAACCTGTACCTGTATAGGAATCTCTTCTGTAATATCTTCCACTGCATCCAGGGCTATCTCTAGGCATCCTGATTTATATCTCTCCACTGGACCCAGATGGCTCTGGAGGATAAAGTGAGGCTGGTAACTTTTTGCAGCCCTGCCTCACTTAAATCCAATTCACTTGCATGTCATGTCATCATGGTCCTCTTTGAGGACAAACAGCAGTAGTCTCTAAATAGTGGCTTGGCAGCCCACAATGGAAGGAGTCTAGAGATACGCAGCCCACTCCAGCCCATGGCAGCACATCCATTCTAGAAAAGCTCTGGTTTTTAGGGAGCTTTCATTACAAAACTCCAACTTCTCATCTTTACAGTTGCACCAGTTGCCTCCAGGGAGAAGAAATACCACTAGAAAGTCATTTCCTTGAGGGCAGGGACTAGCTTTTTTTTCTTGTTGTATCCCTAGTGCTTAACCTGGCACACAGAAGGCACTTAATATATGTTTACTGGTTGATTGACAAATCAAAGTCTTTCTCCATATACCATCCCTTCAAATACATGAAGACCATTATCATATCACCCCCCTCCCAAGTCTTCTCATCTCAAGGTTAACCCATTCCTTGAACTAATACTCTAATGACATGACCTCTGGTCTTCCCATCATCCTGATTCCTCTTCTCAAGAACAACCCCAATTTATTCATGTTACTAATCTCTGGGTTCAAATTTTGGCTCTTCTATTTACCACTTGTACAGATGACCTTGGGCAAGTCACCGCAGCCTCTCTGGGCCTCACATCTCTCATCTTTAAATAAAGGGGTTGGATTATCAATCCTCTAAATCTATGATCCTGGGTTTAGAGCAATAAGTTAATGCAATGATTTTAAGATGACATAATAAATATAGTGAACATCTACATACTAGCTTCTATATATAGTCCAAAAACAGACATACAGCACAGGTATCATCTCCTCCCATATCAGTGCCCATAACCAAAGGAAGACAGCTTAGAGTCCCCAGAACTCCTAATATAGTTAGGGAACTCCACCAAGAACAATGAGCTTGGCACAATCTCCTGGCACAGTACGTCATAATTCCAGTCTTAGCTTCTCTGGAAAGAGACATTACTGGTTTTGGCTTTCCTTTCTTTAGCTATAGCCAGATTTCCAGGCTCTGGGACAATCAACCCCAGTGTCTATGTCTTTAAATGCAGAGGGTGGGAAGCAGGAAAGCAGGGAGTCAGAAAAATAAATTCAGCACTGTTGGTGGTCTAACATGCAAAAAAAAAATCTCATCCAGGCCATCATGTCCCATGAAACTGCAGTTCTTAGGGAAGTCCTCAGGCAGATGGCTCAAAGGGCAGTCTGGCTTTGGACCATCTAAGCCACCTATCAGGAACGGGGAGCTGGAGCTCCCCAAGTCAGTACCATCAATCAATAGATTAATGAAGCTTAAAAATTGAAAATCAAGCACAAACAGCACTGATAACTTCCTTTCCTTCTGCCTTTTATCTACTTTCTTCTGCTTGTCTTTTCTGTTTTTCTTCCCCTCTTGTTCTGTTTATTATCAGTTTTAAATATATTTTTTCACATTCAACTTTTTGAGTTGTGAATAATGTCTTAAATACAAGGGGGTAGGGTCTTTTCTCTTCATAACAAATATCTAGTTTATGATTCGGTCTTCCTTTAGATTAATAACAGTGAGAAAAGCAATTAAAAATGAAGAGTTGTTGTCATAGGTAAAATCTATAGAAATTTGGTCATGTAGATTTTGTTGTTGTTATTATTGAGTGATTTCAGTCACGTCCAACTCTTTGTGACCCCTTTTGGGGTTTTTTTGGCAGAGATACTGGAGTGGTTTGCCATTTCCTTCTCCAGCTCATTTTACAGATGAGGAAACTGAGGCAAACAGGGTTAAGTGACTTGCCCAGGGTCACACATTAAGTGTCTGAGATCTGTTTTTAAATCATCAAGATGAGTCTTCCTAACTCGAGGCTTGAGACTCTATCCACTACACCACCTAGCTGCCAATAGATTTAGTAATTTGGATTAAATTTAGATTTGATATGAGGACAACTTCTTCACAATTTATAAGTGAACTGGGAACTAGTAAGTGCCCCATCCCTGGATGTTTTCAAGCAAAAGCTGGCTGGCCATATGCCAGCTATGTTACAGAGGCCACTTGGTGACCCAATGGATAGAACACTGGACCTGGAGTCAGGAAGCCCTGAGTTCCATTCCAGCCTCAGGCACTTGGGAGCTTTGTGATCCTGGGCAAGTCAACCTCTGTCTGCCTCAGTCTCATCAACTGTTAAATGAGGATAATAATAGCATCTACCTTGCAGGATTGTTGTGAGGTTCAAATGAAATATTTGTAAGTCATCTGGTACATAGAAGGCATTTAATAAATGCTCGTTTCCTTCTCTCTCCCCCCTTTAGAGAGTGAATCCTTGTGCAGATTTAGGTTAAACTAGATGGTCCCCGAGATTCCTTCTAATTCTGTTTTTTAAATGATTGTGTGTAATGCCAAGCAAAACAACTTCCAGGTTCAGATTATGAGCATAGCAAACCCCACTTATTCAGTGACAGATTAAGGCAAGACATTCACAGAAAATCAAAATGTGTAACTCAATAATTAGTAAGTCCTCAATATACATTGCCAGTGTCCTCATCAATTCACTCTCTGCCTGCAGAACAGTCTTAGGACCCCTGAAAACATCAGTAAAACCCTCCTCCAGGATTTCTGTAAACATACAACAAGAAAACCCTCCTTCATGACTTCTGAACAAACAGCAAGGTTCCAGGACCTCTGCAACAACAGCACTGTCCTTTACAAGCAGATGAATATGGCAAAGTAACATAAAAATAGACAGAAAAAAATACTGGCACCACAGTCATGCCTTCTCAGTTCTTAGCAGCTCTGGGTGGCAGTTCTCAAAAGTCCTGGGCAGGTCCAACTGGCCTCCAGCAATCTAGGTGGCTTCAACTGGCAGTTTCTCTCTCTCTCTCTCTCTCTCTCTCTCTCTCTCTCTCTCTCTCTCTCTCTCTCTCTCTCTCTCTCTCTCTTCCTGCCTCCACTATGCTCATTCCAAAAGTTCTTCTGGGGGCGGCTAGGTGGCGCAGTGAATAGAGCGCCGGCCCTGGAATCAGAAGGACCTGAGTTCGGAGCCGGCCTCCGACACTTAATCCGCACAAACAAAAAACCTAGCCGTGTAACCTTGGGCAAGTTACTTAACCCCAATTGCCCTAAAGGGGCGGCTAGGTGGCGCAGTGAGTAAGAGTGCCGGCCTCGGAGTTTGGATGACCCGAGATCAGATCCGGCCTCAGAAAATGAGCACCCACGCATAAATCAAATGACTAGCCGTGTAACCTTGAGCAAGTTACTTAACCCCAATTGCTTTTTAAAAAAAAAAAAAGTTCTTCTGGCCTCTCTCTGTTTGGGCCTCTCTATCCAAGGCACCAGTTCCTCCCAGTTCAGCCCCCTCTCTTCATGTCAACAAGTCCATCCCACAAAGTGGGATTGACAAGCTCTGGGTTTTAACACTTAACCTGAAAACCAAGCCAATACAAGGGGATCTTTAAATTCCATTACCACTACATTGTGTGAATTTTTAAAAATTCAAACAAAAGTAGAACCTATTCCTAATTTTTATTACTGGGGCAGATAAGGGGATTCTGGGCAGTCATTTTATGCCTGAGGGAGCAACAGAAAAATCTGCTCAAGTATAAATATGATTAGCTAGAAAAGAAGGCACATGTATATATAATTGAACTTAAGCTCCAGGAATTTTTTTTAAAACCTACGTTAATAGAAATTAAAAATTTTACCAAACAATACCACTTCTAGGGTTATCCCAAAGAGATCATAGAAGTGGGAGGAAGACCCATATGTACAAAAATATTTATAGCAGCTCTTTTTGTGGTTGCAAAGAATTGGAAATTAAGGGGGCGCCCATCAATTGGGGAATGGCTGAACAAGTTGTGGTATATGCATGTAATGGAATACTATTGTGCTATAAGAAATGAGGAGCAGATGGACTTCATATTTACCTGGAGAGGTTTATATGAACTGATGCTGAGTAAGAAGAGTAGAACCAAGAGAAATTTGTATACAATCACAAACACAACATACGTGCAATGACCCACTATGACAGACCGGACTCTTCTCAGCAATACAGTGATATAAGTCAATCCCAAAAGACTCATGATGGAGAGAGATGTCTACATCCAAAGAAAGAACTAGAAAGAACTGAGTTTGAATCCTGATTGAAGCAAACTACTTGATCTTTTTCTTTTCATTGTTTGGTTTTATTTCCTCTTTACCATTTTTCATTCCATCTAGTACGATACACCTTTGTAACCTGACTAATGTCTAATATGAAAGTATTTTCAGATCCTATACTGGATTGTACGCTGTCTTGGGTGGTAGAAGGGAGGGAGGGAAGGAAAATTTGAAACTCAAGGAATTATGGAATTGAATCTTGTAAACTAAAAGTAAACAAACAAATTAATAAAGACAAAAAATAAATGCAGTCCAGTTTCAGTAGTGCTCCTTCCTAGAGGGTAAGATGACTTTCCATCTGTGTCACTGAGTCTCCATCAATCCCTCCTAAAGGGAAAAAAATGGCTGTGAAAAAAAAAGAAATTTAAAATTTTAATAGAAATAGATATGACAAAATAAAATAGAAAAACTATTTTAATAGAAATAAAATCTATTTTAATATGGGACCAGAGATCCCATATTAATTAGATTTAAATTATCTGTTCAGACAGTCATCCTGCATTTGCCCCACATTTGTAAAGCCAACCATAAGCAGCATTCCAGAAGAATGCTACTGTGAACAGCTTTTAAAGTTCTGATTACATAGTATAGTGAGCACTCTATTCAGTAACAAATGGGAGCAAAATATTTACAGTAAATCTAGGTACAGTATTCATAATATTACAACTTATCACAGAAAATCAAAATATAGCATTCATAACAACTTATCACAGAAAATGGCCACATAGTTTTCACCAGAGTAGTCACAAGGTTTTGAACAAAGAACAATCATTTAGTAACTCAATCATTCAATCAGTCTTAAGGAAGTTTGCCTCCTTAAGGGACACAAAGTACAATAGTCAAAGTTCTCCACTCATGGGGCACACTAAGTTACAAATCACTTACTATTCAATTATCATTCACTATTCAATCATCAGAAAATACACAAGCCCTCCACTCCTATGTCACTAGTAAATTACAATTTCTCAGTCAGTACACAGTAACCAAGTAAAGTCTTCTTTCACATTGACTTGGGGTGGTCTCTCAGATTCCCTACATCCCCTTCCATGGTCCCAGATACTACCTGGATTCACCAAACCGTCACCTGGGTAACAGCAGACAGCTGTCAGGTCCTTGTCCAGCTCTCCACACACTTCCTGTTCCACACTGAAGCTCACAGTGTCCAGTCCACCTTAAATCCTTCACAGTCTTTTTGTTCCTGGGAAGTTAAGGCTTAACAAAGCCACAAACAGGTTCATAAAAAGTACCAGCATCACAGTAATGCTTCCTCACTCTGTGGCAGCTCCATCTGACCCTTGGATGACTTTGGCAGCTCCCAGAAGCTCTGGCTGGCCCTTGGACTCAGCAGCTCCTCAACAGAAGCTCCAGCTGGTTCCCAGAATAAAAATCACTTCACCTTCACCCAGGTTGATCCAAGAAGATTTATCACATACACACACACACACACACACACACACACACACACACACAACATTAGCTCCTTCCTGTTTCAGCCAACCCCATACTGTTATGTCAGCAACAGGGATTCATACCTTCTCTTTCTTTAACAGAGACTTGATTAATTACTAAGTACTAAGTACCTGTTACCTTTGCCAATACAAAGAGATCTTCAAATTCAAATTACATTACCATTACAACATTATACACAGTATTCTTTCTTTTTTTAAAAAAAGCAATTGGGGTTAAGTAACTTGCTCAAGGTTACACGGCTAGTCATTATTTATGCGTGGGTGCTCATTTTCTGAGGCCGGATCTGATCTCGGGTCATCCCAACTCCGAGGCCGGCGCTCTTACTCACTGCGCCACCTAGCCGCCCCCCACAGTATTCTTTCAACAAAGTTTTCAAGGGTCATAATGTTCAATAATCTAATCATATTGAAGACCTATTAATAAGGAATGCCATCCTACCCCTAAAGTATCTCTACTGCTTGGTCAGATGGATTATGGGCCATTACCCCCATTCTCACTCCAGGATGTGTGTGTGTGTGTGTGTGTGTGTGTGTGTGTGTGTGTGTGTGTGTGTGTGTGTGTAAAAGCTTCAAAAAAGAATCCTTCCCTCCTTTTCTCCAAGTTACCAAAGGGCATTCAGAGTAGATCAAAACAGGAAGGGTCCTTTAAGGATTGCTCTAGAATAAAATCACATTATAGATTAATAGAATTTAGATCTGAAAAGAAGCTTAGGGGTCATCTCATCCAACCTCCTCATTCTACAGATAAGGAAAGCAAGACTGAATGGGATAAAATAACACTTGACCTTTTGCCCATTTTTTGAGACCAAGTTGAAATTCTAAAGCACACATGATTTCATTATTATTATTATATTTCATATTATTATTATATTTCATTCATACCTTAGACAGAGAACAATCAGAAAATTGTTTAATCAGGATCCTTCTGTGCTTGCCATTACAGTTGTCAATTCTAATAATGTTTGAATTAGCTCTTCATTCAATTAAAAAAACATTTATTAAGCACCTACTTAGACTCTAAGGCAAAAATGAAACAGTCCCCGCCCTTAGTAAGCTTCTATGCTTCTATTCTCGGTGGGGGGAGGGGAGAGGGGGTGGCTCGGAGCAGAAGCAGGTTTGTACAAGGGACACAACTACTGTACACTACTGAATATTTGCACTAAATCACTTTACGTGACTAGTGAACTCCTTTGCCCACAATACGCCAGGTTTCCCAAGTAGTTTACTTATGTCTCTAGGATTGATTTTAGACACCATGGAAAGCTGACTTCATTCTGTTAGAACACTATGGAACCATTTTGTGGTATAAATTATAAATTTAATTGACTATCAACAATATGATGCACTGGCTGTAGATCTACCTTAGGCAGAACATAACTGTAGAAGATGGGCAAAGGTAGACAGCAGTCCCCTCTGAGTGAAGGCAGTTTTCCCAAGTCCTTGACTCTCAGGGGATAATCCAGAGAGTCATAAGTCTAGGAAAAATCTAAAGTGTTACCACTTGCCTATTGGCAGGCCAATAACTTAACCAGCCAGTCAATCTATAGGAATAGATTTTCTCCAGTCGTCTTTTGGAGATGTGTCCCCAGATTAATTCTGTTCTTTACTACCAGTTCAGCAATGTCAAAAGCCCATTGCTTACAAAATTCAGTATAGTGTGAAAACCAACTTTGATAGACTGGACTCTTCTCAGCAATGCAAGGTTATAACACAGCTCCAAAGGACTCATGATGGAAGATGTCTACATTCAGAGAAAGAACTAGAAAGAACAGAGTTTGAATGTAGAATGAAGCAAACTACCTGCTCTCTTTCTTTTTCTTATTTGGTTTTGTTTCCTCTTTCCCATGGTTCATTCTATCTGATACAATCCTTCTTTACAACCTGACCAATGTCTAATGTGAAAGTATTTGCAGATCCTATACTTGATTGTATGGGGGAGAGGTGAGGGAGGGGGAGAAAATTTGAAACTCAAGGGATTGTGGAACTGAATCTTGTAAACTAAAAGTAGACAAACAAATTAATAAAGAAAACACCCCCCAAAAAAATCAGTATAAAGTCCTTCAATTCAAGCACTTCTAGAATTGGGCCCCAGCCCACCTCTCCAACTTTATCTTCTACTTCTTAATAAACAAACTTCTGACCACCTAGATTAGCTTATTGAAACCTCTTCAAGTGCTCTAACAATTGACACCTCCCTGCCTTTGCCAATGGCATTTCTCCCACATAGAATATCCTACCATCCCCCTCTTCTGCATAGTCTTCTCTCTGTCCTTCTCTAAGTTCACAAATGCTCTATGAAGTACTCATCCAGTGCCCCCAAACCCTTTCTTCTTCACCTGCCCTATTAATGATAGGGCATTCAAGTAGCTATTCTATCATACTAAGTATGCCATTGTTGTCAGTCTTGTCCAACTCTTTGTGACTCCATTTGGGGTTTTCTCAGCAAAGGTGGTGGAGTGGTTTGCCATTTCCTTCTCCAGTTCATTTTACAGATGAGGAAACTGAGGCAAACAAGGTTACGTGACTTGTCAGGGATCACACAGCTAGTAAGTGCCTGAGGCCAGATTTTGAACTCAGGTCTTCCTGACTCCAGGCCCAACACTCTATCCACAGCTCCACCTAGCTGCCCCCTATATCTAGAGATGTATAAATAGAAATATAGGTATCGATATAGTTTAGCTACAGGCATAGAGTCCTATCTATTTAAATAAAGTAATGCTTGGATTAACAAACAGGATGTATTCCAATGATATACTCTGCTGTCAAAAACTTCATTTTAGAGGCAGAACAATAATAGCTGACATTTTTAGAATTTGCAAAATATTTTACATGAATTACAACAACCCTGTGAAATAGTTCATACAGGTGCTCATTTTACAGATGAGGAAAAACTGACAGTTGGCAATAAATGACTGACTCCTAGCCACACAGCTTGTCAGCCTCTCTTTCATGTTGTTGATCCCATTGTAGTGGAGTACTCTCTCCTTTCTTCCCCTCTAAGGGTGGTGCCTGATGTTCCCCATTCTTCTTGGCTTATCCTTTTCAGTGTATTGGACATGGAGGGTTAAGTTACTAAAGACCCTAGGAATTGTTTTTCTTCCCAAGATCTTTAGTGACTCAGGCCCCTTCTCAAGGCAGACAATCCAAGACTTGCTGGAAGACTTGGTGTAGTAGAATGTACTCAGCCCCATCCACTGATAAGAAAGCTACACACAGCTGCAGCCTAGGCCTCATCTTTCCATTCCTAGATAATTGAATCATGCAAATCTCAAGAGAAGGACTCTCTCCTCAGCCAGGTCTTGGCCCTAGTCCCCCTTCTTCAGAGGCCAATCTCTGAAATAGGACCATTGCCTCCTCTTCCTTATTTCCCACCACTGATCCAGCGTTTTGGAGACAAGATCCTTCCACCCCTTTCATGCTCAGACCAACCTTCTTAAAAGAAGCTATATTCAAAGAGGACCAAGATAGTCCTGTAGAGTATAAGTTTCTTGAGGGCAAACTCCAGACCTTAAACCTTTTTTGTTCGTTTTGTTTTTCCCAGTATCTGCCTACTAGTCCCAGAGTCAATAAATGTAAACTAATGAATCAGGCACACACATTCGACTTAATTAAACAATTGTTAAGCACCTACTCTGGAACCAGGCATTATATACATTGTAGCTTAATAGCTTTTAGTAAAAAAATATATTGGTTTGCCATAAGAAACCTATGAGCACTACATAAGAAACTCATGCCTCATCAAAGATACACCTGAATACATTTTTCAACTTCCTTTAACCTTGAATGCTTTTCACCCACTGGGATATTATCTGTTGACATCCAACATCTGTTGTGTATCTTCGAACACTGATCCCCGTGGTGCGTCCTTTGGGTGAACAAGCTCACTCTCTCACACTGGCTATAAAATATTCAAGAAGACTTGGACTTTCCTCTTTTTCAATTGACATTTTTCACCCCTCCCTTTACTTTGATTTCAATTTGATTTTATTTCTCTTTTGTGCCCTGTTTTGCTCATGTGCTTTTTAAAAATGATGATGGCTTTTCCACTAGTTGCCGTCTGTGGGCCACATGGCCCTGGCTAGGTGCTCTCAAGCTTGTAAAACTCAAAGAATTGGGGTGTGAGTTTCCATTTTTAGAAAAACCCATGCACCAACCTCAATTTAATCAACAATAATGTCTTTTTAAAAGGTCAAGTCTATTTTCCTGGGCAAGATGTTTTCGGTATTTGGGATCTGCCAAAAGTTATACTGCAGAGACTTGTCATAAACTTATAGGTGTTACCGTCTCCTCCCTCACTGCCCTTTTGAAGGTTTAGCTTTTAAAAGAGGATGATAAAAATAATCACACAAATATTTATTCTTATGAAACACTTTTAATACCAGGGGAGCAAAATGCTTTTCAAAACAAATTAAGCTTCCCAAGCATTCTTTCCCAAAGGTAAATATTATTAGGGATCAACAGCAAGAATTTGAAGGGACGTTGGAGATTATCTCATCCAACCCCATCATTTTAGAGGCAAGGAAATTGAAGCCCAGGAAACTGGAATGATTCCCCAAAGGTCACACACTTGGAGAGAATTGGTAACAAAGCCAGAACTGAAACCCAGATTCTCTGACCCACATTCAGGGATCTTCCCACTCTACCACCAATATCCTTCCTCTCTAAGGCACACAATGTCAGTAACTCTCCCTCAGAAAAGAAGTCAGTAATTTTTCACTGACATGTACTCTCTCTGATTTGCTCTAAAATGGTGAGTTTGAAGGCAATGCCTATCACCTCTCTCAAAGCACTTGAAGGGTGCTACATTTGAATGTCTGAAATCAGGATAGGGATAAAAGGCCATGTTTAAAAATTAATAGTAATGCATGTATCTAGGGTACTGTACAGTTTTATGCCCATTTTACAGATGAGAAAATATCAGAGATCTTAAGTGATTCATCCATGGTCACATGGTGTAAATCAACAAGTATTTTTATTGAGGGCCTAATACATGCCAGGTGACTTGAATTCAAAGGAAAAAAGAAACAATCAGTGCCCTCAAGGGGCAGTTGTTATCTTGACTCCCAGGCACATTGACAGCGGAGCCCCTACTGGGCTGGCTTGCTACATCTCTAGGCCAAGGTCCTAGGGGATGAGCCGAAGGAATTACAGGGTATTCTCCAATACTATAGGCTCACACCCCCATTCTACTTTTTTCTCCCCGGTACTAATCTCCAATTTTAGATGGTCTCTACCCTGTATCACTGATTGACCCAATGATTATCAGCCCTCCAACATCATTTAACCAAGTAATAACCATACACTTTTATAAGAGATATTTACTGAGAAGACATAGAGAAAACCTAAGTACAAACACAGCCTTCCTGAAATGGGGGTACTCTCTTCCCCTTGGTTCTTGAGCCAAATTTAATGTGGTTGCTACAGAGCATCCACCCAACCAAATTCATTTTAAGACAAGGTATACCTACAAGACAAGTTGCTCCTTTTCTGCGAGGCATGGTATCAGTCAATAAATAAGCATTCATTAATTGCCTATTATGTGCCAGGAACTATACTAAGTATGGTATCCCAGCTTCTTTGAATCTGCTGACATCTGGGTCAAGAAATTCACTGTTCATTGGGCTCAACTCCCAGCAAACTCTAGCATAGACGCCAGTCACTGGACCTCTGCTCCTCTGACCTTTCAAATACTCATCAGACCCTAAACCAAAGGGCAAAAAGACACAAACAAGAGCCAGTCCCATCCCAGAAATAGATTTGCTCAAGTGCCGGGGGGGCTCATACCAGATTATCCTCCCCACTCCAACACGTCCAGGGAGGAATATAAGCCAAGACTGAATTGTTGGAGGTTGGTATATGCACACCCAGTTCAGTAGGTAATGAAAATACCCTTCTTCTATACACAGTAAGAGATCCAGAAGTAAACATGATGTGCCTGTCTGTGGGTAGAACACACTGCCCATGCTCCTAAGGACTGGTCTCTCATTGGCTAGCTCCCTATGCCTCTCTCCCCATTTTCACCATCTGCATATCAGCCATTGTGTACTTCAAACATATTGTCTTCTCTATTGCCAATGGAAAAGTCCAAATTCTCTGAACAGGGTAGGGAAAAAGGGAGAGGGGGAAGAGGCCTAGGCTGAGGCCAAGTTGTTTTCTGCCACCACATACCACCAGCCCTCAAGCAATTCCTCCTCAGGAACTTGGCTTGAATGCTCTCCCCTAGCTCACCATTCACTCCATATCTCTTGGTTTTGAAACTGGCTGGATATTTTATAGATGACCCACAGGACCCGACCAGCTTTCCTCAGGCAATCTATGTACACTGCTATAACATTATTCCAGTTCATCCAATGACTTTCAAGAACTTTTCACACTTAGTCTAAAGCCTTTGACTGAGGTGTATTGTAACCTAGTTAAATAGAATCTTATTTACTTGGAGTGGGGTGGGGTAATTGGCTGATGGAGTTAATGAACAGGTAAGTGTTCATGGGAGTCGGTGAACCCTTACACATGCACACATACATACATAAATATATACATGTATGTAATATTAAATAAATATAAGCATACAAAATAATTGGAGTTAGGGGTACCAGCATCTAGGGCAGGGGTGGGGAACCTGTGGCCTTAAGACCACATGTGGCCCTCTAGATCTTCAACTGTGGCCCTTTGTCTTCTACATAAGTTCTGGGAAGTTTGGATTCAGTCAAAGGCCACACTTGAGGACTTAGAGGGCCATTGTGTGGCCTTGAGGTTGCAGGTTCCCTACCCCTGATCTAGGGAGATCAATAAAGGCCTCACATAAAAGATGAGGCATTAGCTAAGTCATGAAGGACAGTAGGGATTCCAAAAGACAAGGGTGAGGAGAGTTCATTTCATGCATGGAGGGACAGCCAGTGTCAAGGTGTAAAAACAGAAGATTGGCACATTTCTCACTGAGCTCCATTCCTCACTCTCTGAGCTTTCCTTCTCCCACCAGTGGCCTTCTCATCCTGGAGATGACTCCACTGCTGAAGCCCCCTCCTCTCATTGGTGGGTTTCTGGCTGAAAGTACCATTTCATGAAATTCCCAGGCCATCCATGCTCACTCTTCTCCCTGAACCCCTCCTGATTTCCCTGACTTCACCTCCTCCCCAATGGCCTTATCCTTCTCTCTGGCTGCCCATCCCAGCCTTTCCATCTCCTTTTATGAATTGTCCTATCATCCCATTAGACTGTAAGGTCTTTGAGGGTAGGGACTGCCTTTTTTGCTTGTGTTTGTATTCTCATTGCTTAGTGCAGAGCCTGGTGCAGGCTTAATGAATGCTTTATACATTTGTCTATCCCACATGCCCCCCTGCATCCTGGGCCATCTCTAGTCATCCATCACTGTACCCAGATGGCTCTGGAGGAGAGAGTGAGGCTAGTGACTTTGCACAGCCCTGCCTCACTTAAATCCAATGCACTTGAATGTCACGGAATCACCTCCCTGTGCTCTTCAAGAATGAAGTTCAAACAACCACCTCTCTGGCTGGATCTGAACTCAGGTCCTCCTGACTCCAGGCCCGGTGCTCTATTCACTGTGTCACCTAGGCACCCCATACTAACTCTTTTTTAATTAAAAAAACCAAAGGTACTTGGATATTTATACCACATGGTATGGTAGGGAAGACAAAAAGTGGTAATAGCTAGCATTTATGTAAAGTCTTAAGGTTTGCAAAGTACTTTGTACGTATTAGCTCATTTGACCATCACGATAACCCTGTTAGGTAGATGCTACCATTATCCCCATTTTATAGATGTGAAAACTGAGGAAGAGAGAGGTTGAATGGTTCACCTAGAGTCATGTAGTTAATAACTGTCTGACATTCTCTGGTCTTGACTCCAAGTCCAACACCCTATCCATTGCGCTACTAGCAGCCTTTCTGGAAGAAGTACTTGCGTTGGAGAGAGAAGACCTCAGTTCAAATCCTGAATCTGGCATTTACTAGCTGTGAGAGCTGAGGCAAGCCATTTAAGCCTATCCAAGCCTTAGCTGTAAAATGGGCATGATGGTAATAGCCCTTACTCCACAGAGTAGTTATCAAACTCATAGGATATAATGAAGGTAGAGATTCGGTAAAACCATCAAGCTCTTTATAAATTTCAATTATCATTATGTAGAGAGAATCCCCATTTAGTTTCAGGTTAGTCTCAGTGACCTCTGAGTTTCCTTCCAGCTGGAAGATTCCATGAGCCTGTGAGAAAAGCCCCCTTGATGTGTCCGGTATTGACTTCCCTAGTATTTTACAAGTTAAATCAGACAGCAGGGAACTCCAAAGCAGCGATCCCCCTCTTGAAAGCCACTAAGTGAAAATGCACAGCAGGAAAAGCAGCAGGCAAAGTGACAGAATAAACAACCCAAATAACACTTCTTCTGGCTCCCTCCCTGTCCTCAATGGCATCCATGGTCCTTAAACCAATCAGAAGGCTTTACATAATTAACACCTTCTTGGGGAGGAAAGCAATGATGCGTCCAAAAGTAGAGCCATGCACTGGTTACTAGCCCGGGGCCTTGGAACAGGTAAGCCCACCCCCTCATCCCATCCCGCACAGCCTCTCAACTGAGAGTCCAGCTGCCTCAGAGCATACAGTCAGATGGGTTTTATGGAATTATCTGTTTCAATGATATCACAGAATCCTAAATCCAGAGCTGGAAGGAATCTCAGAGGCCATCTGGTCTAACCCCCTTTATTTTGCAGATGAGGAAAACTGAGGGCCAGGGCAGTTAATGACTTGCCCAGGGTCACATAGGTACTATTGTTCAGTCATTTTAGTCACGTCCAACACTTCATGACTCCATCTGGGATTTTCTTGGCAGAGATGCTGAAGTGGTTTGCCATTTCCTTCTCCAGCTCATTTTATATATGAGGAAACTGAGGCAAACAGGGTGAAGTGACTTACCAAAGGTCACACAGCTAGTAAGTGTCTGAGGCCAGATCTGAACTCAGGTCTTCCTGACTCCAGTCCCTGGGCTCTGTATTGCTGTGCCACCAAGCTGCCCATAAATTACATAGGTAGTAAAAATCAAAGGCCTAGTAGTCTGAAACCAAAACCAGTTCTCCATCCAATGTGCCATATAAGCTCACAAATTTCCATCTTTTCTCTGCTTTATATGACTTGATTATTTACTTACATGTTGTCTGCCCTGATAGAAGGGAAGCACTTTAAGAACAAAAACTAATGCATTATTGTCTTTGCAACACATACTAGGTATGCAGTAAGCACTCACTAAGTTCCTTTTCCTTTCGTTGTCAACTTCATGCATTACAGATCACCCTTAGCCATTCCTGGGCCATGGAAGAAGAGCTATGTTCTTGGTTAAAGATCATGCAGAGACAGGAGAAGGAGCCAAGTTAAGATTCTAGTGACAAAGACATCTGACTTTTAGTATCCATATAGAATTATTCCATCTGGGCTGGTATGGAGTAACCTTTCCCTAATGTTCCAATAATCATTCACAATGGGTCAGGAGATGACAGAAGAGTGTATAAGTTAGAAAATGGATTTGAGTCATTTTTCTATCAGGGAGTGGATAGCCCAGGAGGTAAAAAGATATAAATCCAATGAAATAAAATTACGTTATTATAAAAATAGAGCAGCTAGGTGGTGCAGTGGATAGAGTACCAGGCCTGGAATTAGGAAGACCTAAGTTCAAATCTGGCCTCAGACACTTACAAGCTGTGTGACCCTGGGCAAGTCACTTCACCCTGTTTGCCTCGGTTTCCTCATCTGTAAAATTAACTGGAGAAGGAAATGGCAAACCCTTCAGTATCTTTGCCAAGAAAACCCCATATAGGATCACAAAGAGTCAGACACAATAGAAATGACTGAACAAGAAATTATAATGATAAAAATAACAGCTAACATTTTTATATCAACTGAGGTTTGTGAAGTTAGGTTCATAAGTTGCTTAATTTATGTTATCTCATTTTGATGCTTAGAGCAGGGCTGTGGCATTTATGACCTGTTTTACAGGTGAGAAAACTAAGACCTGCCCAGCATCACCCAGCTATTCAGTGAATGAATCAGGATTCTAGTTCAAGTCTTCTTGACTCTAAATCCAGCATTTCATCTACCATTGCACAATGAGTCTACATCACTAGCCCCAGAAAAACTTTATCTCAGAATGTTGAGAGAAATAGCAAAAGTCATTGCTGAGATGTTGGCAGTGACCACTGAAAAATCATGGTGGACAGGAAAGATATTGTGGTTCTACAGATAGACAATTTTCAAAGAGAAGAAGACAGATTATTCTGACTTGGACTTTGATTCTTGGCAAACTTCTATAATATACATCCATACCTAAACGTGAACAAAACATTGGGTAAAGTGCTATCCTTGTGGAAAAGATGTGGAAAACCTGATAGTATATTCAGGTGAATTTAGGAAGTGATTGAATGACCAGATACAATTTTTAGTAATTAGTGTAGAGATGGCAGCCTGGACGATAGAATTCAGTGGCACCCAGAGATCAGACCTTGGCCCTGTGGGATTCAACATTGACATAAATGACTGAGATAAAGGTATAAATAGACATATGGCCCATTTGTGAAATGTCTAGATGATAAGAATTGTGTAGGAAGAGCTAGCATGTTAGATGACAATCAGCATTTCAGGAGGTTGGAATGATGGATCAAATCTTAATAAATGAAATTTAATAGGAATAAATGTAAAGTCCTATACTTGGGTTCAAATAAAAATAAACTTCACAAGTACAAGATAGGAGAGTCATAGCTAGACAATTTATAGGGTTTTTTTAATCTATGTCAAAATATTTAGGGGACTACAAACAATGTGAATCAACACTATAATGCTGACAAACCAAATAATGAATGCTATCTTAGACTACACGAAGGGAAGTGCAGTTTGCAGAAAAAGAAAGATGCCCCATTATCATCTGCACTGACAAGATCAAATCTCCAGCTTCACATGCCACATTTTAGGAAGGACATTGACGAATTAAAGTCTCCCAGGGAAAGATGACCAGGATGAAAAAAAGGGCTGCATCTCATGTCATATGGGGATTGGTTGAAAGAATGGGAGAAATCTAGCCTGGAGAAGAGAAAACATAGCTGTCTTTAATTATTTAAAGGACTGTCATATAGAAGATAGATTAGACTTGTTTTGCGTGGCCCCAGAGGGCAGATACTAGGAGAGATGGGTGGAAGTGCAGAGAGACAGGTTTAGATTTTGATATAAGGAAAAACTTCCTTGCAATTAGAGCTGTCCAAAAATGGAATAGGCTGCCTCAGGAGATAATGAGTACCCCATCCCTGGAAGCATTCAAGAAGAGCCTGGATGACCATTGGTCAAGGCTATTCAGTTACAGGTACAGGTTGAACTAGATAGCTTCTCAGGTCCTTTATGACTCAGTGATTTGATTGTAGGAGTAGTATGGGATAAAGTGTTTCAGTTTCATGCACTGTGACCCCATTCAGAAAATGTTTTCCTACTTGGCACCCTAATACTGAGGTCTTTACATACATTTAAAGTACAATAACGTCAGTTTGTCTATCTACTACTTCTTTCTGACTTTCTACCTCATACTAAATATCTATGTTTCTGATTGTTTTTCCCAATGTGGTGTACATCTGCATTGGTATGCCATGGCAAAGGTCATCCCAAGAGTTCCATGTTGAGCTGCCAATACCCAAGATGAGGTCATTTAAATCAAGTTGGGCAAATCCAATAAATTATTTAATGTTCACTTCCCCTTTGACTTTCCCCCATCTACCCTCCCCCCTCTACCACATAATAGTCCTGCCAGTTTGCCGTTTCTCGGAATACCTCTCCTCAAAATTCCCAGGCATCCCTTTGTGTCATCCTCAGACACCCTCCCTGTTCTTTGCAACACCTCCAGGCTTAATCCATGCTGTAAATTCCATTTCATTAACATGTTGAATCCTTCCCCCAGATTATTAACCAAGATGTGAAATCAGATAAAAACCTAATCCCCAGTCCCACAGCTAGGACTACTCAAGGCAGAGCTCATTAAATATATCTGTCAACGATGGATTAAACCAGCTCTACGCCCGAAATTGATTGGATGTGTGGAAGTGAGGGAAAGCATAGGTTGCACAACTGTAACGTTTTAAGGTGTGGCCAATTAAAGGCATCCACAGCAAACTCTGGGCTATGTTCGGCTTCTTAATTGTAATGGCAGTTGATGAGACAGGAAAAAAAAAAGGCAGATGTATATCCCTAGGGAGCCGACCATTCATGTACCAATGTGCTCATTAAAACTGAAAATAACAACTAATCGGGGCAAATATATATAGCAGAAGCAAGTAGCATCAATCCCTACATTGATTGTTCTGCTATTTCCCAGCGCCAAGAAAATGGTGAGTTCTGGAAAAGCACTTAAAGTCCTATCTTGCTAAGGTTCTTCTGGATCATCCTGTCATTAGTAACCCCATCATAATAAACTTTGTATTTCTATTGTGCTTTTTGATTTCAAGAGGCATCTTATTTTGATAGAGTGTTTTACCAACACATGCATTTCTAACATGTCACTGGAGGATTCACATGACAGGAGCTTTCCTGGCCCACAGTCCTGATGTAATATGTTTGGCATGTTGTCAGGTTTCAGATGTACATACCTTTTTGCCTACCCAATGTTAGCCTTGTTTTCAGAACCAAAGGAAACTTGATTTTACAAATCTTTCACTGTTAAAAAGTTCCTCCTTCCTGATTATATGATACAGAGAATTATCCACGCTTCGGATACATTAAAAATCAAAAACTGAGGCTGAGGAAAGTGAAATTAAATAAATATCCCAATTTGTCTTTTAGTGAGAAAGAGAACAATCTGTGATTCTTTGAAATTAAATCCAAGGAGAGTTGGGGGCTGTGCATATATAATGGGAAGCAGATGTGAATGTGAGAGTGGTATGGGGCCATCAAAGGACCCAAGATGTCATTGAAGCATATTTTATAATATATGAATGTTGAGCAGGACACCATCAGGGCAAAAATTATATCATTTAAAAACCTTACCTGGGTGGCTCATAAGTTTGATTATTACACCCCGAGATTTGAAAAAAAAATCTTATTGGCTTTCCCCCTCATGCTGTTCATTTCTGATTCTTCACTGGTGATGGGCAGTGAGAGGAGACATTCCTATTTCACGTGTCTCTCATGGCAGCTTCATTTTCTCATTCTAATTCCCATGCCCCCATGCCATTCTATTTGAATTGCCAATGCTGCTGAGGAAATGGCTTCTCAAATATTGCAATCCTGTTTTCATTGACTTTCTTTACACCCCAAGACCATATTTCTATTCAGCTCAGGCTGCAAAGCTTTTTACTTTTCAAAATCTAGATTTGAAATCGAAAGAACTTCATGGCCCTTCAGTAAATTGCTGTCCTTCTAAGGAGGGAGAAGTTAATCTAAAAAAAGCTGCAGAAAGTCTACAATGATTAGATGCCTTATATTTTGCTTAACTTCCCAGGGCCTCAGTTTCCTCACCTGTAAAGTGGACTGGATGACCTCTAAGGTCCCTTTCAGCTATAGAACCATGGCCCTAGGGTCCTATTCCTCTGAAGGTAGAGCCATATTTATGTTAAACTGGACAGATTTTCCTAGTTTTCTTGCTAAATATCAAGTTCTGCACAAGACAACTCTGATTGTGTTCCCATTTTGTACTTGGAAGGAGCACTTGATCTGGAACCAAGTTCAAAGGCAAGTCTCCAAGTCACTTCCCTTGGCCACAAGCTCCTCATCTGTAAAATAAGGCAACTGAACCAAGTGCACTCAAAGTTCCCTTCTGACCCTAAATCTGTGGTATCATCATCTGGGTCTGAATAGTTTTGCTGTTTACTACCTATGTGACCTTGGGCAGCTAGGGAGCACAGTGGAGTCAGGAGGACCTGAGTTCAGATCTCAGCCTCACACACTTACTAACTGTGATCCTGGGCAAGTCACTTAACCCTATTTGCTCCCATTTCCATATCTGTAAAACCAGCTAGAGAAGAAGATGGCAAACCAGCCCAGTATCTCTGCTAACAAAACCTCAAATGGGGTCACAAAGAGTTGGACACAACTGAAATCACTCAACAACAACAAGACCTTGGGCAGGACATTACCTCTCTCTGGGCCTCAGTTTCCTTATCTGGAAAATGAGAGGTGATGCTCTCCAAGGGCTAAATCTCCCAGTTCTAAATCTATGGTCCTATGACAAAAACTTCCAAAAGAGGAATTTCTGGGAAATAGGAGGGACAGGGACAGAGACAGGAGAGAAGGACAGAGACACGGAGAGGCAACCATAGTGCTCTGGGGTCACAAGAGGGGTTGTTCAGCAGCCCTCAATCTGTTTTCTTCCTTTCCTGATCTTACTCCAACATTCCATCCACTAAGCACCAATATTTGCTGGATAAGGTTACAAACTGATAAAGGTACCATCTCAGAGATGGTCCGAGCCTATAGGACCAATGTGGATTCTAAATTCCCTGAGGGCAGGGTCTGTATCTTATTTCTTTTTTGTATCCCTAGTGACTAAACCAGTGCCCTGTACATAGTAATTCAAAGTCAAGACACTCCTACTGAGATACAAAGACAGAAAAAAGTCCTTTCCCTCAAGTTTATTCCTATTAGAGAGTAGGATTTTAATAAATGTTTGTTGAAATGATTTTTTAAAATTCTGAAATCCTAAAGAATATTCAGTCCAGTAAGAAAAGTATGTTCATCCTTGAGCTCAAGTGAACGTATTTGATCTGCTTCAAGCCAAGAATTAGAGAAAAAAGATGATGACAGCAGAGATTCTCCAGAAATTCCAGCACAGCCCCACCCTAGTTAGCTTAGAAACTCCATGTGTTATCTTAATTTTAAAAGCTTGGCCTTTTATAAATATCATCCTAAAACTCATATTGCTGCTCATTTTACATTTCTAATGGCCTGAAAAAAATTGCCTTTTGTCCCTCCACAATCTAATCAATAGCTCTTTCCTGATCAAAATCATTTTGTAACTTGTATACAAAATGATTGTGCTTTAAAAGCTTCTTTGTAAGTAGATTGTTTGGACTTTAAAATAACTTTCTTATAGAAATAATGTCTTCAATAGCAATCAGGTTCTAAGGCTAGCCTGCAAAAACCACTTTTACCCATAAAATAGCCTATCCTGCTGGCTGCCAACATTTTTTTTTTTACTGGACCTGTGATTTAGTTGGGGGGAGTCAGTGGGGGGAGATCTCCTAGTTAGCATATTGTTCTTCAGTCATTTCAGTCATGTCCAATTCTGTGTGACCCTATTAACTATATTGTCCATGGGATTTTCTTGGCAAAGATACTGGAGTGGTTTGCCATTGCTTCCTCCAATGGCAAGCAGAGGTGAAGTGGCTTGCCCAGGGTCACACAGTTTAAAAATTTCTGAGGCTGGAAGGGCCCAGATTGGCAGGCTTAGATTTCCCTCCTGGCTCTGCCTCTGGCTCTCCAGAATTCAATGCCACATCCTCATGCAGGTACCTCTTCTCCCTCCTTACACAATCTTTTTAGCTCCCTTGTTATCTTCCCCTGTTAGAATTTAAGCTCCATGAGGGTAGGGATTGTCTTTATTTTTGCTGGCATTTGTATCCCTGTTGCTTAGGATTGCGTCTAGCATAAAGTAAGTCAAGATATTACCCTCATGATGTCTTTAATAAATGCTTGTTGCCTTGCTTTGCCTTACTTACCCCATGCCTCACAACTTCTAACTCTGTTTTCAATCCTCACAGTAACTCCCATTCCTTCTACCCCTTAGTTCTGTCAAGGCCATTATCCCTGCATTGGCCACACTCATATCTCTCATCTAGACACCTTGATAAACCAATTCAACTCTACACAACCCTCTACTCTGAAATATCTTGTCCCCTCATCCTGTTGCCAGTTACACTTAGCCAAACCCCAACCTTTGATTATTCCCACCAGGTACTTCCTTTGCTCCTATGCCTGTGTTGCTGAATAGAACTAAGGAAAATTGCAAAACCATGCTGACTGGTACAAATTTGTTATCTAATATCAACTGGGCCCTCACTACAGCAAGGCAATCATTTTACTTCTTCCTAATAAATTACTATGCCATTCTTCACAGTGACTATTACAAATCTTCTCATCTCTTCTCAAGCCTCCCATTAGCATTCTTTCCATTATATCATTTCAGCAGAGCATCTTGTCTCATACTTAAATGAAAAAATTCATCCATCCAAGTGTCCCTCCTTTTCCCCTCTTCCTCATATTATCTCACTCAGACATCTTCCCATACCATATCTTTTTAACTCTGGTCTTGGATGGAGGAAGAATTGTCCCTTCTCCTTGCCAAAGCCAACCCCTCTAAATGTACCCTTAATCCTGTTCCATCCACTTTCTGAACAGATTGTCCCTACTATTATCCCCACTCTCTACCTCTTGTTTTTGTTTTTGTTTTTTGCTTTTTGGAGGGCAATTGGGGTTAAGTAACTTGCCCAAGGTCACACGGCTAGGTTTGTGTGTGTGTGTGTGTGTGTGTGTGTGTGTGTGTGTGTGTGTGTGTGCGTTAAGTGTCTGAGGCCGGATCCGAACTCAGGTCCTTCTGACTCCAGGGCCGATGCTATACTCACTGCGCCACCTAGCCGGCCTTTCTACCTCTTGTTTTTAATCTCTCCCTTACATATTGCTTCTTTCCCTGCTGCCCATAAATACCCCTATGTGTTCTCCATCTTTAATCCACTTAATCTAACCATCCCTATTAGCTATTATCCTATATCTTTCTTCCTTTCTGTAGCTAAACTCTCTGAGAAAGACATCAATAAACAGTGCCTCCATTTCCTCCCTTCTGAACTTCTTCAAACCTTCTGCAGTATGACTTCCTCATTATCCCACTAAAAGTGCCCTCTGCAAACTTCCCAACGAAGTCTTAATTGTCAACTTTAATGACCTTCATCCATAAGGAATCTTTCTTCCATTTGAACTCTGGATACATCCTCCATGAAGGTGGAAATCACTTTTGGTGAGAATATATCTAGCTATTTTATGGCTTATTTAATATTAATAATCAAAGAATCATCAAAGTTATTTCTGTTGTTGCAAATACCAAAGAATCTTTTTATTATTTTAGCATATGCATGAGAAAGCCCTTGTTGGAAGAGAGCATTTGAGATCACATTTTATAGTTATTTCACTAAAGTAAACCCTTTTTTAAAAAAAATAAAGAGACAATAAACACAGTGGATCTTGGATTCTCTGCACCTTGTAATCATTTGTGAAATTGCTGATCCACAGAAATCCTACTCTGATCAATGTCTCATCATGGAAGTCAGGCAACCCTAGGTTCTCGAAGGTTATTCCAACAGAGCCCAAGTACTGGCAGGCTCTGTCATGCTACAAAGGTTTTGAATACATTCATAGCAACATGAAGCTCTCTACTTTCTGAAGACCAACCTAAGTGTGAAGATGCTCATTACCTATAGGGTAGCCACTAGGTGATACTCACCCACGAAACAAAGAAAACCACAAAATGGCCCTCATACATGAATTTCTGCAATGATTGTGATAAAGTGGTGGACAAGGGGACATAAGGTATTTAAAAAATCAAAGAGTTTGGGCACAATCTTTGTTCAATCATTTGGTTGTGTCTGATTTGTCATGACCCCATGGACTATAGCGCATCAAACCCTTCTATTCTACACTGTCTCTCAAAGTCTGTCCAAGTTCATATTCATTGTTTCCATGACACCATCTATTCGTCTCATCCTCTGTTGTCCCTTTTTCCATTTTCCTTTCCATCTTTCCCAACATCAGGGTCTCTTCCAATGAGATTTGTCTTCAGAAATGGCCAAAGTATTTAAGCTTCAGTTTTAGTATTTGTCTTTCCAATGAATAGTCTGTGCAAGGGATTCTCAAAGTTTTCTCCAACACCACAATTTGAAAGTGTAAATTCTACCGCACTCAGCTTTCCTTGTAGTTCAACACTCACAACCATACATTACTACTGGCAAAACTATACCTTTGACTATATGGACCTTTGTTGGTAAGGTGATGTCTCTGCTTGCCACTGTGCTATCCAGATTTGCCATGGCTTTCCTTCCAAGGAGCAAGCATCTTTTAATTTCATGGCTGCAGTTGCCATCTGTAGTGCTCGTTGAGCCCAAGAATATGAACACACTCTACATTACAATCATTACAAACATTAACTTAACAATTGGCACTCTAAATGTGAGATACTTGTCCAATTTCCAACAAGCTGGCATACAAGGGAGGAAATGAATTCTATCAAAATCGATATTTTCACAGTAAATGAAACCAGAAGATACAAGGGAGTAGCAACTAAATGGAAAGATGGATCCAAGTTTCTCCTTGGAAGGACACTTAGAAAAGATGATGATGTGTTGGTATCCCCATGTATCTACAGAAAATGTTCTTAACCTGGGACCCATGAACATCCAAACATCTAGACTTCAGGGAGTTCATGAAGTTCAATGGGGAAAAAATTACATATTTAATGATAAAATCTTTATTTTCACTACTCTTAGTTTCATTTTTACAATCCTATGCATTTTATTTTACACATTAAAGTTATCATTCTGAGTAAGGATCCATAGACTTCACCAAACTGCTCAAGGGGTCCAAGACATTAAAAAAGGTTATGATCTCCTAAGGCAATAAGAAACGTCATTTTGGGGTTGGCTAGGTGGCACAGTGAATAGAGCACCAGCCCTGGAGTCAAGAGAACCTGACTTCAAATCCTGCCTCAGACACTTAGCACTTACTAGCTGTGTGACCTTGGGTAAGTCACTTAACCCCAATTGGCCTGCCCCCCCCCCTCCAAAAAAGCAAAAAGCAAACAAAAAAAGAAACATCATTTTTAAAATAGATGGCTTGGTTATCTCACCTACTTTCTCAATTCTATGGTAATCTTGATGAGAAGAATCTACAGTTTTGAGAATATTTTGATGAAAATATGATAAAGGAATAGACAAGCATTCACAAGTGATTTTTTAAACATTTTTATTGCTATCTCTTACTCATTTCTAAATATATCCCTCTTCCCTCCCTTACCCAGAAAGCTATCCCTTATAACAAAGAGGGGAAATTCAGGAAATGATCTAACAAATCAACCCAGTCTGACAGTAAACACAATGTTCCACACCCATAATCCCCCACCTTGGTGAAGTGCATTGTCTCATTTCTTCCTCAGGGCCAACCTTCAGGAATGATACGATTGCCCTATCTTTATAGTCACCAAAAAAAAAAAATTTAAACTTTTTTCCAAGAAAGATTGATGGCAGGTGTTTATTCCTTAAATCTGAAACTTTTACCAGTCTATTTCTGCTGACCAAGTGGCAACCATCCCCACCAGAAAGTGAAAGGCTTAGACTTGTTCAAGTGTCCCCACATTAGTAGAATCTCTTTGTTGATGTCCTTTCTAAATGATAGCAAAATCAGTCTCAGCTGTTCAAGATGACATCTCATATTACAGGACAATGAGAATGCAACCCAACAGGCGGATGAACACCAGTGTTTTCACAGCAGAAGTAATCCTATACTTGGCCACATTGACAGTACTTAACAGCTTACTCATTTGAATCCAGACTTTCAACTTATGTAACTCAAGCCTCCCAATGAGCTAAAGAGGAAGAGAACTCAGTCTGGTTTTCTCATATCAACCACATTGCCAAAGAGTAAGCTAGACTTTGTTTGATTTTGCTTCGTAAGCAGACCAACTCACCCTTCCCCGACCCGGGACAGTGTGTTCTATCAGTGTCAGCATCTCTGGGCTTTAGTTTCCTACTTGGTAAAATGGACTAGATGATTTCAAAGGACACTTCTAGCACTGACAATCTCTCATAAAACCATAGGATCATGGAATTAGAGTTGGAAGGGACCTTGGAGGTCATCTAGTCCAATCCCTTCATCTTACAGAAGAAAAAACTGAGGGCCAGAGTGATCAAGAGACCTACTTAAAATCTCGTTGGTAGTACATAGCTAAACCAAGATTTGAGCCCAGCTTCTTGGGCTCTAAATCAAGCATTCCTTCCCCTGTGTTGTGTTGTTATTGTTCTATATCATTAAACAAGTTAATAAAGAAGCAACACACTGAAAACCACAAAATCTCGTGGCAAGTGATAACTATTAGGAAATTCCCCAACAAGAAAACTTAAGATGGTGTCTCTGTCACCATTTCTGGGAAGAGAATGGGAAAAAAAATCCAGTTTTGACCTTTGTGGATAACTTTAATCCAAATGGAGCCCATTCCTCAAATACCAATCCCAGCGGCAGGTTTTTAAATAGCAAAACATACTTGGGGAGTCAGAATAATAACTAGATTCCAAAAATACATTTGACAAGGAGAAAAAAAACCAGAAATTTTAAATAAAAATTGAACCCAGATACTTATTTAATAATAACAAGATCTCTGAAATGCTGAAAAGACTTAGATTCATTTCAAAGTAGAAGCAGAAAAGGAAAGTGACTTAAAATAAGACAAAACATTTTGGCAAGATGGTTATCCCCCTTGATCTGCCTTTCCAAATGCTGCACTTATAAGTCACAGAAGAACCTTTGAGTTCGGTGAGCCTTTAGAGGTCATTGAATCCAACCTGTACCCGAGGCCTGAACCCTTTCTACAGTACCTGTGATTATAGGATTGAGTAAGTGCCTAAGAAGAAAATGAACACACTGGAAGCTACAAAACTTCACAGCATGCTTTGATTATTAAGAAATACCCTACTCATCCAGCCTCCTCTTGAAGACCTCCAATGACAGGGAAATCACTACCTCCCCCACACCCCAAGACAACTGATTCCTTATTTGAATAGTTCTCATTATTAAGAAGTTTTTCCTTAAGTTGAACAGTCATCTGCCTCACTTCCATTAGTCCCACTTTTGCCCACCATGGATACTCTCTCTTCTACATGAACACCCTTCAAAATACAAAGGACCCTAGGATCCCATGAATGTAGAGCTGAAAGGGACATGTCCGTCAATCAGGGACCAGATGAACAAGTTGTGGTATATGATCATGATGGAATAGTCCAGCCTTTTCATTTTATAGTTCTTTAACATTATATTCCTTGGTCTTGCTCTGTTCAACATTTTTATCATTAACTTAGATAAAAGCAGAGGTGGCATGCTTATCCAATGTACAGATGCAGCTGTGCAATAGTTAATATATCTGATACAGAATAAAGATCCATAGTAAATTCTTAACAAATGCTTGTTCGCTGACACTGACTATGCCTTGTTACTTCTCATGGAAAGGAAAATAGAAATTTTGATTTCTCATTAAACGAGATTTTATCTGGTGACTTTGCACAAGCTCACTTAAATTCAATTCATTTGCAGGTCATAGCATTACCTTCGCTGATTTCATGGTCCTTTTCAAGAACAAAGGACAAATAACCAGACTTGGTTAATTTCTTATTAGATGGGGAAACTTGTTAGAATTGTCCAGAGAATCCACCACAACCAATCCTTGAGCTTGACACCTGGTCTTGACTCCTTTTCCCTTGACCAATAGAGTTAAATGGTGTTTTAAAATGAAGAGTAAAAACTATAAGCAGACCAAATGATCGAGGCTTGGGTACCACTCATACTAAAGTGTTATTATCCAAAAGAAAAACTTCCACCAATTTGAACAAAGGACAAGACTTTCTTTTTTTTTTTAAGGATGCAGAGTCTGGTTCTGTCATTAAAGACAGCTTAACAGAAATCCCCAAATCAGTGGAGATTTAGTGAGTATTCTGTTTAAGGCTAAGGCTCAGTCCTTCATCCTCTTTGCATTAGTTTCTTCCTCTTTTCAAGATAAGAGTAATTAATATCTCAACAATGGGAATGAGGGGAACAGCCAACAATGGAAATGTACATTAAACATACAAAGTGCTCTTTTAGTGAAGAATTGTCCCAGACACTGCCCATTCATTTTCACAGATACCTATAAACACCACAGCCCATTCAAAAATATCATTTGAATGTTGCCTTTCAAAGTGGATGAGCCATCACTGCCGTGGTCAATTTCTCAAGAACTGTAGTCTTTCCAGCCTAGTCCCTGGTAAATCTGATGCTTTACAGATGTATATGTGTGTGTGTGTGTGTGTGTGTGTGTGTGTGTGTGTGTGTGTGTGTGTAGATATATAAATATCCTATGGAATCTGCCCAGCTCCGGATAAATAAAAAGCAAGATGTATTTGCTGGGTACTGATGATGGAAAAGCTTCTGGGAGGAAGAAAAACATTAAACTATGTAATTAATGTTACAATGTTACATTAACACACAAATAATTTCGCCAGCAGGTCATACGATCCACATGCATATTTTATTAAACTGTAAGAAATAATTTCTCAATCTGACCCTGATGCTTCTGTGCACTTTGAAGTCAGAAAATCAGCAGCCAAGCCTGTAAGTTTAAAGAAATTTAGAAAGAATTGTGAAGTTAAAAGGTACTTTTGATGTTTGTTCTTTCTTTTCTATCACAAGGGCATTCAATCCAATGTAAGAAAAGTAAGAAGAAAACATTAATGCTGAAGAAATTTCCATGGCGAGCATGCTCATTTAACCCTTTGTTCACCATAACAGACCAAGGGTTAATGGCATATTTAAAGGGGTACAAGGCATGTTAGCTCATGAGGAATTTTCATTTCCCTGATGAACAAAGCCCAAGGGCCTCCTGCCTCTGGAGTACTCTGATCCATACCAATGGGGACAATACTAGGCTGGGAAAACTAGATTCCTTAACCTACTAATTAACTATGGCAGGCTCTTTCTCAGTATTCCTAGTTCTGGGGTCTGACAAAAGATTATGTCATTAATAAACACCAGAACCAGGAGAACGATTTATATAATAACCACACTTGAAACGAACATTGAAAGTTATAGGAACTATGATCATTTTAATGAAAATTCATGATTCCAGAAGGCAGAGGATGAAACATGCTCTCCATTAGAGAGAGGTGATACATTTAGAAATCAGAATGAGACATAGATTTTTGTTTGTTTGTTTTTTGGAGGGCAATTGGGGTTAAGTAACTTGCCCAAGATCACAGGGCTAGGTTTTTGTTTGTGTGTGTTAAGTGTCTGAGGCCGGATCCAAACTCAGGTCCTTCTGACTCTAGGGCCAGGCTGTACTCACTGTGCCACCTAGCCACCCCAAGACATAGATATTTTTATATACAGTCACTGAGGGAATTTGTTTTCCTTTGCTATGTATATTTATTATAAGAAATTTGCTTTTTGTTCTTTTCTATTTTTTCCAATCAGATGGGGGAGGGAGAGAAAATAAATTTCTATTAATATTTTCAAATATTAAAATGTAGAGAATGCTACAGATATGGAAATGTTGTGTGCACTTTCAGATAATGTCAATCAGTTTTATTAACTCTTATAAGAGACCTCTCATTGGAATGACCAATCTTGGTCAGATGATGAAACATACTTCCTTCTTTTTGACAAGAGAGGTGGTAGACTGTGGGTATAAAATGTTGCATATAATATTGGACATGGTTACTATATCAGTTTTATCTGATGGTTTTTCTTTGTTACAAAGATGCAGTCCTCATTGAGGGAAAGAGGTATATTTGGAAATGATTGCAATGGAAAAAAGAAACCCTGGGCCAAGTCCCTTAATCTCTCTGGGCTTCAATTTCCTCATCTATAAAAATGAAGAGTTTGGACTCAGTGGACATTACTATCCTTTCTAGCTCTAAATATATGATCCTATGTCTATGAGGAAGGGAAGAATTCATGACCAAACAAAAGATAGAGAGCATTACAAAAATCTAAAATAGGTAATTTTGATGATACTAAAATAAAATGTTTTTGTACAAACAAAACCAATATAGCCAAGGGTAGAAGAAAAGCAGAAAACTGGGAAATAATCTTTACAGCAAGGGTTTCTAATAAACTCCTCATTTCTCAAATATATAGAGAACTGAGTAAACAAGAATGCAAACCATTCCACAATGGACAAATGGTCAAAAGATATGAACAGGCAGTTTTCAGATGAAGACATCAAAGCTATCTATAGGTATGCAAAGAAATGCTCTAAAAATAACTTTTGATTCAAGAAATTCAAATTAAAACAACTCAGAGGCCCCACCTCACACCTATCAGATTAGCTAATATGACAAAAAAGGAAAATTATAAATATTGGAGAAGATGTGGGAATAATTGGGACACTAATGCACACTAGTGGAGTTGTGAACTGATAAAACAATTCTGGAGAGCAATTTGGAACTATGCCCAAAGGGCAGCCAAACTGTGCCTACCCTTTGATTCAGCAATACCACTACTAGGTCTATATCCCAAAGTGGAAAGGACCTACTTGTACAAAAATATTTATAGCAGCCCTTTTTATGGTGGCAAATATTGGAAATCAAGGGGATGCTCATCAAGTAGGGGATGGCTACACAAGCTGTGGTATATGAATGTAATGGAAAACTATTGTGAAAAAAGATACGATCAAGAGGCAGATTTCAAAAAAACCTGGAAAGCCTTGTCTGAACTGATGCAAAGCGAAATGAGCAGATCCAGAAAAACGTTGTATGCAGTATCAGCAACACTGTGTGATGATCAACAATGAATGACTCAGCTGTTCCATAAAAACAATGATCTAAGATAAGCACAAAGGACTCACAAAGGAAAATGCTGACCACATCCAGATAAAGAACTGATGGACTCTGAAAGCAGATGGAAGAATATTTTTTCACTTATTTTATTCTTTTTTTATCTTTTTTCTTTTGATCTGTTTCTTCTTTCACAGCTGTGATTAGTATGGAAATATTTTACATGATAGCCCACGTATAACCTATATCAAATTGCCTACCATTTTCAAAAGGAGGAAGGGAGAAAAATTTGGAACTCAAAATCTTGTAAAAATGAATGCTAAAAATTGTCTTGACATGTAATTTGAAAAGAATAAAGTATTATTTTTTTCAAAATGATCCTATGATATTTGATACAAAGATTCCTCCCCAATCTACCATTACCCATCTTATTCTAGTTAAATTGATTTCCTTTGCACAAAATCCTCTCAATTTCGTGTTTCAGAAATACCTATTTAATCTGTCCCTTGTTTGCTCAAGAAATTTATCCCCAGTCATAGCTGTGAAAAGTATCTGATCTAGTTCTCTTACCATTTTTATGGCATTTAATATCCATGTCTTATATCATTTTTGAGTACATCATGGTATCTTTTCCCATCATTTTCATTTAAAAAAACATAAGGTGGATGTCATCAAACATCATTGTTCTTAATTGCCCCATCCATACCCATAAAGCAGAGCTTTTCTCCATCAGAGGGAGAAGAGAGAACATTCCTCCAAAAGAGCAAGAGGACAGTGGAATTTGTTGCTTATTTTAAGTCTTTTCCCTAGTCAGAAGATGAACTTTCCTGCCTTATAGCCAAGGTAGGTTAGAAAAAGGACTAGGAGAGGGAAGAAAAGAAAAAAGAAAAAGTACTATGTTATAATAAAATTTAAGCCACGAAAATACTTGCAGAAAATAATCATGCAAGGGAAGATAGATTTCCACAAGTCACAAAATTACACCTTTTCCTGCAATTTTGTCATTGAGCCCTGAACATTAAGTCATTTATAGTATGTTTCTCTAGTCAAGCATTAAATCCAGCTTGTGAAGGCAAATACTGAAAATGCCTGAATAAATATGCATAGATTTTAAAATAGGATCTGATACTCAAAGTGAGTCTAAAAAGAATGGGCATGTATCTTGTTTTGATGAGTAAATTATGTGGGACCACTTCTAACTCAGAAGACTCAACCCTCTCCTTCCAGGAACTTATGCCCTAGGACGCCATTTTTCCTGACTGGTGATTATTTCTGTCACCCACTATATCTAGGCTCAGACTTAAGCCAAGCTTCATTGTCTTCAGCCAAAGTTCATGCTATACTCTTCCCTCCCACCCCTTTCCAGTTCTGAAACCACAATCAAATCATTTCTGCCATTGTGCTACTCTCTGCATCTCTCCGTCTCTCTATCTCTGTCTCTGTGCTGCATGTGTGTGTGTGTGTGTGTGTGTGTGTGTGTGTGTGTGTGTGTGTGTGTGTGGTCTCCCTCTGTTAAGCTATAACTTCCTTGAGGAACTATCTTTGCTTCTGTATTTGTATACCAAGGAGTTAGCACAATGTTAGGGACATAGTAAGTGTTTTAAATGTTTTTTTCATTCATTCGCAATAGCCTGTTACAGTAATGAGCTTGATTAGAGCCTGGGAGGCAATATAATGGCACCTAACATCCACTCAGTTCCCTCATCTTCAACTCTCAGGAGTTTTTAGTCAAAAAGCTATGACTTGAGTCACAATTGCTCCAAGCCCCCAGTTAGTAAAATTCCAAACATTTAGGCAGAGGTTGGGCTGTCTGCCTTAACTTTAGATTTTTAACTAATTCTAGTTAATCTTTTTCCTCTTTGTGCCTAAGACAAAATTCAGTTCAATGGAAATATTGAGTAATAAATATCAGGTTGTAGTATACAGTGTCTGTGGGTAAACAGACACAAGGAAGGTAAGTTGGAAGAAAAAGTCCTTTTCTCAGGACTTCCCCCAACCTTGTTCTTCTGCTCCAAAATGCCAGTAGAGCGGGTAATCCTCCTCAGTATCTCCCTTTACTGATACAGCTCAGCCTGACCTTTTTTTTTTCAGCAACATGCTGGAGTATCAGTATTGCTCCAGTCTCTCCACCTCTAGACCCTCATAATTTCTGTCTTTGTCTCTGAGATAGCTCCTTCCTTTTATATTAATCCATTTCTTTCATCTATATTACCTCATGACCAAGTCCTTCACATAATTCAAGGAAATGTAGAGACCCTGTTCATACTTAGTTTAGGATAATCAATTGAATTGAATTAGTCAATTCAATTAACAAGTATCCTTACCCAATAAAGTGTTTACTTTTAAGTTCGTACAATAATCAATGGAGCCCCACACTTACACATTTATAAATGGTTTTCAGCAAATTTGAATGTAGAGGAAATGTCTATAAAATGAATCCTATTTTCCCATTGACTACCATTATAAAATAGAGATACATTCCATTGGAGGGGAAAGGATAGGAGGATAAAGACAGGCTGGGGTATTCCCAAGGCTCAGTTGAAAACTTTTGGCCAGGTCTAAATTCTGACAGTCTGTAGTTTAAAAAAAAAAAAAGTAGCTGCTGGGAGTCAAATTTCATTTAGTTGTTTACAATATCTAATAGACCTGTATTGTACTATCACCATTCATCAATAAGCATCACCATCTAACCCAAACAATCTACTCTATCTTCACAATTCGTGCAGACTTGAAAAAAAAATTGTTTCTTTCTTTTTTTTTAAACAAAAGCTTTATTAACTTCTGGTTTACATCATTCATTTCCACCAGATTTTGAGTTACAATTTTTTCCCTACCCACCACCCCAGAATAGCAGCCCCACTAGATATCACCTCATTCAATTTGCTCTCTCCCATATCTTCTCCCATATCATCTTCGACTTTGCCATTAGGGCAAGGTGAATCTCTGAGCCCCAATGCCTGGACATCTTATCTCCCAATTACATGCAAAATAGTATTAATAATAGTATTTATATACATTTGAAACATTTAATTTTAAGACTTTGAATTTCAGATCCATTCCTTTCCTCCCTTGTCACCCACTCCCTCTGGGAAGATAAGCAATTAAGTATGTGTTGTACATGTATAGCTATGCAAAACATTACCATAGTAGATATATTGTAAAAGGCTGCTTATAATTCCCTCCCACCCATCCAACCCCCAACCTGGTCCATTCCCTACTTTGATCCTGTCCCTCTTCAATAGTGGGTACTTCCAACCTTCCCTCCCCCTAGAATGCCCTCCCCTCCATCACCCCACCTCTCATGCCCCTTCCCCCTACTCTGCTGCAGGGTGAGATATCCCATTTAGTATATATGTCATTCTCTCCTTGAGCCAAATTCAATGAGAATATGGTTTTGCCTTTTTGCTTTCCTATTCTTCCCCCCCCCCCGCAGCCACTTCCCCTTGCTTCTTCTACATGCGATAGTTTATCCTACCCTGTCTCTCCCCATCTCCTCTTGCCACTTTCCTCTCTCACCTCATAATTTCACCCCTTAAGTATCATCCCTTCCCACCAAATTCAACCTATGCCCTCTATCCATGTATAACTGTAAACATATATACACACATTCACATATGTATTCATATGCCCATATACCCTTCTTCCATTATTTTCATACTGAGGAAGGTTTCATCACAGTTACTGTTTTTCCATGTAGGAATGTAAATAGGTCAACTTTGATAAGTTCCTTTTGATTTCTTTTCCCTGATTACCTTCTCAGGCATCTCTTGCTTCTTGTGTCTGGATGTCAAATTTTCTATTCAACTCTGGTTTTTTCCTCAAGAATGCTTGAAAGCCCTCTATTCCACTGAATGACCATATTTTCCCCTGAAACAAGATACTCAGTTTTGCTGGGTAGGTGACCCTTGGGTTCATTCCCAGCTCTTTTGCCCTCTGGAATATCATATTCCATGCCCTTCGATCCCTCAGTGTAGAAGCTGCCAGGTCCTGGGCTATTCTGATTGTGTTTCCACAATATTGAAATTGTCTCTTCCTGGCTGCTTGTAGTATTTTCTCCTTGATCTGGGAATTCTGGAACCTGGCTATAATATTCCTGGGAGTTTTATTTTTGGGATCTTTTTCAGGAGGTGATCTGTGGATTCTTTCAACCTCTATTTTGCCCTCTGGGTCTAAAACATCAGGGCAATTTTCCTTGAGAATTTCTTAATGGATGATTTCTAGGTTCTTTCTTTGCTCATGGCTTTCAGGTAGTCCAATAATTTTTAAATTATCTCTCCTGGATCTATTTTCCAGGTCAGTGGTTTTTCCCATGAGATATTTCACATTGCCTTCTATTCTTTCAGTTGCTTGGATCTATTTAACAGCATCTTGATTTCTCATAAAGTCACTAGCTTCCATTTGCTCCAGTCTAATTCTGAAGGAATGATTCTCCTCATTTGAGATTCTTTTGAGATTCTTTTTCCATCTGGCAAATTCAGCTTTTTAAGGCATTCTTCTCCTCATTGCCTTTCTGAGCCACTTTTGCCCTTTGAGTTAGTCTATTTTTAAGGTGTTATTTTCCTCAGTCAGGCTGTTGACTGTCATTTCATACTTTTCTTGCATCTTTCTCATTTCTCTTCCCAATTTTCCCCCACTTCTCTTATCTGCTTCTTAAGGTCCTCTATGGCCTGTAGCCAGATTGTTTTTTTCATTTCGGGCTTTTGGTACAGGAGTTCTGACCTCACAGTCCTACTCCTGTTCCATGCTTTGATCCTCTTTGCCCCCAAAATAGGAGTCTAAAGTTGCATTTTTCTGTTTATTTTTTCCTTTGCCTAGGCATATTGCCACTTAATTATTTGATTTTGGGTCTTGTTGCCACAGTAGGACTCTGCCACCAGACAGGAGAGCTTCCGTCCCGAACATTGGGGTCTTCACAACTTCCGGAGGTTGGGTGGTCTCTGTAAAGCCTCCACCCACTCTGGCAAATTGGATACCCACCCCAGACCTCCCCCCAAGACCACAATCCAGATCCAAGCAGGTTAAAGCAAGAGCAATTAACCCCCAGACTGATTGCTGGATCTCTCTACAATTCACAGACCAGGAGCTGGAGCTGCCACTGATGCTGCAAAATGGTGACTGTGCTGCGTTTCCTCAGCAGCTTTTCACCCCCAAGTGAGGAAGCCAACTCGTTCCCAAAATACTGGTCCCAAAGTCCATAGGGCACTAACCTCTCACTTTGTCCTAGGCATACCTGTGCTGATAATTCTGGAATCGCCACAGCTGCTGGTGTTCTGGGGTCCCTCCAGCCAGCTGCTGGCCTGGCCACTCTGGGGTTAAAACCTCAGCTCACACGGGCCTGGGCTCAGCTCCCAGAGTGCTGCGCTGTAGGTTTCCAGCGTGCTGTGCTGTTCACTCTCAGAGCGCTGCACTGGCTGCTCCCTGCAGGGTTGCTGGGCTGTCCTCAGCAGGAGGTTAGCTTCTCTGTGTCGTTCTGTGGGTACTGGGGCTCCAGAAGTTGTTCAGATTCCCCTTTTACATTGTTTGGAAGTGGTGTGGGGCAGAGCACCTTGGAAGTACTGTTTCTACTCTGCCATCTTGGCTCCACCCCAATTGTTTCTTTCTTAATTGAGCTATGACTGATATTCTGTGTATTATGATCATTTTAATCAAGAAACACTTGTCCTCCATATAACAATGGAACACGTTGTCTGATCCATTGCCCTGGCTTCACTAAACACTCTTGGACAAGTTACTGAACCTTTCTGGGCCATGGTTTCCTCATCTATTAAATAAGGGAGTTAGACTAGATGGCCTTACCTCTAAAGTCCATTCCAAATCTAAAGGTATAACCCTATAATCCTTTGATCTTTCTGATGCCAAACCAATACATTTGCCATTATACCTCATGCCATTTAAGTTAGCAGATTATTCCAACAAGAAGGTTGAGAGTTAAGAAATGGACTAGTCAACACAGAACTCTGCAGATTGAATAGTTTGTATGTATTTGCAGAAGGAAGTGACAGAAGACAGGACTAACACCTAAATTATGGAACTACAATAACTTGAAATCCACTTAAACAAAAAAGTTCTAAAAACTTCTTCTAGATGGACCAGAGGATAGAGCAATAGCCTTGGAATCAGGAAGACCTGAGTTTGAATACTATCTCACACAGCTACCTATCTGTAGGGAGGTAGTATCTTTTCAGAGCTGACTCTGAGCAAATCATTTTACCTCTCTCAGCCTCAGTTTCCCCATTTCTAAAAAGAGAGGCTAGAGTCCATGACCTTTAAAATTTCCTTCTAGCTTGAATTCTATGCCCTACCATCTTCAAAAATGTATTTATTTTAAATAATTGTCAGATCATTTTATGGAAATCACATGATGGTCTCTACATTGGCCAGCCAATAATTTCCTTCCCTTCCTAATTGAAACAATTAGCTCTGCTCCTGCTGCTGGAAGGGACTATTGGAGTTTCTAGCTTGTTACTCTATTATCACAGTGGTACGTGTAGGCGACTGAACAAACTTTATCTTTTCAAAAATCCTTGAGAAAGGCACAATGGTAGTATGTGAGGAGGAGGGAGGGGAAGGGCAGTACAAATTACCAATAGCAAACAGTAATGGTAATGTAAGTAGCTTAGTAATGCTGGCTCATATACAAGCTGCAAAGGTACCATTGATGGGGAAAAACATCCATCCAATGGAGAGACCAGTTCCTCAGTAGCAGAGAAGCAAATGAGAAAGAAAATATTTCAAGAAACCTAATTCCTTGTTTACAGGAAACTTCCTTATTAAGAAAACAGCAGTCAAACGAAATTTAGAGAAACTCCAGAGCTGAATAAAATTTCTGGGAGTCAGAAACCACATTTACCTTTCTCTCAAATTATGAACCGATTGAGAGGGCCTAGAAATTAAAAATGCAAATATGCCCCTTGTCTGTTACTGGTTTGCTCCTGCTTTCTGCAAAGCCCAAAGAAAGAAACCATAACAGATGTGCATATGTGTGAGTGCTTCTGCACATTGCATCAGCCACAATTATTGTTTGAAGATTAACGAGTGAAGATGAGCTGGTCTTGCTGACGCTTTCCTAGGTCCTATTTGGTTTCTCCCACTGGAATTCTAAATGGGCTAGGTGACAGCAAACATCTCCTTCTGCTGAAATTCTCTCAAATGGGCAAAAGAACCTCTCTTTGAATTTGGATATATTGATTTCCTATGTAATTCTAATTTCGCTGGGAATCAAAACCATCCACAGTCAACAGAAAGCGGAACAGAGTTTTGCTGATACTCTGTGGTGCCAGGAACAGGAGCTGTTATTTCATGTTTGAAGAATTTTATATCCCTGTGATAGCTTGTACGCCATCTGAATCTGATTAAAGTACTTGTGGCCAACAGGGGACCCGAGCAGACTTTTAAACAGACGGTGGGAATACTAACAATACAATGGCCTTCTCGTCATAGCGAAACTCAAAAACAGGGACAGCAAGGGGACAGACGACTGAGGCAAATCATCCTAATATGAATTAGCAAACAATTAAGTCTACTCTTTGGCCCCCAAACGTAGGGCCTCTTAATTGTAAGACATTTTCTATTCTCTGTTTTGCTTCTGACCAGGCCTACTTAACTTCCAATCAATCTTCATGGGCCTTCTTCCTGTACCAATTTCCAGCTGCTAGCCCAGCTCAGTTCACCTCAATTTGATGATTCAATTCAATAAACATTTATTAAGCACTTTCTATGGGCCAGACACTGTGCTAAGTACTAGAAATACAAAAAAAGGCAAAAGATAGTGTCTGCCCTCAAGGAGCTTACTGTCTGTGTGATCCTGGGTGATCCAGTGGGCCTCCATCAAGGAGAGGAAAAAGTGAGAAAGTTCAACACTGATTATATAGCATAGGGATAGGGATGGGACGGACTTGTGATCTCCTTGGTATAGGGAATGCCCAGCTGAGAGAATTCCTTTACTAAGGCAAGTTGGTGACTTTTCTACAACTTACAGTCTTGAAGAGTTTCCTAGAACTTTGAGAGGTTCAATGGTTTACCCAGGATCACACAGACAATAAGCATCAGAAATGGTCTTTGGGCCCATGTCTTCCTGACTTTACGACCAAGAGCACAGCATAGTGCTTCTTTCTGGACATAGGATGGCAGGCTATTGCCTGAGCTTAGTGTTGTATATTCATATTCAAGACTGGGGGAAAAAAGGAATCTTTTTATTGGAATGTTTTCCCCACATCTTTAGGAAGGGAGCAAAAGAAAATGTGATTTTCATTTATTCAGGTAGATGCACCCTGAAGTGCAGGGAAAAAATATAAGACGGTGGAGCTTAGGTCAGCTTCTCTGTTTATTCTGATCTGGAGACCTTTACTTTCAGCACCATTTTTTCAAGCAGGTATTAAGCTCCCTTGGTGGGGGGGGGGGGGAGCAAATCACCTTTCAAAGCACATTGCATAAGGAAAGTGAAAGAAAGTGTAGGAAGTGAAAGTTCCTTAAGCATCCCCAGGGGGTTGAATTCCATATTCTTCTCCAAGAGTGGTACTCTACATGCCATCAGAGTAATTATCCTCTACATCTAGGTGAGGTATCAACAAGGAAATCAGATAGCCAACATGTCCTATCATGCTGTGATGGCCCTGTTTCCTGTCACCTGGCCTTCAAGACAAAACTAGTTTTAACAAAGAACCACATGGTATGATGAAAAGAGGACAGATTTGGAATCATGGCAGGCAGGGAGTGGAGGGAGTTAAAGGAAGGCCCTCAAACCCAAAATCTCAAGAAGTTTCACAACTCCATTGGCCTTGAGTGTCCTTTTTTCCCTTGGGATAACCCCACCAGAGGCGAATGTGATAGAAACAGAAGCCATAGGAATCTGCCCCACCTATAATGCTCTGTGATACCTTGATCACTTTCTTATTTAAGCCCTGCCCTTCCTAAAAGCCCACCCTTCCATCAATAAATCAAAAAAGCATTGATTTATTAAGCTCTTATTATATTCCAAACACTCTGCCAAGTACTGAGGATAAAAATGACAAAGCATAAATAGCCTCTGCCCTCAAGAGGCTTACACTCTAATGAGGTAAAGAGCATAAATAAGGATACACAAGTTACAGAGGAAATGGAAGGTAACCTTAGAGGAAGGCACTTGTGTCTGGGGGCCCAGCAAAGATCTCTGAGTCTTTAAAAAAGCTACAGATGCCAAGTCAGAATAGAGGAGGGCACAGAGGACCCTACCAAAAGGCACAGAGATAAGAGATGAAACATCTTGGGTGAGGAGAGCGGGGAGGCCAATGGAGCTAGAATATGGCCAAACTTTAGAGAGTGTGGAAGACAGGAACGTGTATGAAGAAGGGAAAGATAGTTTGCAGCCAGGCTGTGAAAGGCTTCGAATGCCAAATAGAAAAGTTCATTTTTGAGCCTACAGGCAATAGGGAATCACTGGCGTTTACTGAATGGGGGAAGGGAAAGAAGATGTGGTTAGACTTATGCCAATGGATCTAGTAGATAGACAGCTAGACCTGGGATGAAGAAGACCTGAGTTCAAATCCTGTCTCTGATCCTTCACTAGCTGTGAGACACTAAGAAAATTGCTTAACTTCCCTGAATCTATTTCTTCCTTTGAAAAATGTAGGCAACAATAACATATAATGTAACTACATAGTTAAGTATAGGTAACAATAACATATAACATATAATTGACTGGTTATGAAGAGTCAAACAGATAATATGTTTACAGCACTGTAACAATCTCAAAACTATGCAAATGCATGTGATTCTAATTGTGAACCTCAAGACCAAACAGCACAAGACTGGCATATATTAGATAATTACCTATGTGGGGTGACTTAAGGAACAGTAAAAAGCCTATCTGCCCTGCAAATATTTCCCTTGTCGTCCTGCCAAGGTTCTTGAGACACCCGTCATTTAAAGGCACTCGTTGGGGTTAAGGAATTATCTCAAGTCTGGAATGCATTCCCACCTTTTGGAATTTCTAGCTTCCTTCAAAACTCAGGTCACACAGCCTACTCCTACACTGTCTTTCCTGATGTTCCCAGGCTTTCCCACTATTCATCCCCCCCCCAAAAAAAATACTTTATATCTACTTTGACTTATCTGTGTAAACATAGCATGCCCCCACTAGAATATAAGTTCCTTGAGCACAGGGACTGCTGTTTTTGTCTTTGTATCTTTATACTGAGGACAATGCTTTGTGAGCATTGCTGTTCCGTTGTTTCAGTCAGAGAGCCCAATTTCCTCATTTTTGTTGTTGTTCATTGGTTTTCCAGGTGTGTCTGACCCTTTATGACCCCCATCTGGGGTTTTCTTAGCAAAGATCCTGGAGGGGTTTGTCATTTCCTTCTCCAGCTCATCTTATAGATAAAGGAACTGAGGCAAACATGATTAAGTGACTTGCCCAGGGTCACACAGCTAGTAAGTGTCTGAGGCTGGATTTGAACTCAGGAAACTGAGTCTTCCTGACTCCAGACCTAGTGCTCTGTGCACTCTGGCACCACCTCGCTACCCTGGCTTGTGAGTAAGGAGGCACCTAATGTATGTTAATCTAGTTGAAGAATTGAATTAGAGGAAATGAATTAGCAGAGGAATTAAATGTCTGTCTCAGAGTTAGACACCCAGTAAGTGGCAGAATTCAGATTTGGACTTGAGTCCTCTGACTGCTAATACAAAAGACTGTTGACTTCACAATCTTCCCCATGGGGATAGAATCACCACACCACAGATCTGGTACTAGAAGCAATCTCAGAATCCATCTAGTGCAACCCTCTCATTTTACAGATGAAGAAACTGAGGCCCAGGGCCATTGAGCAGCTTGCCCAATGTCATGCCAAGAGTAGTCACCAAAGGCAGGATTTGAACACAGATCCTTCAATGTCCCTGAGAGCAAAGACATTTTTTTGGCCTTTCTTTTTATCCCCAGCACTTAGCACAATGCCTGGCACAAAGTAGATACTCCATAAATTATTTCTGACTTAACTTGGCTCCCTATAATCCTCCCTATTGGAATATAAGCTCCTTGACATTATTCTAACAATTTAGTGTTGTTTCATTCTTGTCTCCATTCATGTCTCCAACATCTAGCTCTGTGCCTTGAACACAGTAGGAGCTTAATGAATGTTTACTGATATACTGATTGATATAGTCAGCCTTCACAAATCCTTACAGTCAGTTTCATATTCCTTTGGTTTTTCCATGGCAGGCAGTGACTTTTGGGGGAAGTAAATTATTTCTTACTACCCCCAAAGCTTTCTAACCCCTAAAAAGTTGGAAAAGATTCAGCTTTGGATAATATTTCCAACAAAAGCAAAGTTCACCTGGAAATAGTTGGAAATACTCCACCCAAGCATAGACATACTGTGGTGTGTGTGTGTGTGTTTTGAGAATCTGTACACTCCGTGCCAATTGACAATGTTACCTTGTATTCCATTGCCAGGAATCCCAGGATGTACATGGGAAGAATGCCTTGGAGAAGTAAAGCTCTATTGTACTCAACACAATGAAAATGAAGCAACCGTTGGCCACATGGGGAGCTTTGCAAGCTCGCTGACCACCCACGGGATTATGAAATGTTCTTGGAAGAGAGAGGCTGTGTCACATACCTTTCAGGTTTGGCTCTTTGGATTCTATGCACAGATCCAATTTAACCTTGAATGAAAACCATTCTCAGAAAATGGCAAGTGGAAGCGGGCTCCCTGACTCCGGGCTGTGCCAGCAACAGAAGCAGTGATTGCTTCTCTAGAAAGAACTGTATATCCTCCCAGACTGGAAGTGTGGCAGCTGAACCTTGTTCACGGACTCAGGGCTGACAGGGAATGGAAGCATGGCTCCATGCAGAGGATTTGGAGGCTCATAACCAAATGACCCTTTGCCCTCTTCAACTTTACAGTAGGGCCATCTCTCCCAAAGGGATCCCTGGACCCCCAATGGACCCACTAAGCCATTTCATTCTGCTATTCAAGATGCTTTGCCTTGAGCAAAAGTTGCAGGATGTCTGGGTGTTGGGCTTGTCTGCTAGAACCCTGTCTTCTTCCATTAGCACCCAAATATAGCACAGCTCAAAGGAAGGTTTGGAGCATTCTGCTTCATGACTTCGGTCTTCTGGTTTCTGTCAAGATTCGACTCAAATCTCGACTTCTGCAGGAAGCCTTTCCGGGCTCCTACTAATACTCCACTGCTGTCTTCCTCTAAGATCACCTCCCATTTGTGTGTATATGTATACATTTACATATGTGTACATGTATATGCATGTATACACATATACATATGTGTACATGTATATGCATGTATACACATATACATGTGTGTACATGATAGATGAGACAGCCAGTGGCTCAGTGGATAGAGCTCTGGGCCTGGAGTCAGGAAGATCTGAGTTCAAATCCAGCTTCAGACACTTCCTGGCTATGTCACCCAGGGAAAGTCACTTAACCTCTGATTGCCTGACAAAATGGATCCACTGGAGAAGGAAATGGCAAACCACTCCAGTATCTTTGTCACAAAAACTCCAAAAGATGGGGTCATGAAGGGTCGCATACAACTGAACAACAACAAAAAACACAATATATGTATGTATATTATAGATACATAAACATAAATATATGTGTGTGTGTGTGTGTGTGTGTGTGTGTGTGTGTGTGTGTGTGTGTGTGCTGCTAGATGGCTCAGGGAACACAGTACTGGACCTGGAGTCAGGAGGACCTGAATCCACATGTGGCCTCAGACACTTCCCAGCTGCATGACCCTGGGCAAGTAACATAACTTCTGTTTGCCTTAGTCCACTGGAGAAGGAAAGGGCAAACCACTCCAGTATCTTTGCCGAGAAAACCCCTGGACAACACGGTCCACAGGGTCACAAAGAGTTCTACCAACTGAAGGATTGAACCACAGTATGTATACACATATACACATTTATATATATAAAATGTATGTATATGTATATAGATAAATATCTATATATACATATACCTATATATACATTTATACATAAAGACACACATATATACACACATAAATATATATCACATGTTCATTTTTTGGAGTGTTCTTCCCCACTGGAAGGTGAGCTCCCAGAGACTACACTTTTGCCTTTGTATCCCTGGCACTTAATACAGTCCCCAGAACATAGTAAACACTTAAGAAATGCTTGTTGACTGGTTGACTGTTATTTGTATGGGTTCCTATTGATTCAAGGGTAAGAACAGACCTTAGACCTTGTCTAGGCTAATCACCTTGTACTAGAGATTAGGAAACTAAGGCCCAGCCCAGGCCCCACCTCCTGTGCCAAGTCTTCTCTGGTCTCAAACCCTCCAGCTGTCACCCCAGGCTGCCTGTGCTCCCCTCCCCACCTCATCCGGGCTTTCAGTCAGGAACATCTGAGATCAAATATAGCCTCACTTCCTAGCTGTGACCCTGAACAAGACACAGCCACCATCTGCCTCAATTTCCTCTACTGTAAAATGCGGATAATGATGACCCCCATTTCCCAGAGTTGTTGTGATGATCAACTGATAGAATATTTATGAAGCACTTTGCACAGTGCCTGCCACACAGTAGGCACTTAATAAATGCATGTTCCCTCCTTCTTTGCATTCACGCTCGGATTTGGATCAGATGTTCCCCCTCTCCCCCAGCTCTAAATCTGTGATGCTATGATCCCACAGTCCTTTGTCTCTATCCCTCACTATCTTGGTCTATATGTAGATTGTATCACTTGGAGAATGCAAGTCCCTTCAGAGCAGGGATACTTTTATGTTTGTGAATCCCTTCCCAACCCCATCTCCCATGCTTAGCATAGCATCTTATATGCAGTAGGTGTTTAATAATAGCACAAACACAGTGCCTGGTACATAGTCAGTACTTAATAAATGTTTATTAACTATTTAATAAATTTTTTGAATTGAGGGCAGTTATGTGGCCTGGTGGATAGAGCACTGGGCTTGAAATAAGGAAGACTCATCTTCATGAGTTCAAATCTGGCCACAGACACAGTAATCTGTGTGACCATGGGCAAGTCCCTTAACTCTGTTTGTCTCAGTTTCCTCATCTGTAAAATGAGCTGGAGAAGGAAATGACAAAACCACTCCAGTATCTTTGCCAAGAAAACCCCAAATGGGGTCACAGAGAGTCAGATCCGCCTGAACAACTTCTCAAATTGAATGACTTCTTAGAATCATAGTTAGTGGCAGAGCTGAGAGTGGGACCCAGGTCTCCTACCTCCCAGTCCTGTGTATCTTGCATATTCCATTGTACCCCAGCACTTTCTAGAACTCCTATAAAAAGGAAAAGCCGTTGATTCCTCCCTGACCCCCTTGGGCTTGATGGGTAGTGTGCACTGCATCACTTACTAATTCTGTGTTATTTGAAAAACTCATAGCAGAATGAGAGATTATAAGCTTGGAAGTAGCCCGGAGTTCATCCAAGAAAGCCTGTAATTAAGGCATCCTTTAAAAGGCACTTTTCCTAATCTTTATGTTTAGAAAAACAAATACCAAGATGAAAGGGATTCCAGACTTCCTTGATGGCACATGCTTACATAAAGCAACTCATAGTAATTTCCTCTTTTCTATATTCAGTAGATAATAGGTTATAAGACCATAGCATTTAGAGCAAGAAGGGACCTTGGAGATGTCTAGAATGACAGTGCCAGATATACAATAGGAGCTTAATAAATGCTTTCTGATTGATTGATTGAACTCCCCCCACATTGCACCTCCACCAATCACCAATTTCTGCAGGGAAACTTTATATCAAGCTCTGAATCAGCAAATTCTTACTAGATTCTTGCTATGTGCTAAGTGCTAGGGATTTAATTAGCTAGTTAACAATTAATTTATTAAGTACCACTGTGTACCAAGTGCTGTCCAAGGTGTCAGGAGATACAAAAAAAAAAAGGATCACTCCCCTCAAGGAGTTAACAGCCTATGGGGTGAGCAAAGTGTGACACTTATATATACATATTTTTGTAAATATGAAATACTGAGTCTTAATGTTGCTTTGGGCTATAAAGAACTTTTAACTTCATTGTTGCTAAATATTAAAAATTATTAAAACTTTAAATTGCACTAAGACTTTTGGGACATCTTGTATGTATACAAAGTAAATGCAATGTAATTTTAACCAGAGAGGAGAAGGTCCAAATATAGGCTTCTTCTCTCCTGCCTCCTTAAACTAGATCTCTTCAAAAGGGAAAACACTGTGTTATTCACTGAAAGATAATTACACAAAATCCCCTTGAGACTTCAAGCATCCATGACTCTGTTGGCATGGGCACTTTTCCTCCAAGGCATTTCAAACCCTCTGCACCTTAGCAGATGGTCTTCATTAGTTGATGTATCTAAAAAAATTAATCGCTCTGCACCCATCCTTCTCTGCCCTGAATTAGGTTGGCCTACAGAAGGCATTGCCAGACTTGCCCTTAAAGCCTTTCCAACTGGGTGAGACATACCAAAACATGTGTTTCACTAGAGTAGCCTTCAAGAATATAGTCCAAACATTGGGAAACATCTCAGCAAACTATTAATGGAGGCACATCAAATCATCATATCAAGACTATATGTTTCCTAGAAAATTGTTATTTTTAAGATCTATGCGTAAAGGGAGCGGCTGGGTGTTGCAGTGAATAGAGCACCAGCCCTGAAGTCAGGAGGACCTGAGTTCAAATCCAGCCTCAGAAACTTAACACAAAACTTGCCGTATGACCTTGGGCAAGTCACTTAACCCCAACTGTTCTGCCCTGCCCCCTCCAAAAAGCCAAAATATATACATATATATATATATATATATATATATATATGTATGTATATGTAAAAAAAACTTTTATCAAAGTACATAGTCTTAACATATATTTTATTTTATTTTATTTGGTTTTTGGAGGGCAATTGGGGTTAAGTAACTTGCCCAAGGTCACACAGATAGGTTTTTGTTTGTGTGTGCGTTAAGTGTCTGAGGCCGGATCCGAACTCAGGTCCTTCTGACTCCAGGGCCGACACTCTACTCACTGCGCCACCTAGCCGCCCCTTAACATATATTTTAAAACAAAAAAAACTAGCTTATTGCAAGGAAGGTCCTCATTGGAGAGGTAGCTATAGAAAGATTTTTTTGACACATCAATTAACATATGTGTGTATATACATAGATACATATTTTGCATACATGCAGATATGAAATGTAGGCATGCAAGGGTATACATATATTTGTATGTTTTAAAGTTTTCATAGTAAATGTATATAGTGTGTGTACATATACATATATATATAAACTTTCATAGTAAGTATATGGTTTGCTTATATGAATATAAAAAAAAACTCTCAGTAAATATATGTGTGTTTGTGTGCATAAGACACTTTTCCATTTTTTTCCCTATGTGGAATGCTAGGTTGGTATCTTCTAATGGTTATGAAAGAGAGAGAGAGAGAGAGAGAGAGAGAGAGAGAGAGAGATGTGTATATGGATGTACACATATATACAGATATGCATATATATGTATATAGAGACTCTATACAAGAACATGGACAAGAAGAGAACAGGATTGTAAGGCAAAGATAGGGCAGGAATGGGCATCTATGGAGAGAAAATTCATATCAACAAGAATCATTAAACTAAGTATAAGTAATTAAAAGATAATTTTATCTAATGATTACTCACATGAATATAGCACTTTATAGTTCTCATAGTGCTTTTCATAATATTAAAGAGTTGCCTGGGTCCCTAAGAAAGTAGGTAATTCACCAAAGGCCATTAGTTAGTCATTAGTTACAGCAATTATAACTTGGACACAGTTCTTCCTGGCTATTCACTCTAATGGTGTCTCTCAAGATAGGCACTACCTATATCATCATCCCCATTTTGCAGATGAGGAAACTAAAGCCCAGAAAAATTAAATGAATTGTCCACATTTGTGTCATTAGTAATGTCAGAGGCAGGATTTGAACTCAGTTTATAATGACTTCAAGTACTCCACTGTATCCACTACAGACAACACCCTTAACTTTTGTGTTTTGTAACAAAACTATGTTCTCCTTGGGGGGAAAATATTTCTCCAGCCAAGACTCTGTCATCTGAAAAGTCATTTTGAGATTCTGAAATATATGTCTGTAATACCAAGCAAAGGCAACTTCCAAGGTTCAGAATACTAGCATAGTAACTCTCCATTTTATTCAGTGACAAATTAAGGCAAAACATTCACAGAACAGAGAAAATCAAAATACAGCATTCACCAAGTGTGATTCAATAATTTCCAAGTACTACTCCACCCCTGGGCAGTACATTCATTTAGTCAATCACAAAGTCTCTCTTCTCACATGGAGATTAAGATTAGTTTCCAATCATAAACAAAGTATATTCATTTGGTCAATCACAGAGCACAAAAAAAGTCAAGTTTCCCACTCCTGGATCACAACAAAGTTACAATTATCATCAGTTAACACCAAGCACCTTCTCAAAAGGGGCAGTGGAGGGCACAAAGGGCATCTACCCCTAAGCCACAGCAAGGTTAAGATATCATCACAGCATTTAATACCCAAAGAGAGGTCTTTCCTTCATCTTGACCTGAGGCAAGTTCTCAGCAATCCCTGTTCCTGGGGAGACAAAGCTTAACAAAGCCACAATATACATTGCCAGTGTCCTCATCAATTCACTCTCTGCCTGCAGAACAGTCTCAGGACCCCTGAAAATATCAGCAAGACCCTCTTCCAGGATTTCTGTAAACATACAACAAGAAAATCTTTCTTCAGGGCTTCTGAACCAACAGCAAGGTTCCAGGACCTCTGCAACAACAGCACTGTCCTTCATCAGCAGAGGAATCTGGCAAAATGACATCAAAACAGACAGACAAAATACCAGCATCACAACCACTTCTCCTCAGTCCTTAGCAGCTCCTGGTGGCAGCTCTCAAAAGCCCTGGGCAGCTGGCCAACTGGCCCTCAGCAACCTCTCTGTCTCTCTCTGTCTCTGTCTCTCTCTGTCTCTGTCTCTCTTTCTCTCTCTCTGTCTCTGTCTCTCTCTCTGTCTCTGTCTCTCTCTCTCTGTCTCTCTCTCTCTGTCTCTCTCTGTCTCTGTCTCTCTCTGTCTCTCTCTGTCTCTGTCTCTGTCTCTCTCTCTCTCTCTGTCTCTGTCTCTGTCTCTGTCTCTCTCTGTCTCTGTCTCTCTGTCTCTCTCTGTCTCTCTGTCTCTCTCTGTCTCTGTCTCTCTCTCTGTCTCTCTCTGTCTCTGTCTCTCTGTCTCTCTCTGTCTCTCTCTCTTTCTCTCTCTCTGTCTCTCTCTCTGTCTCTGTCTCTCTGTCTCTCTCTCTCTCTCTGTCTCTCTCTCTCTCTCTCTCTCTCTCTCTCTCTCTCTCTCTCTCTCTCCCTGCCTCCACAATGCTACTCTCAAAAGTTCTTCTGCCTCTCTCTGCTCGGGCCTTCTCTAAATCCACAGCACTAGCTCCTCCCACTTCAGTCTTCTCTTTTCACCGTCAATAAGTCCATCCCACAAGTGGGATTCACAAGCTCTGGGTTTCAACACTCAACCCGAAAACCCAGCCAATACAGGGGGATCTTTAAATTCCATTACTATTACAATGTCAATATTTAACAGCTCATACAACTGTACTATGCCATGTAATCCACTCATAATGCTCAGCCCAGCAAAATTCAGATGATCATAGACATGTGATAGCCAATAGAAAGATTGTGTCAAAGGGAATACTGAAGGTATTCATGTAGACTTTCAGGACCTCACTGGAAGTAACTGTAAGCACTATACTTGGTAAAGAATGTACTTCTGATAATGTAATAGAAGTGCTTGGATTATGACCAAAAGTCTCTCCAGCTATGTAAAGTCACTTTACTAATACTTTACTTTTAGCAACAAGATACATGATAAGGAAATGGAGACAAAACATTTCCAATTAGTTGCTTCCTCCCCATCCCTTACCCTGACTTTTTAACCTCCTGGTAAAAATCTAAGGGTGGTCTCTGAACCCAGGCATCAATGATCAAGTACTGTTATTGATCATTTAGTTTCAAAACCTCCCAGCCCTCAGTTTCTCTTCCATTCTTAAAATGTTTACTGAGGAAGGTTGGTTCCAGGAATATCTGGGTTTAAGAAAGCTCTTAGACAATTTTTTAAATATTTGAGTTTCAACTAAACTTTGTTCAGACTTAACGCTATGATTTCCCCTCCTTAGTGCCTGTTATTTAAGGATGCCTGGTAAGAACCACACTTTACTTAATGGAATGGCAGTCTCCATAATGTAAATAATAATGAGGGTTGGCTGAAAGTCATTGCCTCCAGTACTACCAATGGTTGGTTGTATTGTTGTTGTTGTTGTTGTTAAAGCAATGGCTTACAATTTAGATTTGCCAAAGCCAAAAATCCAGAGGTCCCAATTTTCAAGGAATTTTTAGCAAGAGCTAGACAAGAAGCCGTGAATTGTGGAATCTTAGAGTGGGGGCTAGAAACACTGTCTTTAGCCCAATTCCCTCATTCATAGAATGAAAAAACAGGCATGGAAACTGAAAGGTTGATGATAAGTGCCTTAACTAAGATTGCCCAGCTAGGGAGGGACAAAATAGGGCCAGTAAATAAGGCAAGACAGTCCAGCCTTCAGCTTTTAGCTGAATAGTCAGCCTTCAGTGCAGCCTCCAACCCAAGGATTGAAGAGGCTTTGGAACCACCATAAAAACAAGCTTCTACCTCTACACACAGCTCTGGAAAATCTCTAATTAAGTATAAAATCTTTATGTACCATTAAGCATGACAATGTAGTATAGTGGAAGGTGTACTGACTATGAAGTCAGAGGATCTGGGCTCGAATTCCACCTTGGTATTTACTCCCTGTGTGACCTTGGGCAAGTCACTTACCCTCCTTGGATCCCAGTTTACTCATCCATAAAATGAAGGAGTTGGACTGGGTGACTTGTATTCAAGATGGTTTTATCTTAGAAGGATCACAAAGTTCCCAACGGCAAGATTATACTGAGGTCTGAAGATGTTCTTTGCTTTAATGTTTCAATGATGGTCTTGGAGTCAGGAAAACCCAAGTTCAAATCTTGACTTAGACACTTTTACTTAGCTCTGTGATCCTAGGCAAGTAATTTAACATCTCAGTTTCAGTTTCCTTACTTGTTAAATAGGAATGATAATAGCATCAATCTCTCAGGGTTGTTGGGAGGATAAGGTGAGAAAATATACGTAAAGTGCTTTGCAAACCTTAAAGCACTATAGAAATGCTATTATCATTTTTATTACTGTTATTATTATTATCTCTCATCAATACAATGACCAACCATGATTCTACAGGACCAACAGTGAAGCATCCTACTTACCTCTTGACAGACAGGTGATGAATTCAGAATAAAAAATGAAAAAGATTTGGACATGACCAATACCGGAATCTGTTTGTTTGACAAGGCATATTTCTTACAAGGATTTTTTTAATGAGGGAAGGAGAATGAAGGAGAGAATAAAAATAGATTTTTGTAAATTAAAAAAACAAAATTAGAAAAATCCTTAAAACAATCTATTCTCTCTCAAGGATGGTGGGATGTAGAGCTGGAAGGGACCTTAGAGATTCTCTGATTTAGGTCCCTCATTTTACAGATGAGGAACTTGAGATGCGCATTCATAAAATAAGTCCCTTACCCATCTTTACATAGCTAATAAGCAGTGGAGCCAGGACTCAAGGCTGGGTCTTTTGACTACACATTAATTGTCTTTATACCATCTGCCTTCCTAATTCAAGACATTTTTTTCCTGAAATAAGTGGCACAAATACATCCTCACTCCAGTTGGGGAAAGTAGCAGAAAGAGACCCCAAAGCTCTCTTAAAGCTTCTACTGGGAAGGGAACAAGATAAAATAAGAAAAGATATGTGAAGTGTTTGTAAACCATAAAGTACTATCTAAATGCTATTATTACCATTATTACTAGCATTATTTATTATTATAAGGTGTGGCTACTGGGGGAAGGTGTGGTTACTAGGAGAAGAAGGGAAACGCTACTAGATGGAGGCTACAAATTATTCTTGCCAACTTGGGTCTAAACTCAGTTGTTTCCATGTTTTTGAAATGCTGAAAGGGTTAAGTCCCCTCTAAATTTCAGGCCCTTGCACACAGCCCCAGTTGCCCTGCCCTGGAGTGGTTCTCTTCTTAACAAAGTGTTGAAAGACTCAGAGGAAAAAAAAAAAAAAACATTGGAAACCGAGTTGGATTCAACTATATTGCTGGAGTGAGCTTTGCCCAAGTACTCACTGGCCCTGAGGCATCAATATCCAGGGCTGTAATGAGGTGCCCTCTCTACATAGTCAATTTTCATTTTCATCTTTTCTTTTTTTCCTTAGTACATCATTTCCATAACTGCACTCTACAGATCCCTGGTGTTCCATGCAATATGAATAGGGGTTCTGTAAAAAGATGTTCATCTTAATGATATTTTTCCTCTAAAATTTCAATATGAAATTATGCATGCATTAAAAATCCTTATTATGGCCATGATTTTTTCTGTATTAAGATAGACTGAATTTTCTCTCTCCTCTCATTTCTCCAACATGCCTTTATCCTAAGGGTATTTCATATCCCTGGATTCCCCAGACCAACATTTTAGCCATTTTGCTACATTGGAAAGAGTACCAGTTTTGGAGACAAATGACAGGTTTAAACCTTGGCTCTGTCACTTACCACCTGTGTGATCCTTTGTGATTTCACCTCTCTAGCCCTCATTTTCCACATCCATAAAATTGGGGCATTGGACTAGATGATCTCTAATGATCCCTTTGGCTCTGAAGCTGTGATTCTATCATCCAACAATCTCCATATGCTTCAAGTTCCAAAGAATGTCAAAACCACAGTCTTAAAATCAAAGCAGAACTCATGATATTTTCACCCTAAACCAACCCCTTCCCTATTTCTGTCTCCCAAGAACTTCCCTATTTCCGTCATTGGTGCCACCATCTTTGCTTTCTCTCATGCTGACGACCTCAGTGTTATCCTCAATTCCTCGCTGCCCCTTACTCAAACCAGTTGACAAATCTTGACATTTACGCCCCCACAACATCCATCACATCAGTTCTCTTCTCTCTACTTCCTTGGCCACCACCACAGAGAGGTGATGAAGTCAGAATGCCAAAAGAAAAATATTTGAAATATATGAAATTATGGGATTTTGGAAAAATATGGAAAATTATGGAAAAAATGTCATCACTTCTCATCTGGACAGCCACAGTAGTCTCCTGATTGGTCTCCCTGCCTCAAGTCTCTCCCATTGCCACTCCATTCTCCCCACAGTTATCAATGGGCTTTTCCTAACATGGAAGTCTGACCATGTCACCCACTGTAGCAGCAAGCACCTCAGCATCCCCAGGATGGCTGCTAGCACAGGTTCCTAGATCTGCTTTTCTAAAGGAAAGCAACTCAAAATGGATTAACAATCTTGCTTTAATCAAACATATGTCATTTGCCTGGTTCAGGGAAAAAAGTCAGCACCCTGAACTTCAGAGAACACAAACAAGTTATAAGCAGACAGAGAAACAGATCAGCAGACAGGCTTCCGGCTGTCTGACCATTACATCCATGCCTAGTCAGTTGCCAGAGAGGGAAGCACCAACACCTGGGTTTTAAAAGCCAGGGGGCTCAATGACTGCCTAGTCTCATCTAGTCAAATCATACAATTCTTCTCAAAGTGAGCCCCAAAACAAAACCTCACATCAGGGTATATATAGCCTTTTCCTGGCTCAGAGAATGTCACAACACTCTTAACCCACTTCCTGATCACAAAGTAACAAGGTGTGGGAATTCCTGAAAACCAAGCCTCCCACCACAGGCTCCATTCGACAACATTTAGCCTCTTAGGCAGAGTATATTTTCAAATCAGGGAAGGTTCTCAGAGTCACTTAAGTCTATCAAAGGGCCAAGGGGCAGGGAAGATTTTCAGATTCCCATTCCCATAACACTCACCTACTCAATAAGCTTTAATTTCTATTTCTTCTAGAATGCATAATAAACTCCAATGTTTGGCAAAGCCCTTCATAAGCCAGTCTCTACCTAACATTCCAAAGTCATTCTGCATGACTTGCCTTCACTTGCTCTATGGTTCAGCCAAACTGAAATTCTTCCTGCTTGCCACACATGTCACTCCATCCCCCTTTGCTGTATCTTTACATTGGCTATCTCCTATGCCTCAAAGGTATTCTCTCTCCCTATCTCTTCCTCTTGGAAACTCTGGTTTTCTTCAAGACTCAGAGCAAATGCCACCTTCTACATTAGGCTTTTCCTTAATCTCATCAATCTCCTCAAAGTTTCCTTGCATTTATTTAGTATATATTCTGCATGTGTGTATTTATGTACCTATTATGGCCAATATATACATAGTAGGATTCCACTCCTCTAAGGTTAAGATTTTCACTTTTTCTTTGTACCCCTGAACCTAACACAGGACCAGCAAACATCAAGTATTTCATAAATGCTTATTGATTAATTGATCTATTTTGTTGATTAATGAAACCTGAGAATGTATAATTGGAAAGAACCAGAGAAATGATCTAGTTCAACCACCCCTCTCTATTTACAAATAAGGAAACAGCCACCCAGAGATATGACATGACTTCTATAGGGTCACATAGAAAATGGGTGATGAGGAAGAGGAAAGGACAATCTTTTAGGAAAGGTCTCTTCTATTGGCAGTCACTGGTAAAAATCTTAGCTCTCCAGCATAAATTTAATGAACTGAAAACTATATAAACACAGACTCCTAAATGGTAGCAGTATTTCTTGCTGTCAAGTTTTAGGTTACTTTAGTTCAAAGTCATCTATCTTCTGGGATATAAGAAATTGTTGCTAAGGAAGTTTTGGACTTTGAAAATCTTGGTTCCCAGGAGCATAAACAGCAAATTGAGTTTGATCAGTCAGTGAGAAAATGAATCTAGAGGAATAAGTTGTTCATCTGTCTCCCAAGAACTAGAAAAGTAATTTACGAAAGGCCACTCAGCTGTCCTAAAAAAAAGTCTATTCATCTCAGTGAAAGAGCAGCTGATTTCCCAAGAATCCCTTAGTTTCTCTCTAGGATGATATGTCATTTATTTATTTAGTAGCTACTTACAAAGGATATCTTAAGAAAGGCAAAAGAATATAGCAGATAGAGAGAGGCTCATCTTTGGAGACAGGAAACCCAGATTCAATTCTTGCCTTTGAGATATGTGACCTTGGTCAAAGAACTTCACCTATGACTGCCCTAGATCCCTAAGACTAGTAGTTGCTGGAAGGTGTTCTCACACTAGGACACCTACATACCCATGAGATCACAGTTCTGGACCAAAATAAAAGTCTGGATGAGAAATGATGAACATAACAGGGAAGACAGTTATGTACAATGATGCTAGACAGAAAAATTGGGGCCAGGTGGTGAAGGGATTTCTAAGCCAAGCAGGGGTTTATATTTTATCTAGTCAAAGGAAGCCACTGGAATTAAGTGAATAAAGGAGTCACATGGTCAAATCTGTACTTAAAGAAAATCACTTTACAAAAAAATTATATTATAACTTCAATATTATAAAAATCAACAATTTTGGAAATTTTTTTAAATGATAAAGAATGAAATAAGCAGGGGTGGCTAGGTGTCACAATGAATGACCAACCCTGGTGTCAGGAGGACCTGAGTTCAAATCCAGCCTCAGACACTCAACACTTACTAGCCATGTGACCTTGGGCAAGTCATTTAACCCCAATTGCCCTGCCTTCTCCCCTCCACAAAGGAAAAAAAGAATGAAATAAGCAGGAAAAAGAGATATAATTATACAATAACAACATATTGTAAGGACAAATATCTTTGAAAGCTGTAAGAACTCTGCCCAACACAATGACCATCCATTATTCCAAAGGTCAGATAATGAAACACACCATCCACCTCCCAACACAGGTGAGGGATTTAGACTGCTGAATGATACATATTTTATTTAACATGATGATGAGGGAATTCATTGTACTTAATCATACACACTTATTACAAAGAATTTCGTTTTTCTTTTTTTCCATAATGGGGGCAGAGGGAAAGAGGTAGGAATAAAAGAAAAAAATTACATTAATTAAAAAAATAAAACTTTTTTTTTAATGGTGTATAATGGACTTGTGTAGGGAGAGAATGGATACAGTGAGACCAATTAAGAGGCTGTTACAATAATCTAGATGGGAGGCTATAAGTGCCTCAACTAAGGTGGCGTCTGTGTGAGTGGAAAAAAGAGGTTAGGCTCAAGAGAAGGTGTGGAGTTAGACACAGCAAGATCTGATACCTCTGTTGTATGTGTGGGGTGTACAAAGGTAAGAAAATGTCGCTAAGATTGCAGACCTGGGAGGCTACAAAGATGGTGAATATCCAATTTAAAATGACTAGGCAGCTAGTGAGGCAAAGCTGAAGTTCAGGGGCTGGATGTGTGTGTAAGTGTGTGTGTGTGTGTGTGTGTGTGTGTGTGTGTGTGTGTGTGTGTGTGTGTAGGCTCTGGAGGACAAATCTAGTAGTAATGGGTGAAAGTGTGTAAAGGTAAATTTATATATACATATAATATAGATATGTGTATCACATGTATATATATAAATGTACATCGTATATATAATCATATAATCATACAATATATATAATCATATCACATATCTATAAATCACAGATATATACAGTATATATGTATGTATTGTATGTATGTGTATGCATATGCATACGTATTGTGTGTATATATGCTGACAACTCACGTATGTATGCATGCTTTGTGTCTCGGCATATATGTACATATGCAGACACATATATATATACACATATACATATATACACATACATGAGTTGTCATCATAGGATCATAGTTGAACCCTTGGGAGTTTATGAGGGTGCAGAGAGAGAGAGAGTATGTGTATAGAGGAAGAAAAGAAGAATAAATCTTAGACTATGGAAAGTGTAATGAGTTGGGGGAGGAATAGAAGTGGGATAGAGAGTGAAAATCTGAAAACAAAATTTAATTGTTTTGTTTTTTTTTTAAGAGAGCATATTGGAGATCTAGCCAATGGAGGCCCAGTCCTTAGAATGTTCTCCATTTCCTCTGCCTGGTTTCCATATAGCATGTGGAACTTTGGGGAACCTCTTCCAGGCCATGAGGGCAGTCACCGTTTTCTAGTTAGCCTAGGAGCCAGGACTGAGGAAAGAGCTGGAACTGAATTTGCATACAAGAGGATTGATAAACCTCTCCCTCAAATCTTTCCTTCTTCCTTCCTTCTCTCTTCCTTTTTTTCCCCTTCTCTTTTCTTCTTCCTTCCTTTTTCTTTCTTTTTTGTGCTTCTCCCTTCTCTGGTGCCTTTCCAGGGCAGAGAACAATGAGCCTCTAGGAACATGGAGGGAAAGCAGCCTTGCATGCCTTCTCTCCCCACCTGGCAGCCATGTGTCCCTAAGTGCATAGTGCCTCTTTCTTTTGAGCTTATTCTTTCCTTATTTTAGGTGAACCAGAAAATCTTGAGCCTGAATGGACCAGATTGCAACCCTATGAATTTTGAAAGGTGAGAAGAGCAATCAGCTGTCCCCTCAGCAACCAGTCATTTAGCAGAGACCCCTCAATCTGGTGGAAGCAGTGACTGAGTTTTGTCAACCAGTCCAGTACAGCCACCTGCTTGACCCAGCCCAGAAAGGGGCTGACCCATTCACCAAGACGCCATCACAGTAGGTCCCTGCCCAAGCTCCACTTCATGCCTGTATGTTGGGCCCTCTTGGCATAGAGAGAATGTCAATGGTAGCTGTTTTTCTTTGCAACAGCAACTCTGAGGGTCTTCCTCTCCCGGCTTGATTTTTTTTCTTTTTCCCTAATTAAAGGGGCCATCCTTTGACTCACTTCTTAAAAAGGCCTATTCAATGAATGGGTGTTACCTCACTCTAAGTGAGTACCTGAAAAGTCCCTGAAAGGGCCAGGGTCTCCCAATGCATCCTGAGTCATCTCCAGTCATCCTGATAAATATTTGGTCACTGGACCCAGATGGCTTTGGAGGAGAAAGTGAGACTGATGACCTTGCACAGATCCTCTGAAAACGAAGGACAAACACAGTAACAACAACAACAATATCCTGCAAACCACTAGCCCAGCTAGGCAAAAAAGCAAGTGACTGATCTATCAATGCTGCCAAACCCAAATGCAAACATGGTGGGCACTTAGAGGAGGGGAGAAAAAAATCTCTAGGCTAGAAGCCATGTGGCACCCATAGGTCCCCATCAATGCCTCAGTCCCTTTGTGCTCCAAGTTTGAGCACTTTCTCTATAGGGAATAAGTGTATGTAGAGAGGAGAGTGTGTTCTCATGTTTTCCTAACTTCTATCCTTGCTATACCCTCAATAAATAAAAAGATAATTGGGAACATCCCTCCAGTCAGATTGGCTAAGATGACAAAACAAGAAAGTGACAAATGCTGGAGAGGATGTGGACAAATTGGAACACTAATACATTGCTGGTGGAGTTGTGAACTTATCCAACCATTCTGGAGAGCAATCTGGAATTATGCCCAAAGGATTATAAATAATTTCGTACCCTTTGACCCAGCCATACCACTTTTAGGGTTATACCCCAAAGAGATCATAGAAGTGGGAGGAAGACCCATATGTACAAAAATATTTTTAGCAGCCCTTTTTGTGGTTGCAAAGAATTGGAAACTGAAGGGGTGCCCATCAATTGGGGAATGGCTAAACAAGTTGTGGTATATGAATGTAATGGAATATTATTGTGCTATAAGAAATGAAGAGGTGATGGATTTCATAATTACCTGGAGAGACTTATACAAATTGATGCTGAGCGAGAAGAGTAGAATCAGAAGAAATCTGTATACAATCACAGACATACCATATCTGTGATGACCAACTATGACAGACTGGACTCTTTTCAGCAATGCAGTGATATAAGTTAATCCCGAAAGACTCAAGAAAGTGAGAAATGCGCCATCCAGAGATATAACTAGAAAGAACTGAGCCTGAATCCTGATGGAAGCAAACTAAATGATCTTGTTCTTTTCATTGTTTGGTTTTATTTCTTCCTTACCATCTTTCATCCCACCTAGTACAATACGCCTTTGTAATTGGAATAATGTCTAACATGAATGCATTTGCAGATCATACACTGGACTATATGCTGTCGTGTGGGGAGGGGGGAGGGAAGTAAAGGAAATTTGAAAATCAAGGAACTATTGAATTGAATCTTGTTAACTGAAACTAAACTAATAAATTAATTTTAAAAAAAAAGATAATTGGGGAATATTCACAATGGGGACTTAAGAGGGAGGTAACCCCCTCAGGGTTATCCCTTGAATCTTGGTGATAGGAGTAGTTCTGGAAACCCTACCTGCCCATTTGAATTGAGTTTGAGGAAGGGAACCAAGGATTATGCTAGAAAAATATTATTTGACAATGAGATTCATATAAATGTGTGATTTGGTATGCAAAGGAAGCCTTTTGCCATGTTTCTCAGATGGCCCTAGGTCCATTATTGTGGTTCTTGCTGTATCTAATTTTTTAGCTACTATAAAACCCTTTACCATGAGCAATATATCACTATTTCCCATTTTTTAAATCTGGTCACCCAAGTAGAGGAAGTTATTCAGGCAAGAAAAAAACATTGGGCCCTTTTTTATTTTCTAGCAGCAACTTGTCATTCATCATAAGCATTTGCAAGGACTTTGGTGTTCTGACTCCAGATGTGTGATTTTCTTTCATAGACCATTCCCTTATAAACACAAAATGCTTTAGCATGTGCTAATTATTCTGGCATTAGTAATTTTGCAGGATGTTGTTGCTTTTCTGTCAATGCTATACTTACTAAATTAAATCTTCCCTCACCACAAACTGTGGATTCTATTAGACAAGTAGTGGTTCTTTCTTTCATTCTTTCCTAGTTTTAACTCCCAGGGACTAGACATTTGCAGTCAGCTTGAAATACATGATTTTACCTGTGTGTCAGGCATTTAAATCAAACATTGTTTATTTTTTTCAACTCCAAGAATCTTTCTTCACACCTTCTAATTGCAAAATGGCTAACAGTATAGGGAAAACTTTTCTACACTCCATCCAAAGCATGGACAAGGTATTTAAGAGCCCTTAGCAAGGAATGAATATTGTATCCCTTGCATATTCATTAAGTTTTACCAGAAATTGAATTTTCACTGTAATACAGATGACTTTGCTAATGAAAAAATAAATTTCTGCTGTCTATGGAGGGAATTTTCAGGGATAAGTCATGGTCTGGGACTTGAAGTTTTGGATTTATATAGATTCAATTCAATCTTAGGAGCTGTACCTCCCCTACCATGGTACTCAGTATATCTTAGTTGGCTCATTTTGTCCCCATCTTGAGTTTCCCAATGCATATCTGGTTCTCCACAAATATATTTTAAAGGGTCCTTACCTCCCATACAAGTATTCAAGGTTACAGTGTATTTCAGGAAAAGGGTAATCTTTTTTCCATCACACAGAAAATGTGGAGAACTTGTAAAGGGTTCACAGTAACTTGTAAACAATAAGTTCAATTCTCCTCCCACCCCAGTGGGTCACACCGTTTCCCCAAAACCCTACAGAGTCCCTGAGACCCAGAATACCATCCTGTGATTTGGAATCCCCACAGAAGGGAGCTGATAGAAAGGCCATCCCTCTACATTCCTTTGAGTCCCACTTTTACCCCAGGACTGCATATAGGCCTAAAGCACTACCTTAGGGTTTTGACTTCCTCTATCACAGGACATAGGATCATAGAATGTAGACTAGCTCTTCCTATTTTTTTAGCAGAAAGCATAAAGGGACTGTTTCAAACCATAACAATATAAACCAACCAATCCATCCCCAGTTGGTCTACAACAACCCATGCCAATCAATGCATCTCCCAAGCATTGAGACTCAATCACTTACCCTCAGTGATATATGAATGGTCCTAAAAGTGAAGATAGAAATATATATATACATATCCACAGGGAGATGCAATCAAAGTCCCAAAACAAAGGTTCATATCTCTGCATGCCCTTCAAGCTGATTAACTCCCCTGATCAGCCCACACACAGTATATTTCTTAAAATAGCTTTCAATAATGTCCCTGATGGTGCCTCTCTACTCTTGTGGTATAAAGGTGCCTACCTTGTGTACCTCTAGTTTCTATTCCAAATCAAACTAATCACTTTCTGTCATTTATTTAATCCAAGAAAGTCTCTGCTCAGAATAATTTTCATAAAAGTTGTCAAGTTTTTAAAATTGTGAAAATCTTTAATAATAATACAGACACTGCACAATGCAAACAATATGCAGAAAAGAAAACTTGACCTTGGGAACAGAAGGTAAGCATGGGTATTCATGCAACATTTCATCCAAATATATGCCTTGGTTTTGAACTTTGCACACAGTAGGGGTCTAGCAGGAAGGAGAAAGATACATAACCAAACTTCCATTTACACTACATGAGCCTAGACGTAAGTGATTAAAAACAACAGTGAATGTGTTTCCACAGAACTATTTCAATCAAATAAAAATATATTTGGGCCAGATTCTCATTGCTCTCTAATCTCTAGGTACTTCTTGCCTGCAAAAAGCTGTCTTTGAAGTAAAGAAAGGTTTCTCACATGGAAGACATACTCAGGGAATAGAGAAGAATAAGAACCCAGCCATGTGTGTGTAGATGTGTGTGTGTAGGTGTGTGTGTGTGTGTTCTAAGAGGCTTTTTACTCATTTTACCTTACACGTGTTTTTGTACACATTTTTGTATACATTTTTAATTGTCATATGAATGAAAAAAATTAAGCTACTGGAAAATATAATCTATAGTCCACTTCCAATTATCAGCACACAGATGACCCCTTTATGAATTATTTGTGAATGTAACTAAAAAGTTTCAAGATACTCTGATGTACTTTTTTTTAAGAGATGGCATGATTTAATGGAGCAACACATGGATTCTAGCCCCATCTTTGTCTTCTATTTGGGGAGGGAAGATCGAATTTTCTACTTTTACAGGGATCTAGAAAACAGATCAATTAAGGAATTAGGCAAAAGCTGAGATGGGTCAGCTCCAGGACTAGTATATTCCTTGTGCATTTGCTTAAAATTTGCTTTAAAAGCTAGAATTTTTGTAATTTTTCTCTTATTTGTTACAGATCTGTTAGGTTTCTCTATAGTAAAAAGGTGTGTTATGTAAATTTTTTTAATTCCTTTAAAAGAAATTTAGAGATGAATTGTATCCTGATTGCAGAGTCAGCAAAGAAAAGAAGAAATGAAACCTGACTCAGTTCTGAAAAAAGTTTCTAGAAAGGGAGAAGTGATAAAGATGAATTGCCATTAGGAAGAGTGAACAAGCCAAGGCTTAATGCTTACAGGTGAGGGGGAAAAATGCTAGGAACAATGAGAGGCAGTTAGGTGGGATAGTGGATAGAATCCTATGCCTGAAGTCAGGAAGACTCATCTTTATGATCTGGCCTCAGATACTTAATAGCTGTGTGACCCTGGGCAAGTCACTTAACCTGCTTGCCTCCATTTCCTCATCTGTAAAATGAGTTGGAGAAGGAAATGGCAAACTACTCCAATATCTTTGTCAAGAAAATCTCAAATGGGGTTAGGAAGAATTGGACACAACTGAAATGATTCAATAATAAGGACCTATGAGAACAGCCAATCCAACATATCCTAGATCTACCATTGGAATTCTAATAAGCAGGATCTCCATGAAATACTGGGAAATGCCTGGGCCAACAGGAATGATTCACTGAGGAAACCCACTTCAAAATTCCTTTCTGTGAGTGACTGTTGGTAAAGTATCTGCAGAAGCAGCTTCACCGATCAACTGTTAAAAAATCTGAAAAAGATTCTTTAGAGACCTTTGAGCCCAGAGAGTAAAGAATAGATTGACTACATTTTTAAAAAGAAACTATGATTGTGATTTCACGGCCATAGAGGATTCTTGGTGAGCAGATTCCTTCTACCAATGTAAGTCAGCAATTTACGATCTTAGGTGTCTGGGGCACTGAGAGGTTAGGTGACCTGCCCAGAGTCACACACCCAGTATGTGTCAGAAGTGGGACTTTGATACAGGTCCTTCCTGATTCTGAAGTTATCTCTCAACCTACTACACCAATATGCTTCCCTACAGGGTACAATTTATTATCTAAGAAACAAAATTGCCACATCGAGACAAAAACAGACAAACAAATATGGGTGCTGTTAAGGAATCTAATTAAGTTAATTAACCTAATTAACCATATACTTCAATGGATTCATGACATTGCTGAAGTTCAAGGTTCCCTCCATTAATGCAAGCCACAACTGATTCACACCTTCCTGTTCTACCCAATTCTCATACATGTTGTCCCATAAATTCTCCACGAAGGAAACTTTCTTTTAGATCATTATATGATTTGTGAGAACTGTGAAAATACTCCATCTTTGGCTCCTATCCTTCACTCCATGACCAGCCAAACTCCTTTTTCCATCATATGTTTCCAAAATAATATCTCTAACATCATTTCTTAAATGTAGGTAGCCAAAAGAACAAAGGCTAGACAAATGTTGATATATGAATGTGATGAAATACTACTACACCATCAGAAATAATGAACAAGAGGAATACAGAAAGGCATGAGAAGATTTTCATAAACTCACACAAAGTCAAGTAAGCCGAACCAGGAAAACAAGCTACCCTGTAATTAGAAGAATGTAAACTGAAAGAACAATAAATAGATAGATAGATAGATAGATAGATAGATAGATAGATAGATAGATGAATGAATGAATGAATGAATAACTGGATCCTGAGTAGTTATAATGTCTAAGCTTAACTGAAAAGAACAAATATGAGAAGGCACCTCTCTCCCTTTACAAAGATGGAAGCTATTGATATGGAATATTTCATTTCATGTTAGAATTTATTAACATGTTGATTAGTTTAGCCAAAATGCTCTTCTGTATCTCCTTTATGATTTATTATAAGGTGTAATTCTTTGAATGAGAAAGGATATTTGGTGATATGTGGAGGTAATATAAAAACAAAGTAGAATAGAGTAAAATATAATAAAAAAAAAAGAAATTTTAAAAGTAATTTGCCACATCCTATTTTCATCCAGCAATTCATCTCTCCATTGACCTTTGGGCCACCCCTAGTTTTTATTCTTCAGCCAGGTGGTGTTCCAAGATTCACGACCATTCAGCATCTCTGGGAGAATATTTATATTAAAGAGATGGGGAGCAGCTTGGAATCATTAAAAGCATGGTGCAATTTCCCAAATGCAATCCAGCTTTGCTCTCTTCTCCCAATTCAGTTCTGAGTCTGGCTCACTGTCCATCTGCAGAGCTTGTCCCAGACACATGTGTGATGGATGAGCCTTCCATCGGCATGCTATGGATTCTTTTCTATATCCTCCCATAAAACTTCTATACATAATCTATGCAATATATTGGAGATCTTCCTCTAGGTCTGTGGACATTCTGTGGGCATCAATGTGGCATTCAATCTGTCCATTGGTTATTACCCTTCATTGTGCTTCCTTTCCTGATAACAATTTCCTGGCACACATCTTTCATGCTCCTTCTTTTGACTACAAGTCATCATTGTTAATAGAGTTCAGCCTACTCAGGTCCACATCTTCATTGCCCTTTGGGTCCCTTCTGTAATTTTGATTCTTTAGAGGGCTTCCCATGATGGGCTCTTGTTTGCTTGGAAAACTGCCAATTTCCTATAGTCTAGATTTTAAAATATTATAAATGCCTATGACTCTGTGAAAAATAAGGGTAAAAATACATGAAGTACATACCCTACAAGGGGTAGGTGACACAATGGGTAGAGTACTGGGCTTGGAATAAGGAAGACTCACCTTTATGAGTTCATTTTTTTACCTCAGATATGTACTAGCTATGTGACCTTGGGCAAGTCATTTAATCCTGTTTGCCTCAGTTTCCTCATCTGTAAAAATAAACTGGAGAAGGGAATGGCAGCCCATTCAGTATCTTTGCCAATAAAATCCCAAATGGGGTAATGAAGAGTTGGACATGACTGAAACAACTGAACAACACCCTACAGGGCTTTTGTGATAGTATATGGAGTCAAGTCAAATCAACAACCATTGATTAAGTCCTTACCATGTGCCAACCATTGTGCTAAGCACAGCTTAAAACATAGGCAAAATATTTATAAACCTTCAAGCACTATATAATCATTATCTATTTTTAATGAGTCTCCAAAGTATTACTTTGTTTTCAAAAGGAAAAACTGGAGATTATTTTTAATATAATAATGCTTCCAAGAACTCAGTCCAGTTCAATAAGCATTTCTTAAACACCTTACTCTGAACCAGGAACTGTGCTAGGCACTGGGATAAACCATCCCTGACCTCAAGGAACTTACATTCTGTTAAGATGATACTTGTGTCTGTGTTTCTTGGCTACAATGGAGAAGCGAGGACCCAAGGATGCCATGGTAATTTTCCTCCATCAAATCTCTTATGGAAAACCAGTTTCAGTTGTTGCCATTCTGTCTCTTTAGGACCTTCCAGATGAGCAGCCCCAGTGTGTGGTCATGGGGTATGGTTGCTGAAAAGGCTGTTTTTGGTTCTTTCAACTTGACCTATTAAACATAAGACTTCTTAGCAGAATAGAAGTGCCTCTTTAATGAGATCCCCATGAGGACGACTGTTTCATTTGCTCAATATAGATTATCATGGAAACTTTTATAAGGGGAGGCCCAGGGCTCTAGTATTCAGGTAGAAGACTCACTACTGTCTGTGATTGGTTGGTTGGTTTTCAGAACAATACAGATTCATTCACTGCATCCAATGTGGCACAACATGTTACAGACCCCTTTCACTAATGGACACTATTGTATAATAATGGCAGCCATCTAGCTAATGAGTTTAACTTACCATATACCTCTTAGTTGGTCCCAATTTAGCCTGAACCACATATAAAACATTCTTGGAACCAGGGTTATAAAACATGAAAGAGTTGAAAAGAAATGCTTTACTTCTTAAAATCATCTCCAGACATCCTAGTATAAATACACAATTCCTGCCCTCTACCCTAGACCAGCAGTTCCTTATCTTATAAAATGATAAATAGTAAACAAATTGGAAGTTTCATACCATCTATTCATTACACTAAGACTTCCATACAAACATCTTACAAAGTCCATCCTAACAACTAATTTTCAAAAACGTGTGTGGGGCTTAAGTGGACATCACAACTTATTACTCACATTAGCGATAAGTTGTAATTCCTTCATTTATTATAAGGAATGAGCTTTCTCCTACCTTCAAATGTTATAAAGCTGATGCAAACCAGGGCATAGCCATTAGGACTTCTATAGTGATGTTAAACAGAAAAGAGGCCTACACATATACATTAAAGGTAGCATGAACTAATCTGCTATTGAGGTCAAAACTAAAAGCAATTAAAGTCTAAAAAGACAAAGTTTGGGCTTCTGTTCCTGCCTTGTTCTTAGCCTAGCTTACTCAGATTTTAAGCCAGTCTTGAATCTTCAAAATGCTTTCTAAATTCTTCATGAAGTGTTTCATTAAGCATTGCAAATGGAAAGTTTGGTAGGGGGGTGTGTGTGTGTGTGTGTGTGTGTGTGTGTGTGTGTGTGCATAGAGGCTACATAGAGTGAACTTAGAGTCAGAATGAGCTGATTCTAATTCCAGCTCCCTTACCTGGGGAGCTCCCTCCCAAAGGAAGCAAAGGTATAGACTCAATATAAACAAATACACACACTAGAAATAGGAAAATCAGTGTGGAATAGTGCAAAAAAGGTCTGCCTCAGAGTCGGGAAGACCTGAGCTCAAATATTGCCTCCTATATAGGCCTGTTCGACCCTAAGCAAGCACATACTCTCTAAAGACATCCAGAAAATCATCTAAATCTCTAAATGCCAGGTGAGTTGCCAATCTACATTGACAAAGGGACTTTTCATATCCGAATGTCGTAACACTAATGAAACCACAAGTTAGGATCCCCCAAAACTCTATCTTTCATATATAGTTATCCTTTAAAGGTGATAGCACAACAGTATTTGTAGAGTTCTCTTTCAAAAAACAGATCAGTCATGGGACTTTTATCTCTTTCCCTCCTGTCCTACCTTGTGTTCTTGAGTTCTATTTATCACGTTCTTCAGATTCAATCTGATTCTCAACCATTGACTGCTTTACTGCTCCAATAAACAATCACCTTAAGAATTTTTCCAAATCTGGCATTACCAAGAACTTCAAAAGTAGCTCTCTAAGCAAAGGCTTTGGAAAAAGACATGAAGCAGACAGACCCTCTGTAATTATTATAATGCAGGCATCTCCTAGGACTTCATAAATGTGCTGCCATAAATTAATCATGTTATCTCCCAAGGTAGCCTACAAGTTTTAGTTAATGCTAAAATAATGTAGTAGTGTTATAAAGGAAGCAGAGGACTGAAAAGAGCCCGCACTGGAAGCCAGGAAGCTTTCCATCTAGGCCCAGGTCCTCTGTTATATTCACCCTGAAGATTAGGGTAATCCATTTTAACTCAACATTGGATATAATTTATCTTCTTAATTCAAATTGCATTGTTTAAATATGTTTTAAAGTTTGGCTGACTTCTGAGACACTCTACAAATTCAGCCTGATCAGGAAATTATTCTTGACTGATGGAACCCAAACACCTATGTAAGCACTTTTGTTAAACTGTTGGGGGATAAAGTCTTTTTGAAACCTAGTAACAACTACTTCTTTGTTGCATGGAAAAGGCAACAGGGATTAGGACTGTCATATAAAGAAACAAAAGTGAAAACTTCAACATATACAAACTAGTTATAATAGGAAACTTTTCCCAAAACAAAATGTAAAGACTTTATCACTTATTTTTACTCAGTTATCTTCAGAGAAATTCCGGAGAGTTTATAAACCTGAGACCTGGAAGGAGCCTTAAAGATTTTCCATTCCGATAACCTAATTTTATAGAAGACAGAACCAAATCTCAGAGCAGAAGTGGATTGTCTTTGGGTACAATGGGGGGAAATAGCTTTAAACCAGAAATGTTTTTAATTCAGCTTTATAAAGTTTAAGAAGGAATTAATAAAACGGTTATTGGCTCCACCCACTTTTACCAAGGTCAATCATCCCTTTTTCTTTTTCCTGTTCCCTCCATCATACTTCCATAACTTTAGAGCTACAAAGGAATATCAGTGGTTACATGAATTAGAATTAGGATCTTCAAAGAAATGGAGAATTAGAAGACATCTCAGTGGTCACCTAGTCCAACCTACATTTAAAAGACATCTCCATTATAACATACCAACAAGTGGTCATTGACCTCCCAAAGAGGGAAGACAGGCCATTCCATTTTTAAAGAACTCTAATAAACGGAAAATTTTTCCTAACATCGTGTCACTTTACCTCAATTTCACACAAGAGGTAATCAATTCCCCAAAGTATCCAGGGAGGAAAGCTAGAAATCAGGGACATGGGCTGCCAGCTTTTCCCTCTATGTCTGCCTTCCGATGTCTATCCTCTTTCTATCTGAGTTTCTCTCCAAGAGGTTCTAGAACCACATGTCCTCTCTTGACATAAGAAGAAGGATGACTATCCTCTCCCAGCCTCTTGCACTAATTCTGCCTCTCACATGGGCACACAACCTGCACTATTGACTCGTCATTCTCTCTGTTGATAGGGAGAAATTTGCAGATACTCTAGGTTTCAACCCAGCCTTACACATCTATCTATCTGCTCTGAGTCATCTCTACACCAGACTAAACATCCTCAGTGGCTCAGACTAATCATTATATGATATAAGCCCTCCTCTGGACCCCTTCAGTTTATCAATGTCTTTCCTAACCTGCTTCGCTAACCAATTTCCCCAAATTGAACTCTAGAGCCTAGAGTGATCTAATCTGGGTTGAGAGCAGCAAACCTATAACTTAACTCTTCCTAGAAGTTAGACTTCTCAATGTAGTCTAATATCATTTATGAAAATATTCAATGAGACCAGCCCTCACAGCAGTCCCTGGGGGTTCTCTACCCCATTCAGAGAATTCTCTATTTCCCCTTCCATCATGTTTTCTCTGGTCAAGTTGGTTTTCTGTCTATGACTGAATAATCTCCCCGACCCAGGGTTACTTAGGTGTGTGGCATGAAACCTGGCCCAAAACAATTTGAAATTTTAAATGGGTCATGGCCACTGATGCCAAGATGACCTTGGCTTTTTAGATCACCACGTCAAATTGCAGGGAGCCTTGAGGGGCAGTAAAGCCCTGATATTCTTCAGAACAACTGTTGTCTAGTCATATCTCCCCACTCTTGTACTTTCAATTTTGATTTTCTTTTCAGCATAAGCGTATGCATTATGCTTTAGCTAAATGCCTTCATCTTACAGATAGGGAAACTGAGGCCCAGAGAAATTAAGCCACCTGCCTAAAAGAACAAGACATAATCTGATTTTGAACTTCTAATTCCAATTCTTTTTCATTGTACCATACTGATTGTCAACTCAATATGCTAGGAGAAGTATCTTCCTACTGAAAATAGGCTCAGAACTCATCCTGCATAAATCCAGATGCTACATTAGAAGTAAGCCAAGAGAGTTTAGAAAGGAGAGGCAATGTATATTCAATTAAGCTCGGCCTGCTGCCTGATTTTCATTAGGCCTGCTGCCTGATTCCGATTTGGCTTTCTGATTCCTTTTAGGCCACTGGGCACGAAGGCCAGTGCTTATTTTCATGGCTGTTTCAATTCATCAGGCAAAACCTTTGAAACATGAAAGAATTCCACTTTTTTTCACCTGTTTTTCTTCCTTATGTGGCTGTCATCTCAGCAGCCAAAGATGCTTCAAGCCAGCCCAAATGCTTTCCAACTCTTTCCAGGATCCCTTTGAAGATCCAGAAGTTAAGTATTTTCTTATGCTGACCAATAGAGCTTCCAAATAAGGAAGAAAAATAACGTATTTCTTAAGTTATCTTTTTTTTTTTAATACCCGGGACACAGAATCACATTCCAATCTGTGCAAACAAACAGCATTCCTCTCCACCCCCCCCCACCCCTGCTTTTTTTTTGCCAGATACACCTGATGCTCATTACCACACCCACAGATCATTGCTTAAATAGGGCAACACTCCTCCATGGAACATATGCTCTCTTCCCTATCCACCCTTCACAATGTCTCCCAGGCTTCCTCAAACTAGCATGCTTCTAGACCCCACTGCCTCATGGGATCATCGCTACTAAAATTTAGCTTGGTGTTGACTTCCTCTCACAATAAACACCCCACCCTTTGTCCAAAAGCACACCAATCATTGCGCAGATGTGTCACTGTGGTCTTCCAGAGCTGGCTGATATCACAAAAGGGGGAAAGTGGCCAAAATGGGAAAATGTAGGTCTACCTCAGCACTAAGACAACATCCACACCTTGCATGACTCCAGGTAAATTTTGCTTCAAGCAGAAAGTAAAGGAGGCAGAAAGAGCAGACACTAGAGCACAAGCCCTACTTTGAGGTGCTGTTCCAGAGGAAAGAGAGGGAAATACACAAAGCCCTTTGGCTAAAAGGCCAGTTGGTTTGTTACAAGGGAAAGTCAACTCAATGAGTTGAAGTTGTGTGAGGGGGTGAGGAGAGGTATGGAATGGAGAAGGGAAATCTCTAGTGGACTAAAGGAAATCAATGGGCAAGATTTATTTGGACTTGCAAATGAAGTTCCATACCACATGCAGAAATTACCATGGGTTGGGGGGAAATGTTTAATCACAGGGGAAAACCAGTTTAAATGGAAAGCAAAATAGGGATAAGTAGGGATTTCTTTATGGGAGGAAGTTTCAGTAGTGAAATAGTCCACTGCCAGATTGGTGCTAGGGCTAATCTGATTTAAAATTTTTATCAATTATTTGGAAGGAACATATAAAAAAATCTATACTTTTTTTAAAAAATTCAGTTCAACAAACATATATTTGCTATGTACAAAGCAAACATTTATAGGGGAGGGGAAGGGAAAAGCACAAGCATTTATTAAGTGCCTACTATGAGCCAAGCACTGTGCTTATAAGTATTATCCCATATTTGTAGGCCATGGTAAAGTCATAGGAATCCACCAATCCCCAGTTATTCACTGTTTTTTCCAAAGATGTATTCTTCTTTACGTTTGGGGAGTATCGAGGACTCGGCTTCTTACAAGGTTACACACGTTTATGTACCCCATAACCATTCTAGTCCAACATCATTACAAAATTTCCATATTCGGTTCTGTTAAGACAGGACCTAATCAAGAAACATTTGTCCCCTGCCCATTTTGTGAGTAAGAACCCCATATGGACCTATTCTTCAAGGTGTTTAAAACTCAAACATGTAAACAAACTTGTTAGGACCAATCCAAGACTAGGCTAAGACCCAATGAATGAATGAATGAATGAATCTACAGTTATTAAGTGCTTTCTATGTGCCAAGAACTGTGATAGGTTATGAGGATACAAATACAAAAGTAAAGACATTTCTTGCCCTCAAGGAGCTTACATTCAAATAGAGAGACACAACCCAAAGGGGTATGGTGACCAGGAAGGGAAACCTGGTTCCACTAAATTACTAGGATGATGAGTGGGACCACAAGAAAATAGATTAATACTCCAAAGCAGGAATTGGGGGATAATCTATACTGGCCAACCAGATTGTATGCATGCATACATAAATAAATAAATAAATGTATACATATGTGTATTTGTTGTTCAGTCACTTTTTTCAGTCATTTCTGACTCTGTGACCCCATTTGGATTTTTCTTGGCAAAGATACTGGAGTAGTTTGCCATTTCCTTCTCTAGCTCCTTTTACAGATGAGGAAACTGAGGAAAAGTGTTAAATCACTTGCCCAGGGTCACATAGCTAGTAAGTGTCTGGGGCCAGATTTGAACTCAGGTATTTCCTAAGTCCAAGTCTAGTCAATCTGTCACTTAGAAAAGAGCATAAAGTAGAGTAAACAGGGAAACCTCAGGAAGAGGTAAGACTTAAGCTGAGTTTTGAAGTCTGGAAAAAATTCAAAGCAAAAAAAGGATGGAAAAGGATATTCCAGGAACAAAAGGAAAAAGAAATCACAAAGGCACACAATTGAGATACTGGAGAGAAGATTAAGATGTGCGGTGGAGCCAGAATGTGGAAGGTTTTGGATGCCAGGAAATGAGTTTAGACTTGATATGATGGATAATAAACTCCAAGATTTTCACAGAGCCATGTGGGTGAGCTGAAGAGGAGCCAGGAAGCATCAACAGAGGCAACTGTGAGGAAAAGCTAACTGGAGAATGGGAGCTCAGAATCATGGCAGACTTATCTCTAAAGACATTAACCCGAAGAATCCCTGGAGTAGAAATGCCCATCAAATTCGGGGCATTCTCTGAAACAGCTCTAGACACAAAACAGAAAGCATCACCTTACTGTTAAAACTCATAATAACTTTTCTTCACATCCTCCCATACAGCTTGGATATGGGTTCACCCAACACATTGAGGGTGGTCCCCTAAGACTTAAAATTTGGGGGGTGTAATCATTAGTTCTCCCTTTCCCTCCCCTACCAAAATTATATTTATTTTGTCTTTCGTTCCCCTGAAAATATTCATATTTCTCCAGTCTAAAAACCCTTTCTAGACTTTTCCTAGTTTGAAAATGTTTAAAACATGAAAGAACAAAGCCTAAGTTCCCAGTTAATGATTGAGTGGAAACTTAACTCTTACTAGTTAAATTCATTGCTTCTCCATCCCCCACCCCACCCAAAAGCAATTGGCCCAAGATCTATCTAAGGACAATATCTTTGTTGACATTTATGTATTAAGATATTGATCATAGAAAGAAGACCTCTTCAGTCCTCGAGGGGAATGGTCAGGAAGTGAATTGAGTCATGACGATAGTTCTGGAATAATAACCCCAAACTCCATTATAACAGAGTATGATTTTTCCCCTTTTAGAGATTCCTACAAATGGCACCACAAATTGTCTTGGGGTAGAGAGCTATCCAAGAGAATAGAGGAACAATGCCAGTTTGAATATTTGTTCTGGAAGATTCGTATCTAAAAATGTAGGGAACGGTATCAGTATTTTTTCCTATACTCCTCATTTTAAAGATAAGGAAGCTGAGACAGAGAGTTAAGAGACTCAGCCAAGGTTATTTGGCCAGTAAGTGTCGGAAGCAGAACTTGAACCCAGTCCTTTCTGACTTCAAACTGTATCCACTACAGATATACCTTCCATATTGCTGAGGTTAGGGGCGTGGCACCCCCCTGCAATCTGGAAAATCTGCATGAAATTTTTGGCCCTCCCTTTATACCAGAGAAGAATTCGGAGTTATTATGGAATTAAAACATAAAATATGTTGATAATATACAATAATATACATATAGTTTATGTATCTTTGAGTTTCTGAACTTTTTTTTCTGTGTCATCTGCTGGCCTTTGGGTATCATCTGCAGCTTCCACAATACTCACAAAAATTCCCCATTTAATTTCTTATGTCAGTCTGGTATATATGATGGTCCTGTTGTGGAAGGGATGACTGCATACCACTAACATTTCTTGCAGTTCTAAATCAATGAATATGATGTAGGGGGGTCTGGGGAGTTCATAGAGGATCTTCAATGGTGCCTTCCCCCAAGGAGACCCTTGGGAGCTTCCAGAGGAGCCATGAGGATGCCTTGGAGACTCTCTAGAATATGCACGTACATTCTGGGACTGATTCCAGTCATCTAGCCACATGGTGAAGATGCCTTTGGGTAATGAAGGAAATCAAAAAGTTCTATTAGCCTGATCCTCTTTCCTCTTAGCTTAGTACAATGCCTGGCACATAGTAGGCATTTAATAAATGTTTATCGATTATTAATTATTTCTGTTATTTTGGGGGAGCTCAGTGACTCCTTCAATCACAGCAACCGATGGAAAGTCCAGAGGGCACCTTGCCATTATGGCATCCTAGAAACTGGGTCTACAGCCAATGCCCAGAGGAGCAAGACTTTGAGACCCCAGCCCAGCAAAGCTGAGATAAGGATCCATCTGGCAGCAAGACTGCCTTTGGATGTGAGTTTACTGGGACCAATGTTATGTAGGAACTCAGCCAAATTGGGCCTGTTCTCTCTCAAGACTGGGGTGCTGTAGGAAAGAGTCTATCCTCAAAGAATTGTGGGGAAATGTTCCTTTGTTTTTTCTGTCTTCAAAGTAAATACCACTTTGTAAGAGTTAATCAGTATTAAATGGTTAAAAGCAACTGGGGTGTTAATAATCACTAGCCCCTAACAGTGGAGGAAAACCAGCCAATAGGGGCTCAAACTTATTAGAGAAGGGATGTCCTACAAAAACCCTCAGGGTATCCTAAAGCCTTGAAGGGCAGACACAGCAGCTTGGCTCTGGGATAGAGGCCCAGAGCATACGTACATGCTACATCACAAGATCTTAGAAAGTACAAGGCACCTACTTCCTGGAAATGGTCAATGCTTGGCATTGTTCGTGCAGGTCAGGTATGTAAGGACCTGGGGAGAGACTTTGCAGGACTCTCCACTAGGATTGGTCTAAAGCAGGGGTAGGGAACCTGCAGCCTCCAGGCCACACATGGCCCTACAAGTCCTCAAGTTTGACCCTTACATTTGAGGACCTAGAGAACCACATGTGACCCCAAGGTGGCAGATTCCCCACCCCTGGGCCTCTAAGGAAAGTTCTGAGAGAAAAGGAAGACTTTTTTATGCCCATGATTCAGGTGCCCTGTCTTTTTGACAGGCACTAGGACGCTCTCCCCATTTGCCCTCCCCAAGAAAATTTCCCACCTCCCCCTCACAGTCTTTGACAACACACAGACATCACAAAAACATGACAGTGAAAAAGTTCACATAAAAGAGTGACACCATCAAAATGAGAAAGAAGCCCACAGAGACCTGTTGTGGCTGGTCTTGTTTCTGCTCTGGAGTCCTGGGGCCATGTACATTTCAGACCCAAGAGCACATTGGGAAATATCTTGGATTTGGAGGCAAATTCCAAGATTCAAATTCCAGTGCTGCCAGTTACTGCCTTTGTAACCTTGAGTTAAGTCACCTCACTTCTTTGTCCTCTGCTTCCTTCTCTATAAAAAGATGCGGTCGGGCCAGATGGCGCCTGAGATCTCTTACAACCAGGCATATTCTGATAAACATTCAACAACCAGGTCCCCAAAAGGCAGGGTGTACTTTTAAGTTTTATCCACTTTCTATCACATTCTTAAGTCTAAACTATTAACATTTGCTGATTGCTTAGGTATAAATTCACACTCTGAAAATTTAATAATCAGCTCTCCTAAGCCAGTTTCAAGCAGTTCCAGCATACCTCTCCCCCATTCTGAGATTCCAGAAAACTGGGAGCTATACAGTTATCCCTTCCATATCCGTGGGGTCAGGGGAGTAGCACTTTCAGGATCCAGAAAGTGCACATAAAAATTTTAGGTCTTCCCTTCATACCAGAGCAGTCTGAATTGTTTCCTTTTCTTTTATGGGGTATTTATGTTACCTCGTTGTAAAATATGAGTTAAGTATTTGATCATAAGCTACGCACAGGTCAATGTTAAGTAAAAAATATTTTTTCTCTGTTGTCTGCCGGCTTTCATGTGTCACCTGTGGCTTCCACAAAACTCTTCTAAAATTCCCATTTAATTTTTTATGCTGACCCACAATAATTCAAAACCACAATGGGGAAAGTCATGATGTGAAAGGACTAAACTGTACTATGGAAGGAGAACCCTAGATACTTGCATTTTGGAAACACTGGATATCACTGATTCTTGCTCTGTTCTAGGGGATCATAAGGTCCTATATGTCCTTCCTTCCCCATCTGCTGGGTCCTAAATGCTCCACTCTCCAGTCACCTGTTGGGGGTGTAATGGTTGCATGTGCTATTGGACACTTTCAAAATGGCTTTGCTTAATTGTTTTTCTTTGTTACAAAGGAGGGTTCAGCTGAGGGAAGGCAATATGTAGTGAAATAAATGTGATCTTTTAAAAAAAAAGGCATCGACAAATAAATAAAGCTTCCCTACTCTGGAAAGCTAGGGATAAAATGCTGGACTTGGAGTCTGAAAGACTCATCTCCCTGAGTTCAAATCCTGCCTCAGATACTTGCTAGCTGTGTGACCCTAGGCAAGTCATTTAACCCTGTTACCTTAGTTTCCTCATCTATAAAATGAGCTGGAGAAGGACATGGCAAATCATTCCAGTATCCCCGCCAGGAAAGCCCCAAATGGGGTTATAGATTCACACATGACCAAAAAAACCAGCCAAACAACAACCCTAGGAAACTTGAATCTTCTTGTTATTTTCTCCAGACTTTTTTTAAAGGAAAATTTGAGAAATGTTGAAATACATGCAATACTTGGTTTTTAAAATATTTTTAGATTTAAATTAATTCTATTAGTTTAGGGTCATCAAAATATAAATATAGTTTGGCTTGTCTATAATATTGTCATGTCCAACTTCAAAAGCATAAGAAGTCAAATGAGATACTGGATATACAAGTGCTTTGGAACACACATCATAAATGTGAGTTGTTAGTATTTGGATAGTTATATATGATATAGTTATTATGTCTACTAATTTATAAATTATAATTGATTTATTTTAAATGCTTCAAATATTCCTTTTTTCCTTCTTCCCAGACTTCTGACAACTTAAGGTATGGCCAAATTGAAATAAATGTCCTAGTACCAATGGTAGAAAGAATTGTAGAAAGAAGACTAGATGGGTAGTCAAGACATCTGGGTGGCTTTGGACAAGTTACTTGATTTCTCTGGGCCTTATTTATCTCATCTGTAACTGAGGATGTTAGACTGATCTCTAAAATTCCTTCCAGATGCAAAAATTTCACATGTTAGTTTACATCTTGATTTGATATATTCCAAACATAAGCCAATTTCTGTCACACATTCATGACAATAGATAACTATGAAGCCAAAAGGAAAGGATGTTAGAAGTTGAGTTATAGGACAGACTCCTATGGCAAACACATTTCTGGACCAACCCCCCAAAGAGATTCTGTAACACAGCCCTCAGTAATGCCTTTCTGGCATAATATCTCATGTCCTGCCCGTTATTTACATTCTTCTGGCCACCTAATTCAGCTTCTCATACTACTTTATTGGTTTTCCTGCCACTCTGTCCTACATACCACTGCCAAAGTAATCTTCCTTAAAACATAGCTCTGATCGACACCCACAGGCTCAAACACTTGAATAAACCCCCACCAACAATCAAATAATATCCAAATCCCCTAACATTGCCTTCAAGACCCTCTTCAACCTGACCTCAACATCCAACCAAGACTTGACTCTCCAAGATATAAGTTATTAACAAATGGTTCTGGGTGGTCTTCTTAGTCAGTGCATTATTTGACCATTGGAACCTAGATCCCTTTCCAGATTTATTTTTCATACTATCCTAATTTATAGACACTCTTCTCTAGACAAGGTGCATTACTTCACCACTCCATATTAGAGGTCCCATCCCTATTCATCACCATGCTTCTGTTCATACCATCTATATTATACCTTAAATGCCCTCCCCATCATCTCTACCTGTTGAAATTCCATTCATCCTACAAGGTTTCTCTTGGGTGCCACCACCTCCATGAAGTCTTCTGTGAATCCCACAGCCAGATGTTCTCTCTCCAAATGGATTTTCATAATACTTTGATTCTATTTCTCCCGTGTACTTATATTATACATTGTATCATAGTTTTATGTATGCACTTCTTATCTCCCTTCCTAGATCAGAAGCTCTTTGGTGGCAGAGACAATCTCATTTATCTTTATATCTCATTCTTTTCATCCAGAGGAAATCCATAATCAAAGAAGGTGCTAAGTACTTCTTTCTCCTGTTCCTCTCAGGAAGAAATCTATCTAGCTCTTACATTTGGGGACCATACAGCAGCAGTAGCAATAACAGATATAGTGCTAGAATTGGAATCATGAATATTTTGGTTTGAATCCCACCACTGATGGCTGTGATTTATAGTCAGCTTGTGTTGGGTAGTCTTTTAGCCAATGCTTTATTTGATTATTATGACTTAGCTTATCATTTGAGGTGCCATAGACAGATGAGACTCTCCTTGTACTAAGTAATGGACAAAACTTCCATATGGGATTGGATCCATCTATCACTTATTGTTTACTGAAACCACAAGTGCACTCAGCATTTGGGGAAATTTTTTTCCTTAGTAGAAGAAACATTTATATTAAGTACGGTTTATTTTAATCCTTTTTACTCATTTGTTAGAGTCAGTAGTTTTCTTTGACATATAACCATTTTTAATCTCATGGTTTGTGTACCAAAAATTCAACAATTTTTTCTTTCTTATAACTTTTGCAAGAAGACTGAGATTTTCTTCCTACCTTGCCTTTAATACAGTGTTCCATAGCCTGGGGTCCACAAACTTCCAAAGAATTTCTAAGTAGATTTCAGGGGGTTCATGAATTTGAATGGGGAAAAATATTTTTATTTCAAAAATAATTGGCTTCCTTTATAATCCTATGTATTTTATTTTATATAATTTAAAACATTATTCTGAGCTTGAGTCCTTAGGCTTCAGTAGACTGCCAAAGGCGTCCATGGGCCAAAAGGAAGGTTAAAAGACTCTCTGCCTTAATATAATGGTAATTTCTTCAAAAGTCATTTTCAAGATAATTATTAGTCAGTCAATTATTAGGCCTTCATAAACATTTATTGAGCACCTACTATGTGCTAGGCATTGTGTTAGGTTCTGGGGATACAAAGAAAGGTAAAAGATAGTCCCTGCCCTCAAGGAGCTTACAAGCTAATGGAGGAGAGGGGAAGGGAAGGGAGATAGAGGAGACTAAGGAGGAAAAGCTTGAAATGCTGTTCTGAGTGACCTCCTCAGTAATTATTAGCACCTGAACTTGTCAGGCTTCTCATCCAGAGATACCATCTACTTTCCATGGACACTAAATATATGGAACTTCAAGTTAATTATAAGAAACTGACTATTTTAAGCCTTGTCCACACCCTAGATAACATGCACCTGAATGGTCTTAAATGTAAACCAGGACCAAGTTATTCCCCTCCTCCTACTTTAAAAAAAGTTTCAAGTTCAGAAAAGATTATCTACAAGCTTTGCCATGTACACTTTGGCCAATCAATGCCCAAACCTTTGAGGTCAATCTTTCTATAAGCAAGAACAATCCAGCCTTTAGTTGTGTTGATGGGGGGATTCTCCTATGACTCTCACATGGATACCAGTGTTTATTTCAATGCCTCAAAAACTGCCATAGGACCAGGATCTCCACACACTGATATGGAAGCTCCTGAGGTTGCCTTCCTAATACTCATACTCCCCATACTCAACCACATGTCTCATATCCTTCAATGAACCCTTCTGGAATAATGGGAGTTGTTCATTAGATTGTGCTTTCACCTTTTAGTGGTGTGATGGTTCTGTTTCTCACATAACTGTCAGTTTAGAGAGCATTTACTGCTCATTATTGAGGAATGGAACAGAGATGTCCATCAGCTCCTAGATGCTTGGAATTATTATCGTGAACTTGGGACAGAGCTAGAATGCTGTCCTTACACCAACCTATCATTTGGAACTGTCTCCCATTTGTCTTTGCATTCCTGGTGCCCAGCTTAATGAATGCTTGTTGACTGGTCAATTGTTAAATTTTCCACACAATATCCATTCAATGAGCCTCAAAACTTTCCTCATATCCCAGAGACAGAGGGTTACAAAAAGTTCCAGTGAATTTACTCTACTCTAAGGGCATTCTTTTGCCCAAATTGTCATCTTTGCTTTCCCTAATCCTAATCTTAATGCCATATCAACCTTCTATTAACACAAACGGAAATTGCGTAATGGAAGGAAGGAAGTGGACTTGGGGAGAAGCATAGAATTGTAAGTCTATAAACTAGAAGAGAATTCATAGGTCATTTCATCCATCCCATGCAACTGAATGCCTTCCCAGTCCCAGACCATTACTCTGGCCATGCACCGGAGGTCTATCAAACAAAACACACACACACACACACACACACACACACACACACACACACACACACACTCCCACACTCCCACACTCCCACACTCCCACACACCTCACTTTTTAACCTCAGCCTCATTCATAGATTTAGAAATCATCTAATCCAACCTCCTCATTTTACAGCTAAAGTTACTGAAGCCCCATGAGGTTAAACGTGACTTGTCCAAGGTCACACAGGTAGCAAGCTGTGAAGATGAGACTTGTACCAATGCCCTCCAAGTTGCTTATTCCATGCTCATTCCCTATGGAAACAAGGTAGGGTACATATGTGTAAGAGATCAGCTCAATTCACCATTAGGCTTAGCAAATGCTTCCTCGGGGGATCAGAAGAATGTTAATGTGACATGTAATTATGGAACAAAAAAGAATTAGGCTGTTGTCAAACAGTAATGATCCATCTTGTTTCTAAATCATTGTCAGCAGCCTGAGTGTTAGGACACAGAATGCCACTCTCCATACCATTTCCCTTCTGTCTGCTTTCTGTTTGTTTGTCTTAATGACTTAAAAAGGGAAAAAAGTTTATGACCATTTCTGGGAGGTTCTGTATGAGATCACTTACCAGCAGAAGCAGTCATTCACAGAGAAAACCCACTCCCAGCAGAGAAGTTAGGTGGCTTTGTTTTGGTTTTTAACTGCTCAGTTTTCATCCCTTTGCTTGCAAGACAAAAAATCATTCTCATCAAACAATAATGTTATTTCGGGTCCAAGACAAAGTTGGGCTTCTGTCATTGAGTGACAAGGCATTGACTCTACATCAGACCTAACATTTGCAGGCTTTGCCTTCACCAGATATGTCTTAGGATCATCACTTCAGACAAGCAGCAACTGGTCACTCTGCCTGAACATTTTCCTGCCTCATACTAGAAGCAGAGGACCAGAGGGACAGCCTGGCAGAGCAGATGGAATATTAGGCTTGGAGTCAGAAGGCCTTTATTTCAGTTCCATTTTCTGTAGCTTTTGATCCATGTGACCTTAATTTTTCTGAGCCTTAGTTTCCTCATCTGTAATATGGGGATGAGAATAAGCAGTGTGACCAAATGGAGAGAGAGCTGGCTTCCAAATCTAGTATTTTCCAAATCAAGATTTTTTCCCCCAAAGTCCTGCTTCTAACACATAATGTCTGGGTGGCCTTGGACATGATACTTACCTCTTGGTACCCTGGGGAAATACACTAAGATTTAAGTGCTTGTCAGTTATTATTAATTTACAGGCCAGTTGCTGCTCTGCATTGGCAGAAAGGGTTTCCTCCCTCTAGAACTGATGAAATTTCAGATCTGGACCAAAAATAAAACTAACCAAAAACAAAAATGCCTGACTCACAAAGCTGTTGTTGAAATGATTTGGAATCACGCATATGAGTCACTTTGTAAACTTTTAAATGCAATATCAATTTGAACTCATTATTATTGGACCATTGATGGAATTTGGATTCTTGAAGAATTCAGGTGTTATTTATCTCCTTGATACTTTGACTATTCTGTGACTTCTCGAACTACAAACTTCACTCTCTTTGCTTTATTTTGTACAAATTTAGCCCATTTTACTGTAAGTTTATCATAAACATCATTATTATTTCTATCCTATTCTATACTTCCTTCCTTGGTGGTTACTCAAAATCTTCCTTGTTATTGTCATTCAGTTTTTTCAGTTGTGTCTGACTCTTCCCGGGGTTTTCATGGCAAAGGTACTGGAGTGGTTTGCCATTTCCTTCTTCCAGCTTGTTTTACAGATGAAGAAAGACTGAAGCAAATAGGGTTAAGTGACTTGCCCAGAGTCACACGGCTAGTAAGTATCTGAAGCTGAATTTGAACTCAGGTCCTTCTAATTCCAGGGATCCACCTAACAACAGCTCCCCAAACTAATGCGAGTCACAATAGCTGGCAGTCTCATGATTTGGAATCCTTCTTTCCTGTGACTCCTATCTCTATGTCTGTTCTAGGAACTGGATCCCCTCTGTAGCATCAAATACCAACTAGCCAAGGCTGAGGAAACAGCTTCCACAGGCTCCCTCATAGAAGGTTAGAAGACTGAATAAAAAGGCAGTTGCCTTGCCCACTGTGAATGTAATGCTCAGGAAGTCCCCATCTCAAAGGCAGTGGAAGCAAGAAAAGCCATAATCCCCTCAGTATTCTAGAATATAAATCCCATTTCTTCCTGGCTCAAAGAATGCTGGGATGGTACCTCTTCTCTGCCCTCTCTCTGTTGTAAGGAAAATGTAAGATGCCTCCTGATGTCTCACCATTTCTGCTTGGTCTGTCTCCCTCTGTGGAGAGTCAGAGATAATATAGCAACGCAGAAACATGGGCTACAATTATTATTGTTATTTTCCATGGTTTCCTTTCTCTTTCTTTCTAGTGGAGGATTGTTGCGACCCATTTTTTCACATATCGACTTCAAAGACGTTTGAAGTAGCATCTTCCAAATCAGTGGTTTTCTTAATTTCACATTCCAGGAAAGCCTGAGGTCACTAGAGGTTCTCCAAGAAGTAAACGAATAGCTGAGAACATTTGCCTGCGTATGTCATCATTCCTTTTTACTCTGTTTTTTAACCAAACTTTAATGTGCTGACAGACAACCAGACCATCTCATTAAATACAAGCATCATTACAGGTTTTTCTGATGTAATCGTGTTTTTTTGACAAAATACACCTTTCAACAGCTATAACATGGGCAAGGTCAACTAGAGTCCTGGGGAGTGAGACAAAATTTTGGAAGAGATGTGTAGTTGTCAAAAACTAAAAACCCCTGCTCTGTCCTTTCAATTAACATGGTTGGGAAGAAACAGGCAGATGGCCACATTTTTGCAAACCCAGCATCCTTCTACTTGGCGCTTTCTGAACCTTGGCAATTTTAGAATGCAAACAATTTATGTCAATTGTCTTGGGTGGCAACAAATTATGACTTTACTCAGCAAGGAGACATTTCCTGTTGCTATCTCTTGAAGCCTGCCTGCAGCTCGTAACTATCTATAGTGAACATCGCTTAGGCTGGAAGGTGGCCATTGGAATGTGCTAGGTGAGATTAGAATGCGTTGCCGGCGTCTGTTTTCTTTTCATAAACCCTCATCTCTGCAGCTGCAGGTTTTGTCATTTGTGATGTTTTCTTCAAAGGCGGTTTTGTCTTATCTGATGTGGAAACTCTTCCACTGGGCTTTGAACACCAAAGCAGAAGGAAAAGAAATCAGTTGGAAATGTGTTCATGTCTCTCGCTATGCTTGACATTTCTCCACTGATAAGGTACCGTGAAATATTGACTTTTTTGGTTAAGTTCAGATTAGCCATCTGGTTCACCAGCACTGGTTGATAATTATTTCATCTCAACCCCTGTCCCTTTCTTCCCCACCCCCCACACACACAGTTTGGTGGGAGAGAAAAAAAGCAGGAAAGGGCTAAAAAAAAGTCATTAGCTTAGGTAATGCGATCATTTGCCAAAACATCTCTATCTCTTGGGTTGCAATAAAACTGTCATTGACTCATTGGCAGAAAATGGAATTTTTGTTGATGATTGTTGAGGTGAACTTTTTTTAATTTAAATCATTCTTTTTAGTCACATTGGTCATTCTGATCTGACTTTGAGTTCTTCCTGAAGGAAATGACAGTTCAAATATCATTATAAATATATAAACCAGATGCCTACATGCCTTTTCAATTCTACATAAACAAAATGGATATCACAGCCTTAACAAAACCTATTGACCTGTTTTCAGGGTTCTGCCAGAGCCAATCCAAAACTAATTTGGTGGCTTTGCCTACCACAAGGTGGGCTAGCAAAGAACCCTGAACTTGAAACTCTGACACTTACTAGGTAGCAAAGTCACTTTACCTGAGTCTCATTTTCTTCCTCTATAAAAAAAGGACATAAGAATATTGTAATACCAAAGAGTTACTATGAAGTTCTAATGAAAAAGCATATGTAATATATTTTGAAGGTCTTGAAGAACTTTATAAAGTGCTCAGGATACAAATTTACATAAAACATAGTCCTTGCTTTCAAGAAAACAGACATTCTAGCTGATAAGAATCACAAAAGCATGAAAATTCAGATTTGGAAGGAAAGCCAATGGCCATCTAGTCCAATACACACCTGAGTGAGAATCCCCCCAACTATATATCCAACAAATGGTCATCCAGTCTTTACCAGAAGATTCCCAGGGAGGGAGAACCTGCTACTTCCCAAAGAAAAGCCATCTGCTTTTTTACAGCTTCCATCCTTAGGAGGTTTTGCCTAAGACCTAAAATTTTGTCATTACAGCTTCCCCCATAATTCCTGGTTCTGCTCTATGAAAAAGAAGGGATACATAAAACAAATATTAAATGCCAATACAATCTAAAAATTTAAGAGGTGTCAAGAGGCACTAGACTATTAGAACAGATACAGACAATAAGTGCAACAAGATTGTAGTTGGATAAAGAAGTCAAAGAAGCCTTCATGTAAGAGAAAGAGGCAATTGAATTGGTCTTTGAAGAATAATTAGAATTGGGACAGCCAGAGGAGAGGAAGGGACACTTCAAGTTACCTAAAAAACAGGACACTCCAAATGTACTATTTTGTCTCACATTTTGCTGTTTGTCACATAGAGTTAAGATACTTCCTCTAGACAGAATTATATTTCAGGATACTGATAATTGATTGGATATTTTTCCATTTTCAATAGAAAAGGCAGTACATAAAGGTGTGTGCTGGAGCCTGCTCATACTGGCTCATGAGATCCAACTTTTCAATTTTCAGTGTGAGCATTTACATCTCAAAAATCAGTAAACTCTACAAATCAGAGTGTTATTTATCATTTTGCTGATTGTTTAGAATTAAGAAAATTATGTAGATAGAAAGAATGCTGGATACAAGAAAATAATGCAGAATTAAACTGAAAAGAATGGCATACACCCATTTTTTCAGAGCCTGCAAGCCACTTAACCCTGTTTGCCTCAGTTTCCTCATCTGTAAAATGACCTAAAGAAGGAGATGGCAAACCACTCTGATATCTTTGCCAAGAAAACACCAAATGGGGTCATAAAGAGTCAGACACGACTGAAAAAAGACTGAACAAAAAAAATTGTTAAACATTTAGCAGCACATTCCCAAGCACATCATACATCCATAACAGCCAGGGTCCCTAAATATGGCCTCCTTCTTGGCTCCAATCAGGTCTATGGTACTGTTAAAGTAAGCATCTATTTAAAATTCATAGCACACGATGCCTTACTCAGTATCTTTTACCTGCTCCAACCAGATAACCATGAATTCAAAGCAAAGACCTTCAATGGATCAAAATAAGCAAGCTAACACAGGGAATTGAACCAGGAATTTTAAAAACCCTTGGCACCTGTTCCAAAATAACTGTTGCTTCCATGTGTAATCCCAATAGAGCTTGCTCATTTAGGGTCCCCAATGCAAAGGGAGAGGACTATGGAAATTGCCCAAGGATGTTTACTATTTTCTCTTAAGGTGTGCTGGGATTAAGATCACTGAAATCCTAGACAGATCCTGAAAGCACTAAATTCTTGGCACAGAAGCCAGAAAGAATACCAGAGCCTAGTGTACAGCTGCCATTTTTGTCCTTCTCTATGACTAACCACCACACTTGTCCATTCCCACAACTCTGCTCAAACAAGTATTCCTGTCTGGCCCCTTATACCATTGCTGGTTGCTTTGATACAGCAGCTGAAACTTGAAACAAATGTTTATTTTATATACAATATCTAAGCCACATTCCCTTCTTGTGCTAATTTTCAGTTGTATGAAAATCTAACAGCCAGTAATTCATTCTTCAATCCTGTCAGCCTGGTTGTCAGACATTCACTACAAAGGCTGTTCTGAACACCCATAGAATGACCCTGCTAAGAAAAGAGATACATTAGCATGAATGCTTTTGATAGGCTGAATTATGGGTATGAAAAATGAACTTTGATCCACCAACAAATGGGTAAGGTGACTCTACAGGTTAATGCATTAGCCCTTCACCCTCAGAGACCTGGGCTCAAATCTTCCAGAGAATGAGAATAAAAAGATTCCGAGGGCTTTTGTCACCTTCCCAGTGAGTGTGTCATCTACCTGTCAAAAGAATGCCTACACTGGAGTGGGAGTGTCAGTTTTTGAACATCAAAAAGCTAGATTTCAATAACAAGTTAGAATGCTGCAGCATTTAAAGATTTGAGAGGGAAATGTGTTCAGATCTAACAGTGAGGCAAACATCACAGGCTTGAAGCCACAGTAAACGTCACCTAATCCCCTCAGCTCTGGAGGGCTCCAAGCCTCATACAAGGACCCAATTCTAAACAGAAGAGTCAAGGGAGAGCATGACTGGTGACAGAGTAAACCAAGGAAATGTGACTCCATTTCTGGTCATCCCTGTACCTTTGGACCTTATAAATGGGGTCCAGTTCAGGTGTAGGACTCTGATTCAGTCAGAGGACTGACTAATAGACCATACTTTGGTTCCAAGATTACCCAGTCACCCTAGAACCCCAAGGAGTCAAATGCTGGCATCCCAAAAATCTACTCCCGAGTGAATAGACCAACTAGAACCTCCAAAGTAGGTTTTCTTCTGGAAATATGGGCAAATGACTTCACCAACCCCTAACACGGTTTTTATGAGGATCAAACGAGATAATATACATAAAAATACTTTGCAAACTTTAATGTGCATAAAGATGCTAGCTATTATTTCAAAAATTGGTAGATATAAAATAAACTTTAGTTGTTCTGACACTGTTTTGTTAAATGGAATTAGTGACATTTATGAATATTTCAGGAACAGCAGTCTTTTAAAAAATTTTTACTCATTTATTTATTTACATTCTGTTTACAACATTCAGTTCCACAATCCCTTGAGTTCCAAATTTTGCCCCCTTCCCCCTCCCCCCACGGAGGCATGCAATCCAATATCGCCTCTACAAATACTTTCACATTAAACATTAGTCAAGTTGTAAAGAAAGATTATAAGCAATGGCAGCAACAAAACAAAACAGAGAGAGAGAATGAGAGAGAGCACAAGTAGTTTGCTTCAATCTGCATTCAGATTGTAAATCTTTCTCTGGATGTGGATAGCCTTTTCCATTATGGGTCCTTTGGAGTTGTCTTATAACCTTAACAGCAGCCTTTTTACACCTTACTCCAACACTCTCCCTATGGGCCAATAAAACTGGCCTCTTTACTATTATTCTTTATACATGAAAACTGCATTTCACATCTCCATGCCTCATTCCTAGAAAGGACTCCTTCCTCACCTCTACCTCCTAGAAACCCTACGAGGCTCAAGACTCAGTTCAAGCACTGCCTTCTACATAAGGTCTTTCAAATATAGTACTTTCTGCATCCCTACCAAAACCAAAACAAAACAAAACAAAAACACCTTATATCTATATTATACATAATTGGTATAGGTCTATATGAGTACATAAGATCATAGACCTCAGAGACCCTCTAGTCCAATGCACTCATGTTATCTCCCCTGATAGAATGTAAGTTCCTTGAAGTCAGGGCTTGTTTAAATTCAATTCCTTTGTATCCCAATACCAAGTACAGAGTCTAGCACATAGTGGGCACTAAATAGATACTTGAGGACTGATGCACTGATTAGATTTTTTATCAAGCAATTTTTTTAATGTAAGATTGAATCAGGTAAGAGAATTTTCAGAGATTTGGCTGGACCTGCAAACATTCACCTTTTTCTGATTCGCAGACTGCTAGAAGGGAAGTCTGAGGAGAAGAAGGCTACAAGGAAAGCATTAGCAACCACAAACATGTGAGACAAAAAGTCTCTTAGGGAACTGTGGAGATAAAGATGATAAAAGCATGACAGAGATAGCATTGCCACTATGTGCCCATGTTAGTACATAATGGTGAAATACTAATCGGCTAAAAGGGCAACTTGGTGGTGCCATAGTGCATAGAGCGCCGGGCCTGGAGTCAAGAAGATTCATCTTCTGGAGTTCAAATCCAGCCTCAGACACTTAAATAGCTGTGTGACCCTGGGCAAGTCACTTAACCCTGTTTGCCTCAGTTTCCTCATCTGTTAAATTAGCTTGAGAAAGAAATGGCAAATCACTTCAGTATCTTTGCCAAGAAAACATCAAATGGGATTGTGAAGAATCAGATACAACTGGGTAATAACAACAAAAACCCTTTTAGAATGTAAGATCTCTAAGGTCAATGCCTGCTTTGGGTTTTGTTTTTTTGTGTGTGTTTTTTTGTCTTTGTATCTCTGGGGCCTAGCATAGAGTAGACAGAAAAGTGACCTAGTGGATATGATTTACAGATTCCATTCTTTAGTTTTTTAACAACAAGCTATAGACTTAGGTGAACTACATTCTTCTCCCAAGGTGTTGGGATAATTGTGGTTTCCGTGTGGCTATTAGTTACCTAGATGGTGTGGGGAAATGACATTCACTGAACATGAATGCCAGATAAGCTATCTGATTCATTTCCTGTGTTATTTACCTTGTGGCATGTCTTTATTAAATGTTTTATTGTATTTTTGTCCCCCGGGTATCTAGCAGTAGAACAACCATTGGGTGGGGACTCGTGGTTTAAATAGGCATTCCTGAACTTGGGAAGTAAATATGATCCCAGAATTATAGAGAGCCCAAGTAACATAGGAAAATATGGAGAAAGATGGAGACAGACAGAGAGAGACAGAGAGATTAGACAATAAAAAAGAAAAAATATAAGCTTCTAGAAGTGAGGTGGGTCAGTGGGCAATGACTTCAAGATGCTTTGGTGAATTTAAGCTTCTGAAGTTAATAAAGGCAAAAGCAAACCATATTCAAAAGCCACAAATCAGTCACATAATGAATGATATGTGAAAGATGCCATCTCATTTCAGAAGTGGCCAAATGAGCAGAACAAAGTGCCATCAATACCTTTGGGGGAGCTGAAATACTGACTTTCATGTATTCACAGACAGATTCATGGAGTTTGCTTTTAAGCAAATTATATGTTTTGCTTTTGAAATTTTTTCCTTACGTTTGGGTTAACAGTGCTGTAATTCTCGTCCAAGCTAAAGGAATGAAGCCCTTTGCATTTGGAATCTAGTTCCCCGATCATTTAATAATTAAGGGCAATCTAAAAATCCCAAAGCTTTTGAAGACTGAAAGGCTAATGTTTTTTCCCCTCCCTAACCTAAAGCCACTAGCATCAATAGGAAGGAGAAAGAAGAATCACCATTCTTACTAATGTAGTATGATTAGGGCACAGAGAGAAATTGCATCTTGAGCCATCATTTCAAAGTAAAAACTCTTTTCCACAAGCATCAGGCTCATTTATCTTCAAATATCAAACCAAATACAGCTGCTGGGGGAGGACTTTTAAACAATGTTGACATCAATTTACTCAAATACATCAGAAGTATTGATTTTCTACAGAACATTTTTACTCTCCTCATTTTCCTCCACCCATCTATGTCTGTAATTAAAGAGCTCCTTTAACTGGTATCATACTAGGTGCAGATCAGATTTCAATGGTAGCTCTAAACGTCTCCCAAAAAAATAGATGTTCATTCCAAGTCTAGAGGACTCTACAGGGTGGCCCCTTTCAAACAAATGCATCAAAGACAGCATTTTTCTAAAAGTACCGCACTAGTAAAGAATAAGATATCTGTATCCCTCAAGGACAGTTAGATGGAGAGACTGAAGGGAAGACCAAACTGAAGTCAGTAATGTGGTATCTGCAGTTATTTTTTAGTATCTAGGGCACTGTCTCTCATGTAGGCTCCTTGAAAAGTCGCCCCAGTTTATAAGGTTCACCCACCTAAAACCATAGCTCATTAGCCCCAACCAGTGAATATACTTATACCAGCCAACCAGAGAACACATTCATTCAGAGCAGAAGATTCCTAATTCAAGATGGCAGGGTAAAGGGAGCAACACAGCCAAACTCTCCCAACACTCCCCTCCAAACAACTTTAAATTAATGGCTTAAATTGAATTCTCAAGCAGCAGAACAAACAAAAAGTCAGGGTGAAACACTTTTTCAGTCCAAAATAACTTAGGAGATCAGCAGAAGAGGCTGCTAATGGGGAGGATGGAGAGCATATAGTGGGCTTAGGAGGTAGCTGCAACAGAAACTTTCCAGGAGTTCTCAGCCTAGCAACAGTAAAGGAGCTGGACAACTGATCAGAAAAAAGATTACAAGGGTCCATGAACTGACACTAGGTTCAGAACTGGGGGTTATTTGGCAACTCTATTGCCTATATGCAGTTCCAAGTCATAATTCCAGGGTGGAAAGGAGTGCTTATGGTCAGTCACAAAGGAATAGGAGCCCTGGTCACAGTTTGAGGGCAGAGAGGAGTTCCAACACTTGCAGTTACAGGGGAAGAATGGGGACCCTTCCCTGCATAAAGATCAGAGTGCAGACCAAGAAAGCAGTGACCACACCTCTCCCAGGATCATACCAACTTGGAAGTACTGAAAACTTGCAGACCCCAGAGCTAGCTCTGAAAACAGCTATACATAAAACGTCTGAAGTTTAGGACAGTGCTTCCCCATGTCCAGACAAATATAGCTCAACTTTAACATAAAGTTCAAAGCCCAGAAATAGGCTAGAAAAAGGAGCAGACAACAACAAAAAAGATCTTGAGCATAAAAATGTACTGCAACAATAAAGACCAAGTTGCAAGTTCAAAAAAAGACACCACCAAGAAAACAGCTACAATCAAAGCCTCAGAGAAAAAATACAAATTGGACACAAACACAAAAAAAATTCCTGGAAGAGTTAAAGAAGGCGATGAGAGTGGTAGGAGAAAAAAAATGGAAAAAGAAATGAGTGATACAAGAAAAATGTGAAAAGAGAATTAAGCACTTAGTAAACAAGTCACAAAAAATACTGAAGAAAATAACACTTTAAAAATAAACTTGGCCAAATGTTAAAAGAGGCAATTCACTGAAGAAAAGAATTCCTTAAAAAGTAGAATTGGCCAAGTGGAAAAAGAGGTACAAAAGCTCACTGAAGAAAATGGTTCCTTAAAAATTAGAATTGGGTGAGTGGAAATTAATGACTTCATGAGACATAAAGAAACAATTAAACAAAGTCAAGAGAACAAAAAAAGAAGAAAATCATAAGTGACTCAACAAGGTTAAACCATTTACATTCTTACACAGGAAGATGATGCATATAACTCCTGAAAACATTATCATTATTAGGGCAGTTAACAGAGTTTACATAGACAGAGGGCATGGGTATGAGTCAATTGTATTTGGATGATCTAAAAAGAAGAGAGGGTGAGAGAGAGGAATGCACTGATAGAAAGGAAACAGGGGAGATGTAGAATGGGGAAAATTATCTCACATCAAAGAGGGGCACAAGGAAGAGTTTTTACAGTAGAGGGGAAAATATCATGGGGGCAGGTAGCAGGCAACATTTGAACCTCATTTTCATCTAAATTGGTTCAAGAAGGAAAGAATATATACATATAGACATATGCATAAATGTGTGTATATATACATATATATACACATATAAATACACACACATACATACACACACACACATATATATATATACACACTCAGGTACAGAAATCTGTCTTACCCAACAGGGAAGTAGGAGGGAAAGGGAATAAGAGACAGATGGAGGTGAATTAAGGGAGGTAGTGGTCAAAAGCAAAATAAACTTTTGAGGAGAGACAGAGGAAAAAGACAGAAAGATAGAAGAAAATAGAATGGAAGGAAATTCACAGTGAATGGTATAAACTCACCCATAAAACAGAATCAGATAGAAAAATGTATTAGAAACCAGAATACAACAATATGCTGTTTATAAGATAAAGATGTTTGCTACTAATTAAAAGGGAAATAATAAATGTTCGAGAAGATATGGGAAAATTGGAACATAATGCATGTTGGTGGAGTTGTGAACTGCTCCATTCTGGAGAGCAATGTGGAACTATACCCAAAGGAATATAAAACCACATGCTCTTTGATCCAGCAATACCACTACTAGGTCTATATCCCAAAGAGATAAAAAGGAAAAAGGAACCACATGTACAAAAATATTTATAGCAGGGGGGGAGTCAAGATGGTGGAGTAGAAACAGCACTTCTGTGGAGCTCCAGCCCACACCACTTCAAAATTATGTAAAAGGGGGACTATGAACTACCTCTGGAGCTCCAGAACCCACAAAATGACACAGAGAAGTTAACCTCCCACTGAGGACAGTCTTGCAGCCCGGCAGGGAATGGCCAGCCCAGAGCTCTGGGAACTGAGCCCAGGCCCAAGTGAGTTGCGATTTTAGCCCAAGGGCGGCCAGACCAGCAGCCGGCTGGAGGGAACCCAGAACACCAGCAGCTGTGGCGATTCCAGAATTATCAACACATAGATGCCTAGGACAAAGCGAGAGGTCAGTGTCCTATGGACTTTGGGACTGGTTGGGAGAATGCGTCAGCTTCTTCCCCTGGGGGCAAGAAGCCACTGAGGAGCCAGCGCAGCTTGCACCACGTTGCCACATTGCAGCTTCAGCTCTTGGCCTGAGAACTGTAGGGGGATCCAGCCATCAGTCTGGGGATTAAGCACTCTTGCTTTACCCTTCTTGGATCGGGATTGCAGTCTGGGGTGGAGGTCTTGGGGTATGTGACCAGCTTGCCAGAGTGTGTGGAGGCCTCACAGAAGCCACCTAACTAATACCTCTGGAAGTTGAGAAAACCCCAACGTTTGGGACAGAAGTGACCCTGGCTGGTGGCAAATTCCTACTGTGGCAACAAGCCTAAAAGTCAAGTAATTAAGTGGCAACATGCCTAGGCAAAGGAAACAAAATAAATAGGAAAATGCACCATTAGACTCCTATTTTGGGGGCAAAGAGGATCAAAGCATGGAGCAGGAGGAGGACTGTGAGGTCAGAAATCCTGTACCAAAAGCCCCAAATGAAAATACGAGCTGGTTACAGGCCATAGAGGACCTTAAGAAACAGAAAAGAGAAGTGAGGGAAAAATTGGGAAGAGAAATGAGAAAGATGCAAGAAAAGTATGAAATGAGAGTCAACAGCCTGACTGAGGAAAATAACAACTTAAAAGATAGACTAACTCAAATGGCAAAGGAGGCTCTAAAGGGCAATGAGGAGAAGAATGCCTTAAAAAGTCGAATTTGCCAGATGGAAAAAGAATCTCAAAAGCTCACTGAGGAGAATCATTCCTTCAGAATTAGACTGGAGTAAATGGAAGCTAGTGACTTTATGAGAAATCAAGATGCTATTAAGCAGATCCAAAGAAATGAAAGAATAGAAGGCAATGTGAAATATCTCATGGGAAAAACCACTGATCTGGAAAATAGATCCAGGAGAGATAATTTAAAAATTATTGGACTACCTGAAAACCATGATCAAAGAAAGAATCTAGAAACCATCCTTCAAGAAATTCTCAAGGAAAATTGCCTGGATGTTTTAGAACCAGAGAGCAAAATAGAGGTTGAAAGAATCCACAGATCACCTCTGAAAAAGATCCCAAAAAGAAAATTCCTAGGAATATTGTAGCCAGGTTCCAGAATTCCCAGATCAAGGAGAGAATATTACAAGTAGCCAGGAAGAAACAATTTCAATATTATGGAATGTAGAAATTA